>LR750624.1:0-155756 GCA_902729485.2 Mus minutoides
CAGACGAGCTGTCTGGGAATCCCACTGAACTTCAAAGTCCCACAATTTCTCTTATCTTGCTAGGATAAAAATGTTTGTGTGTGCACCAGCATGCTAACAAGTGCATGTGTTGTTGGGGAGAGAAAGCGGCTGAAGAGATGGCCTCTCAGTGGTTAAGAACACTGGCTGCTCTTGCAGAGGAACAGGTTTGATTCTCAGCACCCACTCAGCTGTTCATGACTGATTGTAACGAAACCATCTTGTGGCTCCTGAAGGTACTGTATACAAAACAGTGCATGGACACACGTGCAAACACATGTATACATAAAATAAAATAATCTTAAAAAATGTTTTGGAAGTATGGTCATTGACCTCTGACGCTCTGTGACTCCATCATCCCCTGATCCTAAGTCCCATAGAACAGATGAGAAAACTGAGGCTCAGTTCAGTTTATGGTGGTGACAATTTGGAGTCCTGTCCTTTCTCTTGCTTCTTCAGGAGACTTCTGCCTCTTCCCTTCTTTGAACTCAACTTGGAGGCTAAAGAATGGGGGACCAGAGGCTACTAAGAGCACTGGCTTCTCTTGCAGACGACCATAGGCTGGATTCCCAGCACCCACATAGTGGCTCACAACATCTATAACTCCAGTTCTAGGGGATCCAACTCCCCCTCTTCTGGCCTCTGTTTGATCCAGGCATGCCTCTGATGCACATACACACATGCAGGTCAAACACACACACACACACACACACACACACTATAGTAGATTGAAGAACAAGAGAGTGCCCTCTGTCCTCTCTGGATGCCAGAGACACCTTTTAAGGAGAACTAAGGTTCCTGACTCCTTTTGCTGGGGCCAGAAGCACTCTCACCTACTGTAACTGAAGCAGTTAATGGAAAGTGCTGAGAACCAACCTAATTACCACTTCCCTCCTGTTAATAAGGTCTTTCAGTCGTGAAAACACTCAGAATAAAAAGGGCAGAAAAGCCATTATCTTGAGATGCTCGAGCTCCTACCTGGGCTAAGCCCTGGGAAGTCATTACGGGTATTGATGGGCTATTAAATGTTCTCACCTAGCTGCATAACCAAGTACTAGCAGCCTGAAGAGGAGGACAGCCCCACCCCGCAGCCAGGAAATTAAGGGCAGTTTTCTGCACTCAGTTCTCCTTCATGTGGCCGGGCTCCCTCTGACTGCCCCTACCCACACTTCAAGTATTTGGGTCCCCCAAGTTTTCTTCTATTGTGAGGAACTCCAGAAGCTTCAGAGGCTGCTCTGAGTCTCCACCTGACTGGAAGCTGGCTTCTCTCATTGGGAGAACAGAGGGCCTGCGGGATGAGGAGGCAGATATGAGGAGCCCCTGAATTATAGAAGGGATGGGGAACCAGACATAAGCAAGGTCATAGAGCTTGGCTGTTGTTAGTCTACAGGCACTGAGGGGACGGGCAGGTGGAAGAAACATGGAAGCGTTTGAAGCTCTCTGGATACTTAGCTTCATCCTGTCGTGAGTGAGAGGTGAGAGGGTCAGTCAGGACTCCAGTTCAGCAGACATCCACCCTGAACTTCAGCTACCTCTTGTGGTGTATTAAACATGGCCACCTAGTCTCTCCTGTGCTCCCTTTTAGAGGTAAGGTCTCTCTCCTCAACCTTCTGGTCAAACTGGCTCTTGGGACTCCTTAGAGCAGTGAAATGTGGCAGAAGGGATACTTCTGAAGTGAGCCCCAGGTGATGGGTTCAGGACACACCACCCCATTAATGGTCTTACTGTTTTAAGCGGACGCAACAAGTACCAGCATGTTAATCTTTCTTTGTCCTCCTCCTGCAGCACTGTGTCCCATCATAAATGGTTGTGAGCCACCATGTGGTTGTGGTTGCTGGGAACTGAACTCAGAACACTGGAAGAACAGGCAGTGCTCTTAACCTCTGAGCCATCTCTCCAACCCCCTTTCTCTTTCTTTTTGTTTGTTTTTGTTTTGAGACTGGGTTTCTCTGTGTTGCCTTGGCTGTCCTGGAAGTCTGTAGATCTGCCTGCCTCTTCCTCCCAAGTGCTGGGACAAAATGCATGTAATACCCCCTGAAGCCACCATGGAAACCACATGTGAGAAGCAAGGAGCGCTGTTATCTCTGAAGATGATGGGGATACAGAGAGATGATGGGATACAGAGAGACAATGGAATACAGAGAGACAATGGGATACAGAGAGACAATGGGATACAGAGAGACTATGGGATACAGAGAGACAATGGGATACAGAAAGAGATAGTGGGATACAGAGAGATGATGGGACACAGAGAGACAATGGGATACAGAGAGACAATGGGATACAGAGAAGTTTGCAGGTTGTCACCATCAGGTCAGAGGACCTCTGCTCTTCCTTATCTCCTCACAATCATCTACAAACCTTCCATTAAAGTACCCAGGCTTACCAGTTAGGAGATTCTTTGTTTACACGTGAAGCCTCTCATGTCACCCAGAACTTACATTAAATACATTTGTGCATTTTCTTTTGCCTACTAGGACCTCTACTGTGAGCCTCAGCTGAATAGGGAAAGCTATTTCCCCTCCTTACCCTCAGATAGTTACATAATCGCCACCCATCCATCAGGACCACAGCTCCTCAGACATGATGTGTAGTCATGCCAATCACCTCGATATGGACAGGCCGAGGTTTGCCTTCCAAACCTCCAGCTGTCCAGCATTTGGCTGTGATGATCCTATTGCTTCATAATTTGAGTTCTGTTCAGCCCAAATCTCCATATGCAGTCTCAAATACCTGGGAACATCTTTGATGTCACAGGAGCGAGGGAAGATAGTCTATGCTGTCCCAGTCAGCTCCATGACCTCCAGAACCCTGCTTGAGTCCAGTGCCAACTTTGAGTGGAGACTTAGGGATTTAAGACCCTGAGAGAGGCCTCTGGCTACTCTCTATCTCATATTCCTATATAGCATAGCTCTTACCTTCTGTGAGGAGAGCATTGTTTTTTGCACTTTTTTTTTTTTTTTTTTTTTTTGGTTTTTCGAGACAGGGTTTCTCTGTGTGCCCTGGCTGTCCTGGAACTCACTTTGTAGACCAGGCTGGCCTCGAACTCAGAAATCCGCCTGCCTCTGCCTCCCGAGTGCTGGGATTAAAGGCGTGCGCCACCACGCCCGGCTTTGTTTTTTGCACTTTTTCCTGGAACAATTATTTTGTGCTGTACATCTGACCTGTGTAAAAATAGAAAGAGAAATCTGAGCTCACCGCTAACTTGGACTAAAGCCCTGGTGGCGATTTAGGCTGAAATGCCTTTATAGCTCTGAATATTTCATGACAGTTGAGTTTAGAGCAGAATAACCAGCATTATTTATTAATGGCTGGTCGGTCACCCATCATAGGTATTAATATATTTTGCTGCATAGTGTCGGCCCGGGGATGCTAGCTTCAAGGGTCACATCTAATGTGGCAAAATGTAGTGACCTCACTCACTTAGGCTTTTGACAAAACTTCCAGAGACTCTTGGTGAGCCTTCTACTCATGGTTAGGTAAGGGAGGGAAAGGATGGCTGTGGTGTAAGTCCGATAAAGCTGGGCTCAGATACAGAAACAGTGCAGTGTCCTTTCAGGTTAGCATCCCGACATGGAGAGATACCTGAGGTAATTCACTTAGAGAGAAGAAGAGGGTTAGTTAGTTAGTTAGTTAGTTAGTTAGTTAGTTTTGTCTCCTTTGAGGCTGTGATGGCACAGCAGGGCATGGTGGAGGTGGACACAATGCCAGTCACATCACAAAACCAGGAAGCAGAAAAAGAGACAGGCTTCCTTCAAGGGCACGCCCCCTATGATCCAAGCGTCCTCCAGTCCCCAGCATCCTGCAGTGCTCAGCATCACCACCCTCAAGAGCAGGAGTTGAAGGTTTGTGAAGCTTTTCAGGATCATTCCTCAAACCTTAGCACTGCCCTTATCTGTGACTCTGCACGTTCACCAACATATGGCCAATGGTGACCTTAACTGTGAGAGAGCCGCGTCATTATGAGAAGGGTGAGAACAGTACATTACAATGTGGAGAGGGACTAGACATGCCTCAGTGGCTAAAAGCACTTGATGGTTTTTTGCAGAGGAACTACGGTTGGGTTCCTCCACCCCCACCGGATGACTTACAACCACTTGTAACTCCAATCTTAGGAAATCTAATGCCACTTCTAGCCTCCGCAGGCACCTGCACGCATGTGGTGTACGTATAACTGTACAGGCATACACATAGGTAAAAATAAACTTCAAAATGTTTTAAATATATGGAGAATTCATCTAACCTTTATTATAGAATATTGGTATAATTGTTCTATTTTTATTTTTTATTACATTTGTTTATTTTATTTTGTATGTACATGGGTGGGCAAGTGTATCATGGCACACAGAGGAACACAGAGGACAGCTTGTGGAAATCGGCTCCCCGCCCTCTCATTCCACCCGATCCATCTGAGAGCCGGGGAACCAAACGGAGATATTCAGTCTTGGTGGCAAGTACCTTTACAAAGCTACTGCACTGTCACGAGTCCTCTATTTTATTAGTAGTGACTATTGATCACCTAATTGAGCCTAAATTATAAATTAAATTGTATAGACATAGATTTGTTGTTGGGAATCTTGGACTGCATGCAGTCTCCCTGCACGAGAGACTGCACTATCTATGCATGGCTTGGAACTCAGCACTAAGTGCTTCAACAATTGGGTACAAAAGAAGTAAATAGGCTTAGCTGTATTAGAAGGGATTTACTGTGACCTGAGAGAAACTCGCTGGCCCAAGCAGCTCTCCCAGGTCTTGATGGAATGCTGTTTCATCCCCGTGGAGTCCTTTACCCTTGTCAGACCATTCAGCAAATAGAGCTCGAAGGAGGAGCTTAAACCACCCCAGGGAACTCTGGGTATTCTGAGCAGAAAGGGTTCCATACGGAAATTCAGAACAACTGACGGGACCCAAGGAGTGGGCAAGCTCCCCAGACTCTGCTCAATTAACCCGCCTCCGAGGTGGCCCGTACAGATACCAGCCCAAACTGCATCTTAATTAATGGTTAACTGGTTGTTGCATTAATGTTTTAGGAAACTGCTAAAAAAAAAAAAAAATCTATTCCCAGGAGCTGGGAGTGGTGATCCACCAACACTAGGGAAGCTGAGGCATGGGCTACCTGAGACCCTGTTTTGTTTTTGAGACAGGGTTTCTCTGTATAGCCTTGGCTGTCCTGGAACTCAGTTTGTAGACCAGGCTGGTCTCGAACTCAGAAATCCGCCTGCCTCTGCCTCCCGAGTGCTGGGATTAAAGGCGTGTGCCACCACGCCCAGCAAGACCCTGTTTTAACACCTCTCCTCTCTGGGAGGGAAAAACTTATTCAGAGAATAACATAATACAAAGTCTATGTTATTCTAGACAAGTTCTTGGTGAGACTAATTTTCAGTGCTTTTTGGTATTAATCTGAGCTGCTGCAGCATCCATGCACATGACCATTCTATGACTCCATCAGATTGGATTCTTTCATTAATTTTTATTATTATTATTATTATTATTATTATTATTATTATTATTATTATTTAAATTGTTACTGTTGTTTGTTTGGAGACAGGGTCATATGTATGTAGCTCAGGCTGACCCTGAATTCCCGATCTTTCTGCCTTGGCCTCTGAAGTGCTGAGATTATATGTGTGTACTATCACAGGTCCGTAGCTGTATTATGTGGAGTTTTGAAACAGGGTCTTGTTATGTAGCCCAGGTTGGCCCCCAATCATTTTACTGCCTCAGCTTTCCTGCGCTCCGACTGAATGTGTGCATTATCACACCCTTCTCCTCTTCACCCTTAAAGATGGTTTTGCTGAATATAAAATTCGACGGGGCGGGGGCGGGGGGGAGACCACACTTCTTTCAGTTCCTGAAATAGTTGTTGGTGAGCGCTGCTGCCATTCAAATGGTTTTCCCCGGAAGATCCTGGTGCTTCTGCTCCTGAGGTTAAGACTTTCCCTCTTTGCTTTCAGAAGTTTGACTATGATGTGTCTTGGTATAGATTTTTGGGGGGTTTGTCATATTTGGGGGGTTTCTTAAAGCTATAGGTTTATGTCTGTTGCCACTCTTTCTTTCTCTCTTCCTTTCTTTCTTTCTTTCTTTCTTTCTTTTCTTTTCTTTTTTTTTTTTTTTTTTTTTTTTTTTTTTTTTTTTTTTTGAGACAGGGTTTCTCTGTGTAGCCCTGGCTATCCTGGAACTAACTCTGTAGACCAGGCTGGCCTCATACTCAGAAATCTGCCTGCCTCTGCCTCCCAAGTGCTGGGATTAAAGGCGTGCGCCACCACCGTTTCTTTAGATCCTTTTCCAGCTGTGCTGTCTTCTATTATCCATTCAGAAGTTTGTTTCTCTTGGTCTTTCCTCCGTCCCTCTTTAGGGCTGTTAAGTCCATCCACAGGAAAGTATGCATGTGCGCGTGCATGTGTGAGCATGTGGGTGTATGTTTGAATGGATGTTTATATTCTAAATAATCTCCATCTGGCTCTTTGTTTTAACTGTGCTCATGGTTGCTTACTAAAACCCTATTATAATGGATGCTAGGGCTGGTTGTGCCACTATGAGTTGGCAACTCATGACCACCTGCAGGAAAAATGAGCAGAGACAAGGATAGGTCTGAGATGAAAAAGAGCACCCCTCGTCCCAGAACCACTTAGTTCTGCACAGCCAGAGCAGCCCTCATCTAGAACTGCAAGGTTCTACACAGCTCTTGCCCCAGGTCAAAGCTAAACCTCATGCCAGCACTCCCCAGGCGCACTTGGGGATTACTGGATCCCCTCTGTTTCTTCTTTCCCATATGGCCACATTGGATAAAGCTCTCTGCTCCTCTTTTAATTACCGTATTGAGGGTGGGTTACCCTTAGCTTGTTGCAGCTGTCAGTGCCCAGGCTGGTCCTTTAGAAACTCTGGTAACAGTATCATCCCATGGCTCTCTAAGGCACATTGTTCAGGGGATGTAATTTGTAACAACATTTAAAGATTAACCAAAGCTTAAAGGTGAGGTAGCATTTCGAAGTAAGGTAAAAATGTATGAGTCATTTGACTTTTTCTCTAAGGAAGTTCCTTCAGGGAATGAGGTAAAGGTGGCTTTCTGAGGTGCTCTGTTCAGGTTTTAGGGATGAAAGAGGGTTTGGACTCTGCTAAAGTCACAACTGCAAACACATAAGCTTAGATTGTTGGTCTTAACATCCTTGTTTACGAGGACATTAGGGAGCGCTATCTCTGGAGGCAATTTCAATTTTATCAGTTGTGTTGAAATTTTTGACTCCAAGAAAACGGGAAGCTAGACCCCAAGGCCAGGGGCCCCAGACCCTCCCTTTTTTGTCTATCTTCTCTCAATCTTTCCTCATTTGTGTTGAGCTTTTCATAGATGGAGGTATAAGTGATTTTTAAAAAATTCTTATTTTAAAGTTTACCCATGGAGGACTATCTAAAGTTTATTAAACAAGCTTATACAGTGCTAACACTGGCATACTTTAAGTTTAAATCCTATGCCCAGAGAGGTCATAGCAACATACATTAAATTGGTAAATTGCTTATGTTATTTGAGCTCCCTGAGAAGCAGGCTCTGGAAACTGACTGGGGTTGCCTTATTCCCCATTTCAGACCCAAGTATGTTTGTCTCAAAAATGTCTTCTGAATCTGTAACAAGGAGAAAGAGCCGCAAGAGTAAAGATGCTATAGCCTTAAAATCAGGAGGCCAGCCAGGGAGCAGCAGCCAGTGCTCTTAACTGCAGAGTCATCTCTCCAGGCCCCGAGGTCGCTGTTCTTTATTAGTGATATTTAAGTGCCTAGAAAGAGAAGCCGGAAGCTCAGCCATGGGAGGGAAACTCAGCCATGGAGAGAAAGCACAACTGGGAACCCCAGCTGATAGCCTCAACTTCCCCAGTTGGTTCCTGCAGTATGTAGTGAGCACCTAGGTCAATGATGCTATTCTGTCTGTCTGTCTGTCTGTCTATCACCTATCACTTACTTTTTATTCTTTCACTTTGGCTTGCTAGACACTTAAACTTTCTCATGAAAAAGTAAAAATATAAAAGTATAAATATAAAAATCTTATAGGTCATTCTTTGGATTGTATAGAAGAGCCACACTGAGCAAAACCTTGGCTTTTCTTTTAGATAGGCCTGCTTTGCTAGTGGTATTGAAACAGAGGCCCTAGAGCAGTGGCCCCTAAAGAAAAGTTTCCAGAGGAATCTCAGCCAGGAAGAGGAGAGAGTCACCACACTCAGGCTCAGAAGGTGGGGCTTTCTTCCCTGGAAGAGATTTCAAAGTTCTGGTTGATTGACACAGTCAAAACTGGCAAAGGGGAACCAGAAGTCCCTCTCATTTCGGTTAAGCCCAAACGGGAGTTCATTTGCCTTTACCAATTTCTGTTTCCTAATTCCTTTGGAACATGGGAAAACTGGGGCAGGTTTATAAATGTAAGTTGTTGCTCAACAACAACATAGGTGGTTTTTGATGGAAACATGGACTTTTGAGATACAATGTTCTTTAATTCTCTTGTTACACCAAGCCTCCTGTGACACTGTCATGGTGGGGGGAGGGAGAGAGAGAGAGTGACTTGGTATTGTCCAAGGTAGGCTAGCTTGCCTAGCCAGTCTCTGCTGCCACTCACAGCTGGGCAGAAAAGATTCGGGGTCCTTTCTAGGCACCTGTGGGTTTTATCACGTGTTCCTCTTCTGGCCCTGCCGCTATGGGGAAGCTCTAACTCTCTGTGTCCATAGCCCCTAGCACTAACAAGAAAGGGAGGGCAGTTTGTTCCTTCCTGGTAGGATGAATAGAAGTCCAGCTTTTTCAGGTGGGAATATCTGGGGTGGAGAAGTGAGTTCAACAGTGCCCAGGGAGGGTGAGTCTTGTCCTTCCATTTGGCAAAGGAACGTTAGGCTACTTTTTCATATCCTAGCAGAGCTGGAATAAACAAACAAAAACCCACCCAGAACCCTCTGTAATTCCAATTCCGGGGAACTGCATGCAGGCAGACATATACACATAGAATAAAATTAAATAAATCTTTAAAAAAAATTTAGCCAGGTTTAATCTCAGCAGAGAGAGACAGAGGCAGGAGGATTTCTATGAGTTCAAGGCCAGTCTGGCCTACAGAGTGAGTTCCAGGACAGCCAGGCTACACAGAGAAATCATGACTGGAAAAAAACAGAATTTTTTTTTTTGTTTTAATCTTACTTTCACCTTTTTTTTTTTTTTGGTATTTTTATGAAGAAGTATAACCGCTGGGTTACATAGGAAGCCTTTTCTTTTCCTTCCAAGAATCTCTGTAAAACTCTACACAATAGTTGTGGCTCTTTACTTCCTACCACAGTGTGCAAGAGTGCTAATTTCTCCACAGTCAACACTATTATGTTGTTTTTGTTTTTGTTCTGTTTGTTTGTGTTTTAGACCCAGAGCCATGAGCCGGGCTGGCTCTCTACCATTGCCAAGCCCATGCCCAGCCTATTAATGTGAATTAGATGTGAATTGGTTTTGATTTACATTTGCCTGATGACTGGTGATTGGAGCAGCATTCCTCTGCCTGCTGACCCTGGTTGGTTATCTTCTTTAGAGAAATATCTACCCTGAATTTAATTTTGAATGTATATAGAGATACTCTCTCCAGCACCACATATACCGAAGTGAGAACAGTACAGAGAAGATTAGCATGACCCTGCACAAGGATGGCACGAAAATTTGTGAAAGGTTCCATAAAAAAAAAAAAAGTATACAGAGATCTAAGTCAGGGGACCCTCAAATATAGTGTGACCTGAGGCTACACCAGCAACAAAAAGTGACTCTGTGATATACATAGAGTAGAAAATAGTGGTTTATGCAGTTCATTTCTCTGTCTTCAGTTTAAGTAGAAACCAATTTTAAACCCATCTTCTTTATTAATAACTGGTTCATTCTCTATACAACATGAAAAGGGTTCTTTGAGGGACTGGAGAAATGGCTGGGTGATTAAGAGCACTAGCTGCTTTTCCAGAGGTCCTGAGTTCAAGTCTCAGCAATTACACGATGTCTCAGAACCATCTATAACGGATCTGATACTCTCTTTCTTCTGATGCTGTCTTCTGTCTTACAGACATACATGCAAAGAGAGTGCTCATATACATAAATAAAATCTTTTTAAAAAGTGTTCTTTGGCCGGGTGTTGTGGTGTACCCCCCCCCATACAACTTGGGTTACACAGTGAGTCCTGTCTCAAAGGAAAAAAAAGTCTTTTCTGTAGAAAGGAACACCTTTTAGTTTTTATTTTTAAGACTAGAGCTATTTGCTTTGCAGCATTGCAGCTATTTTTCAAATCAGGAGAGTCTAAACTTTTCAGAGAGTTCTAGTAACTCCGAAGGACCTCATTACCTGCCACCAAGTCTCATGGGGACAGTTTCATAGTTTAAACAATTGACAATGAAACATTTGTTGCAGTTTCTCTGGTGACAATGAAAGGTGCGTTTTAATTATTGGCGTTGTAAAGCAGGAACTGTTGATGAATGCATACTAATGATCTTTCCAGAAAGACTCTCTAAACAATTAAAAAATGTTTGCAATTGTAAAGATTCTAGAAGAAGAGAATAAGTAACCGAGGGGAGGAGTTTGTGGAATTGCGATGAATGGATGTTTGATTTATGCAGATAAGCAAGGACTCAGGTTGAGGTCCAGGCAGTGGTGAACAGAGGCGGTTTTTTGCACCCAGAAGACAGAGGGTCTCTCGCTGATGTGAGGACACTTGTCTCAGGACAAGTTTTGCGGAGTGTGGTGTCCTTCCATCCTTACCACTAGCTTGTAGGGTTGGACATTCACTCCCAAGGATTCCTCCCTTCTGCTTCTCTCCGGGGCAGAAGGGACGATCGATCGTTCCGTTTTCTCGCCACAAGTCGGACAGAGGGTGCAGGCTAAAAGCACAGGCTCCTGGGCTCATGCAGCAGGCGACGCACACCGGGTTCTTTCTGTTAGGTGCTCAGTACCTCGGGCATCTGTACTCGCAGCGCCCCCTCGCGGCGGGAGCGACCAGGTGCCGTGACTCTAACCCCTGCAGAGATGGCTTAACCAGTGCCACTTTAGGTCCCCTGATCAAGAATTATGGGGGCGGTGGTGGGAGTGGAGGGATGGATGAGGTGGGGAGGGTGCCAACAAACAGTGCTGAGATTGCTAGACATCAGTAGACGAGAAAAAAAAATTACTAGAAACTCACAACCCTAGTTTCATAGTCAGTATATTGTGCAAAAATTAATTTGGGATATGTTGTAGGCACAAACACAAATGCTGTAAGGCTAAAGTTTTAGAGTGAGAAAATATCATTGAACTGTATATTTCTATATATTATTAATTTAAAAACAGGATCTCTCTATGTAGCTCTTTCTGTACTGGAACTCGATATATAGATCAGGCTGGCCTCAAACTCACAGAGGAAGGTCCCCCTTTGCAGGCATTATAGGCATGTGTGTGACTACACACACCCACTACCATGTGTATTGTACTAGTGTTTGCCTTAGCTGAGATATGTATAGGTAGGATTTGGAATAAATCTTTGTTTTATTTTGTTTTTGGTTTTTTTTTCCCCTTGTTCCAGTCAACTGCCACTTGCTCCACTGGACCCCGCTCGCTCTGGCCGGCTCCGCTCGCTCCAGTCGGCCCCGCTCGCTCCGATCGGCTCCGCTTGCTCCGGTTGGCCCCCTGCTCGCTCCGGCTGTCCCCATTCGGCCCCGCTTGCTCCCATCTGGCCCTGATCGCTCCGGTTGGTCTCTCCGGTCCAAGGATTCGTCTTTTTATTATTATTATTATTATTATTATTATTATTCATAAGTACGCTGTAGCTGACTTCAGACGCACCAGAGGAGGGCGTCAGATCTCTTTACGGGTGGTTAAGCCACCATGTGGTTGCTGGGATTTGAACTCATCACTTTCAGAAGAGCAGTCCGGTGTTCTAACCCGCTGAGCCATCTCACCAGCCCCTTTGTTTTATTTTGTTTTGTTTTTCTATTTTTGTTTTTTTGAGACAGGGTGTAGCCCTGGCTGTCCTGGAGTTTGCTCTGTAGCCCAGGCTGGCCTCAGACTCAGAGATCTGCCTGCCTCTGCCTCCTAGTGGATCAAGGTTGTGCCACCACCCTCCTGGCTAGGAACTAATCTTGAAGGACACCAAGAGTACTAATCAATTTAACTTAGAAAGTGGATTGGGCTGGTGAGATGGCTTAGCGGGTTAGAGCACCCGACTGCTCTTCCGAAGGTGATGAGTTCAAATCCCAGCAACCACATGGTGGCTTACAACTACCCGTAACAAGATCTGACGCCCTCCTCTGGTGCGTCTGAAGTCAGCTACAGCGTACTTATGAAGAATAATAAGAAATGAATCCTTGGACCGGAGAGACCAACCGGAGCAAGCGAGGCTGTCCGGAGCGAGCGGGACGGCCAGAGCAAGTGGGGCCCGGAGCGAGTGGGGCCGAACGGGCAGGGACGGCCGGAATGCCGACTGGAGCGAGCGGGCTGGCTGGAACAAGCTGGGGGGGGGGCGTACAGGGGCCGCCGGGAGCGAGTGAGGCTGGCGGGAGTGAGCAGGGTGGAGCAGAGCGAGCGGGGTTGACGGGAACAAGGTGGGTGGGGGGGAAGAAAGTGGATTGGATTAAAATGTGAAATTCCAGAGCTGGAGGGATGATGGCTCCATAGTTTAGCTCACCTGCTGCCCTTGCTGTTAACTGGATCAGTTTTGAGCATCCACAGGCTGCTCATTGCCGTGAACGCATTAACACTTCAGTCTATGTAATAATATAATGTAATAATGTAATAATGGCGCGTGTGTTTCATCCCGTCACTGGAGAAGCAGGGGCAAGCAGTCTCTATGGGTTTGAGGCTTCCAGGATTTCACTACATAGCAAGTTCTAAGCCATCCAGAGCTACACAATGAGATCCTGTCTCATAAACAAACAAGTGGTGAGCCCCAGCTAGAGAGTTGTCTCCCTGGTAAAACCATCACCTAAGCTAGAAGTGGCCGCACATGCCTTTGATCCCAGCACTGGGGAGGCACAGGCTGGTGATTTTTGAGAGTTTGAGGTCAACCTGCTCTAAAAGGCAAGTTCCAGGACAGAAAATTTTTTTTTTATCTAGAAGACCTATGTTCAGTTCCCAGGACCCATATGATGGCTCACAACTGATTGTAACCCCAGTTCTAGGGCATCTGCCTTGCCTTTTTCTGGCTTCCTCCCGTACCAGGCATGTATGTGTGCATACACACACACACACACACACACACACACGCACACACACATACACACACACTGGCAAAATAGGCAAACACATAAAATAAAATTAAGATTACATAAAATATTTAAATTAATTAATTAGCCAAGTTGGGTGGTGCATACCTGTAATCCCAGCGTTCGGTAGACTAAGTCAGGTGAATCACTATGAGTACAAAAACAGCGAGGGCTATCTCGTGGAACATCTTTTGAAATAGAGACAGATGTACCGGTGCTCCTGGCTTTCCTCGGTAGGTCACTGTTTTCTGCTTTCCCAAGAATTACACTTCAGTGAAGTGACCTGAGACTGGGAACACTGTGGACCTCAGCCCCAGGGCCTCCTACCGTGGGCAACCAGCCTCTTTTCAGGCACCATCTGAGACAAATGGCAGGTGTCCTAGAACCCACGTGGCCGTGGTTCTCCTCTGAGCACCTGGCAACAGGTGCATGTTTAACTCTGGAAATGCGGGCAAAGCCCTCACTTGTCTCAGTAGCAGGGCTGCTGTGGAGTATTACTACCCTGAGATCAGCACAGAACACTGGAATACAGGTGTAACAGGTAATGGAGCTGGACAGAGGAAATAGCCATTCTAACATTTGTTAAAAACATCACTGACACTGTGCAGTTACAACTACTGTACTATGCATTGAGCATTTTACAGGAGTAAAACATAATCATTGGCCTCCTACAAACAGGGAAGACAGATCACGGACAGTTTGCTTTGTGTCAGCTCACCACAAACTAGTCATTGGAGAGGAGGACCCTTGGTTGAGAAAACAACTCCGTAAGATCTGCTGTCATTTTCTTAATTAGTAATTGAGGAGGGAGAGCCAAGCCCATCGTGGGTGGGGCTACCCCTTGGGATGGAAGTCCTGGATTCTATCAGGCTGAGCAAGCCATGAGGAGCAAGTCAGTAAGCAGCACTCCGCTGTGGCCTTCACATCAGCTCCTGCCTCCAGGCTCCTACCCTGTTTGAGTTCCTGTCCTGACTTCCCTTAGTGATGGACTATGATGTGCAAGTATTAGCCAAATAAACCCTTTCCTTCCCACAGTGCTTCTTCGTAGCAATAGTAACAGTAAGACAAGCAGTAATGTAGATGAGACATCACTCTTAAGAAAGAATACAGTACAATGGGATGGCTATCATCTGAATCCTTAGCCAGCACATGAAAGGCTGAGGCAAGAACACAGCAGAGAGCAGGATGTGGTGGCTCTTGCCTTTAATAGTGGCAGTGACAGGGACAGGGCTGGGGCAGGGGCAGGGGCAGGGGCAGAGGCAGAGGCAGAGGCAGAGGCAGGGCTACCTAGAGAAACCCTGTGTCACAACAAACAAATAAACAAAAACGCAAACTAAAAAATTCCAACCAAATCCCAAGACCAAAATGAACAACAAACTTAAAAAAAAAAAAAGCTATGATTAGCCTTCACTCTTTCATGCGCATGTTTTTGACCCTGCTAGGTGGGGAGGGCCTAGCAGAGAACAAAATGAAGACCAAGCACCTGCAGGGTCTGTGCTCTCAGACTGAACTGTAGTCAAGAGCTGGAATGAGGCCAAGGCCAGGCATAACACGGTCTCTACACCAGTCTGGGGAGGGCGAGGAAAGGTCCGCAGAACATTCTCAAGCAGATTGACAGGTTGGCATTGATAAAACAAGCACGCTATATATGTGAGAATGAACTGTGGAAACCCACTGCTGTTGTTTTCAAGAGGTTCTCTTTTTCTTTTTTAAGATTTATTTGTGTATTTCATGTATGTAACTACACTGTCACTCTCTTCAGACACACCAGAAGAGGGCGTCAGATCTTATTACAGATGGTTGTGAGCCACCGTGTGGTTGCTGGGAATTGAAGCCAGATATTATACGCCCAAAGATATAAGGAACTCAGAGAGATAACTCTCCCCTGCTGAGACATATTCCTTTGGTCCTATGACAAGGTCTCTCTATCTATGCAGTGCTGGCTGTCCTGGAACTCAGTGTAGACCAGGCTGGCCTTGAGCTCACAGAGATCTGTCTACCTCTGCCTCCCAAGTGCTAGGATTAAAGGTCTGTGCCACCATGCCCAGCGAGATATATTCTTTCTTGTCACACCACCTCCAGTAGGATCTGTGTGACAAGTTCCACAGACTGAAGCGATCGACCTCAAAAGGGGGAGGCCTCCTGGAAATGGTTGTGGAACTTCTTCACCGGAGAAAAATTATTTAACCATAGTTCTCATGACAATCTATCTGTTTTGTTTTCTCTTATTCTTTTTCTTGTTTACATGTTCCTGGTAGCCTAGGCCAAGATCTTAAGCAAGAATAATGGGTAAGAAACCATCCCTTGAGATGGGGTCACTAATATGACCTTATCCCCGGGTAAACTAACACTTTACTTTCTAAATCATTTACAAAATTATTATGAGAGATAAAAACTTTCCCAACAATAAAATTTCATATGGCTACACATGTGTCATTGGAAATGGATTTTGGTATATGGTAAAGAAAGCCTTAGTTTGAAAGAATTAAAATAGTTTAAATTTATGCATTGAAGATTTATTTTAAAAAAAAATCAGGCATTAGATGTTAAACAATAATTGACCGTAAAGATTTATTAACCTGCTCTTGGAAATATGCCACTAGCCTTGGACGACTGCCCCACTGAATGCATCCTTTTAGAATTGTTATATTTTGATGCTTTATATTAATAATGATGTTACCTGTTCTGTTTGTGATTCACTGAATACATAGTTTCAGAGTTGTAATGCTTGGATGATTTTTATGCTTTATTGTGCCAAATTATTTTTGTTGGTATTTGTGATTGTTTCACTGGATATAGTTTCTAAGAGTTGTAGTGTTTGGAGTTTTTTGTTTGTTTGTTTGTTTGTTTGTTTTTATGTATAAAATCCCCTGCTTGAGAGCTGCAGAATACACTCAGACTCAAACTGCCTTTATGTTTGTTTTTGTTTGAATCCTTACCCGCATAGCTTCAAGGACCCTCATTCCAGGGACCCCCATACCCAACTGAGGTGGTCCGTGGCACTCTCTTTGCTTGTTTGAGACAGGGTTTCTCTGTTGTATCTCTGGCTGTCCTAGAACTTACTCTGTAGACCAGGCTGGCCTCAAACTCAGATTCACCTGCCTCTGCCTTCCAAGTGCTCGGATTAAAGACATGTGCCACCACCTGGTGAGATATTTTCTTTTATCCTTTTTTTTTTTTTTTTTTTTTTTTGAGATAAGGTTTCTCTGTGTAAGTAGCTATGACCATCTAGGAACTTGCTCTGTAGACCAAACTGGGTTGGAACTCAAGAGATCTGTCTGCTTCTGCTTCCTGGGTGCTGGAATTAAAGGCATGTGAGATATATTCTTTTTTTTTTTTTAAAGATTTATTTATTTATTTTATGTAAGTACACTGTTGCCGTCTTTAAATACCAGAAGAGAGCATCGGATCCCATTACAGATGATTGTGAACCAACATGTGGTTGCTGGGAATTGAATTCAGGACCTCTCTGGAAGAGCAATCAGTGCTCATAAGCACTGAGCCATCTCTCTAACCTCCATATTATTTTAAAAAGAGATTTATTGTCTCTGTGTGTGGGAATGTGCATGTGTGAGTGCAACCGCTCTCAGAGTCCAGGAGAAGGGTTTGGATCTCCTGGAGCTTGGGTTACAGGCACTGGGATCCTCCTGATGCAGTGCGGGGAGCCACACGTGCGTCTTCTGTAAAACCAGTACCTGTTCAACTGTGGGACATCTCCCGGACCCTATTCCAGTAGTCCATGTTACTCTTACTGTTTTGTTTGTTTCCCTGTGCTCTACAAACATTGAAGAATTTTCTGGCTTGTTTTCTTTTCTTTCCTTCTTTCCTTCCTTTCTTCCTTTGCATCAGGAATCCACCTTGGCGCCTTATCTTGGTAAGTGCACTGTTACCAGTGAGGTTGAGTCCTGATAACCTGATAACCAAACAGGTGGTCCTGGGACACATCTAAAGAAATCGTGGAAAGAAAGACAGAAACGGGGGCTGGAGAGATGGCTCAGCGGTTAAGAGCACTGGTTGCTCTTCCAGAGGTCCTGAGTTCAATTCCCAGCAACCACATGGTGGCTCACAACCATCTGTAATGTTATCTGATGACCTTTACTGATGTGTGCCTGAAGATAGCAACATTGTACTCACATACATAAAATAAATAAATAATTAGAAAGAGAAAAAAAAAGAAAGGAAGGAAGGAAGGAAGAAAGGAAGGAAGAAGGACACGGAATTCACCTGCCTGAGATAATCGATGAAAGGAGTACTTGTCAAGGAAACAGGAAAATGCTTTCCGCCAGGGAATGCGATAGCCTCAGAATGTCTGAACATTCCATTTCTGGGGAGCAGCCAACGGTGAGGTATGTAGTGGTGCTCAAATATTTGTTGACCTGAGATCCCAGAGATGGAGTTGGGCCTCTGGCCTACCTGGCTGCCTTATCTTAACACCTTTGGAGTCTCAGACCAAGGTCCCAAGGTCCGTGTCATTTGAGCCACCTGGGCATCAACCAGCAACTTTGATTTACTGTCCTGACCATAAAACAGGTGACCATAAAACAGGCCTTGGCATTCAACCCTGAGACAAGGTGGTCACCTAAGCTGGCCTCTCAAGCCATGAACCTGGTGACACTTCTCCTTAGTTCTGATCTCCTCAGTTTTGAAAAGACCTCTGAAACATGTTTCTGTAACTCCACCAATCTGGGCTGGCAGCCCCTAGTGTCACTATGTTGGGGCTTAGTGAGCCTGGCTCTTCCAGGCAGCCTTTGTACTCCCTCAGTTCCATATGAATCATGCCAGCCTCGGGACTGTCGCCAGGAAGCTGTGCTGGGGTAGTGCTCAGGTGGCAGGGCCAAGTACCGGGTGTAGCAAGACCTGCTGGCATGGGGTCATGGGGTCAGCCCAACACTCGGGCGTGGGAGCCCTCGTGCACCCAGCATCAATATCTCTTGTGAGGAGGAGTGAGGATTGAGGTCAGGAAAACCTGAGGTCAAGCCTGCCACTCACTGGCCTCGTGGCTCTGGGCCTGTAAAACTAATGCTCCTTGCATGCGTGAGTCAGCAGGGTTCAGCTCCCTGCAGCCACTGCAGGAATTCTGAATAGAAAGTGGTTTGAGATAGGGGTGGGGCTGGAGGCAGAGAGGCAGAGAGAGGCAGAGAGAGGCAGAGAGAGGCAGAGAGAGGCAGAGAGAGGCAGAGAGAGGCAGAGAGAGGCAGAGAGAGGCAGAGAGAGGCAGAGAAAGGCAGAGAGGCAGAGGCAGGGCTGACCCCCCCCCCCCCGTCCCCTCCCCCGCCCCCAGGGTCCTTTGCTCTGTCTGAACAGGGGAGGGAGGGAGGCTGCTGAGTATCCAAAGCTACCAGGAGCCCTGCTGAGGTCCAGGCTCCACCCATCTGGCTTTGTGCCAGAAGACACAGTGTCATCACAGCTGCCAACTGGCCTCTGGCTCTGAGGTGGTAACTAGGTACCAGACCCTGCTGCAGGAAAGAACTCACATCTGCATGGCCCTGCTTGCCAGAACACAACCACAGCAGCAGGACACCACGACCTCTTTCCCCTTCCAGATCCCATGTGAGGGTCTCAATATTGATCTGTCTGCAGGGGCCTGCATGAGGCAGTGCCATGGGAAGTGCAGTTTTTTAAAAGCCTTTGCCAGGGAGAGACAGGAAAGAGGTGGGGGTGGGCTGGGTCTGCTCTTGGGTCTGGTGTGGACAGTGTTATGCCTGGAGGGCACCCGGAACAGTTCCTGGCACTCAACCACAAGAGCTGAGTAAATGTGGACTCCTGTCCCTATTCCTGCTGTGAGTAATCCAGGCCTGCAGCGTGCAAGCGCTGTGCTGAGCCCAGGAGGTTCAACAGCGAGTAAGACAGATTCACCTCCCACAGAATTCATCAAAAACCCTGCTTCTGCCAGAGCAGGGAGGTAAAGAAACCCTCTTCAGCAACCTAAGGGTCCCGACTTACACTCCTGCAAAGAGAGACAGATTAACCAAGACAACATAGCAAGTTTATTTAATCAAAATCTTATGTAATCCTGGAAACCCTCAGAAAAAGACCCAAAGAACCAGAGAGAATTGTCGTTAATGCTTGGGTTCAAGAAAGAATATGTTGGATAAAGAGTTATCATCTGGGACTGGGGCTGGGGCTGGGGCTCAGTAGAGTGCTTGTCCAGCATTTGCGAAGCCCTGTGATTGGTCCCTAGCACTACCTAAACCATAGTGAGCCATATCTGCACTCCCAACATTATGGGTGGAGGCGGGAGTACCAGGAGTCCCAAAGTCATCTTCAGCTGCATAGGGAGTTCATGGCTCACTTGAGATGCATAAGATTCTGGGTTTTGATTATTTTTTTAAACAATTTGTATATGTGGTGTGTAATGTTGTGTCACGTAGTGAGTATAGAAGCCTAAGGAGCCCGAGTGGTAGGATGCCCCATGGGCTGGAATTACAGGCTCTTATGAGATGTCCATTGTGGGTCCTGAGAACTGAACTCTGCTCCTCTGCAAAAGTACTATGTGCCCCTAACCACTGAGCCACCTCTCCAGCCTTGAGATTCTGTTTTGTTTTTAAGTGTCATGTAGCAGACTATGGGGAACCCCAAGGCCAGCCTGTGAAGATCCTTTTCAGCTTCTTCTGTAATCTTCAATCCTCTCCGGGATGGGCAGGACCCTTCTGGAAGAGGCCTTCAAGGGATAAGGGAGAAGTAAGAGAGGGACATTTTAAGATGTTGAGGCTTTTTTTTTTTTTTTTTTTTTTTTGAGTGAGAAAGCTTCTATTTCTATGAGTGGCTTGAGGAGAGAAGCTGAAAACAAGAGACAAGAGACAGGAAAAGGCCAGAAGCAAACCAGCTGGGCCCTGCCTCTGCCTGTTAAAGTGTTAGTATCTCTAAGTGACACTTTGGAGAGTCCTGGGTCTCTCAGCCCTTCTCAGCTGTGAGGCTGTCCAGCATTTCAGTTCCTTAACACTTAAGAAACATCTATAGTGTACCAGAAGCCCAAGGTTTCTATCCATCATGGCTAGAAGGAAACATCTATAGAGGCTTGATAGCTAGGGATTGAAGATGCCTTTTAAAAAAAGATTTATTTACTTATTTTATATAAATGTATATGCTGTCACTGTCTTAAGACACACTGGGCCTGGCAGTGGTGGTACACGCCTTTAATCCTAGCGCTTGGGAGGCAGAGGCAGACAGATTTCTGAGTTCGAAGCCAGTCTGGTCTACAGAGTGAGTTCTAGGACAGCCAGAGCTACCAGAGAAACCCTGTCTTGAAAAACAAACAAACAAACAAACAGACAGACAGACAAACAAAAAACCAACCCCCCAAAACAAACAAATAAAAAAGACACACAGAAAGAGGGCATTGGATGCCATTACAGATGTGAGCCACCATGTGATTGCTGGAAATTGAACTCAGGACCTCTGGAAGAGCAAGTGCTCTTAACTGCTGAGCCATCTCTCCAGCCCTTTGGGGTTTTGTTGCTTTTGTCTTTGCTTTTGTTTTTTGAGACAGGGCTTCTCTGTGTCACCTTCGCTGTCCTGGAACTCAGAGCTCTGGCTGAGCCTGGCCATTTCTTTGCCCCCACACTCTCAGTTACCTCGGTTCCCCTCCTTTTCCTGCATTGTCCCTTCACTCCAGAGCTGTCCCCAGCAGAGTCAGGGCTCCTTTATTCCCAGCTGGCTTTCCTCAAGCTAGAATCTCTTCCTCCTACAACCTTGAGACATTTTCTCACCAACATTTAAAAATCCAACATTTTATGCATATCCAAAATTAGGTATTATCTGGCCTCATAGGTTCTCCTCACCAAAAAAACTGGAACATGGGGAAGGAGTGGGGCAGGGTGTGTGTGTCTGTGCGCACTTCTCCAGGGCTGCTGCACCAACAGGGAGGGAGCTAGAGAAACCAAAATGTTAGCTATGGTGTCCTCCAAAACCCACTGTCACTTGGAAGTGACAGTCCTCACGCCATGATGGATTTCACCAGCCAGTGCTGGTCCGCAGCTAGTGAAGGGAAGTATGAACTCCAGAGCCAAGGCCGTCAAGGTCTTCTAAGGAACAACTACCATAGCATTGTTTCTCTTCTCTTCTCTTCTCTTCTCTTCTCTTCTCTTCTCTTCTCTTCTCTTCTCTTCTCTTCTCTTCTCTTCTCTTCTCTTCTCTCCTCCTCTCCTCCTCTCTCCTTTCTCCTTTCTCATCTTCTCCTCTTCTCCCGTTCTCTTCTTCTTCCTCTCTCTCTCTCTCTCTCTCTCTCTGTGTGTGTGTGTGTGTGTGTGTTATTTTAAGGCAGAGCCTCATATAGTGCAAGAGGCCTTGACTAGCTGAGCAAAGGATGAGAAGATGACCTTGACTTTTTTTTTTTTTTTAATTTTCCTGCTTCTAGAATGCTGGGATTACAGGCATGAGCAACCACCCCTGGTTTTAAGTAATGATAGGGAAATGAACCTAGGGTCTAGGGCATGATAGGTACCAACTGAGCTGCATCACTAGACCCACAAAACTACGTTAGGTAGGTGGGTAGGTAGGTAGGTATGTAGGTGGGTAGGTAGGTAGGTAGGTAGGTAGTTTTTTTGAGACAGAGTTTCTATGTGTAGCCCTGGCTGTCTGGAACTTACTTATGTAGCCCAGGCCAGCCTTGAATTCAGAAATCTGCCTGCCGTTGCCTCCAGAGAGCTGGGATAAAGGCATACACAATCACTGCCTGGCTCGACAAAAACTAAAATCATTTTAAAATTAAAGTGTTAGTTACAGTTGGGGTCTATAGAAAGGTCACATTTGTAATCCCAACATATCATAGGTTGAAGCAGGAGGATTTAGCAGGAGCTTGGGTTATATAGTGAACTCTAACCCAGCACAGGCTAAAGTGAAGTCCTTTCACAAACCTTTTCTAATATAAAGTAAAATGTGATTATCCCATGAACCTGTCATGCACAGGAATTAGAAATCCAAACAACAACTTGTGTTTTTTTTTTTTCATCCCCATGTAAAAGGCAAATTTTTAATTTTTTTAATATGAATTTTGAATTTGAAAAATTGCTTGAATCTTCTGCCACATCAATAGATGTGACTAAGATGTTTGTCTTACTTTTTTTTTTTTTTAAGATTTATTTATTATATGTAAGTACACTGTAGCTGTCCTCAGATACTCCAGATCAGGGCATCAGATTTCATTACGGATGGTTGTGAGCCACCATGTGGTTGCTGGGATTTGAACTCTGGACCTTCGGAAGAGCAGTCGGTGCTCTTAACCACTGAGCCATCTCGCCAGCCCCACTTTTCTTTTTTTTAATATTGAAATGGTCTTTTACAATTACACCGTTTGTTTGTGTGATGCACATGTTGTCACCTTCAGCATTTAGTTTTCTCCATGTGGGTCCCTGGCAAATGTCTTTACCCTTATCTCACCAGCCCTAGCTTTGCTTTTTGACCTTTGTAGAAGTGGCTGGCTAGATGCAGCTAGCAGGTGCCTCAGACATCTAAGCCCCACAGTCCCTGCAGTCCTGCACGCGGACACACACACACACACACACACCGAGCTCTGCAGTCCTGCACGCGGACACACACACACACACACACACACACACACACACACACACACACACCGAGCTCAGGCTGGAGAGGGCAGCTCTTCCTGCCTTCTTTTTTTTTTTTTTTTTTTTTAAGATTTATTTTATTTATTATATGTAAGTACACTGTAGCTGCCTTCAGACACTCCAGAAGAGGGCCCCAGATCTTGTTACGGATGGTTGTGAGCCACCATGTGGATGCTGGGATTTGAACTTATCACCTTCGGAAGAGCAGTCGGGTGCTCTTACCCGCTGAGCCATCTCATCAGCCCTCTTCCTGCCTTCTTACTTCTGGGTCATCTCAGCTTCTTTAGTCTTGTCCATGGGTGTGTGGGACATTCCCACGCCTTTGTCCACCTTTGCTGGGGCACACACACATTTCTACGGTCTCTCTGTAAGGAGGAGGCGAGCAAACCTTCCAGCTTCAAAGGTCATGCCACCTCGTTTTCCAAAGTGGTTTCATCAATTCACACTCCCGAGTGCAGCCTGCACAAGATCCTGCTGCTGCACGTCCTCTCCGAGGCCTGTGTGCTGGTGGTGGCTGGGGGCAAGGACAGAAGGGAAGGTGGAGGGTGCAGGGGCTGGCAGTGGGAGGGGCCCACTCAGCTTGGCCAGTGCCTGGAGAAGCCTGTGGCTGACCCACCTGATGAAGACTCACTTAGAGAGCTTTAGTTCTGTACCCAATGGCACTTAATAGGCCCAGGAGACCATTCTGTCCTGGTGAGATGTGCCTTTCACATCCCAAGGATGTCAACACAGTCCTAATAAAGACGATTCTTTAGATGTCTTTCCTTCCTTCCTTCCTTCCTTCCTTCTTCCTTCCTTCCTTCTTCCTTCCTTCCCTCCTTCCTTCCTTCCCTCCCTCCTTCCTTCTTTTTCTCCTCCTCCTTCTCTATCTTCTTTCTCATCTTTCTTTTAAAGAAAGATATGTATATATGTGTGTGTGTGTGTGTGTATATATATATATATATATATATATATATATATATATATATATATATATATATATATATAGTATATATCATGGGACATATGTAGGGATCAGAGAACATATGAAGGAGTTGGCTCTCTGCTTTTGTGCCCTCAGAAGCCAGAAGAGGTTTTTAGATTCCCTAGAGTTAGAGTCACAAATAGGCCATTGTGAATTTCCCAACATGGATGCTGGGAAGAGAGCGCCCGTCCTCTGAAAGAGCAACAAGAGCCCCTAATGACTGAATAACCACTCCAGCTCTGTGCTGGATAGTTTTAGGCCAACCTGACACAAGCTAAAGTCATCTGAGAGAAGAGATTCTCAATTGAGAAAATACTTCTATAACATCAGTCTGTAGGAAAGCCTGTAACACATTTTCTTAATTAGTGATTGATGAGGGAGGGCCCAGCCTATTGTCCCTGGGCTAGCAGTTCTGGGTTCTATAAAAAAGCAGGCTGAGCAAGCCAGTAAGCAGCACCCTCCATGGCCTCTGCATCAGCTCCTGCCTCCAAGTTCCTGCTCTGTTTGAGTTCCTGATTTCCCTCTGTGATGAACAGTAATGTGGTAGCTAAGCCAAATACACCCTTTCCTCCCCAAGTCTTGGTGCTTCATCGCAGCAATTGAAACCCTAACTTGGACAACCTCCACCCTTGTTTTTTTTTCCACGTTCCTGCTCCCCTTTCTTTTGAAAAGTGGAAAGAAACAAACTGAGCATATTTCAAATTCTGATCTCCATCATCCTTAACAAAGCATTAATTAATTGCTTATCCATGGTAATGAAGAGCTAATTACCTAGTGTAGAAAGAAGAAAGGAAACATGAGTATAAATTTTAATCTGGGCTCCTGCGTGATAGAAATGAGAATGAGCTGCTCGTGCTTAGATCTAACTATTGATGATTAATGATCATCAATTATGAAGAGCTCTGGTCTGTTCATGGGCTGCGTCTTAGGACTGGAAGGAGGAAGGGACAAGGTAGGCTTAGCCATCTCCTCTTAGGCAGACACAGGGATTAAGAAAGCTGGAATACAGGCTGGAAAGGTAGCTCGGTGGTTAAAAGCACTGACTGCTCTTACAGAGTGCTAGGGCTCAATTCCCAGCACCCACCTGTCAAATCATAGCTGCCCATATAACTCCAGTTCCAGTGGATTTAGCGCCCTCTTCTGGCCTCTCCATCAGTTTCTGCACACACATGGTTCATGAAAATACACACATGTACACAATAGATAAACAAAACAAAGAACCCACATACACACAAGGACCCCTGCCAAATGACCTTTCTTGCTTTGGCTCACTGCCATTAAAGTGTCACATTGGAACTGTGATTCCAACTATGATGACCTGCAGACTGCAGAAAGGCCTTCTAGCAATGCAGGACACATTCCCAGCCGCAGAGAGTACTGCCAGCCCTTCCCAGGCTGGTCTGCACATGATGACAGACCAACAGGTCACATTGGTTCCTGAGTTCCCTGCAAAGTCACCTGGGACTTGGGTCTAGATTACACTGGCTTTGTCTGCTCTTTTTAAAAACTGCTAATTATTTTACATGCATGCACATCTTGCTTATGTGTGTCTGTGTGCTGTGTGCCTGCCTGGTACTCAGAGAGACCAGGGGACAGTGTCAGATCCCCTAGAAGTGGATTTGCAGATGGTTATAAGGTTCAAGTGGATTCTGGGAATTAAACCCAGGTCCTCTGGAAGAGCAGCCAGAGACTTAACCAGTGGATCATCTCTCCAGTGCTTTCTTTGCTCTGAACCTATGGACGTGATGTGACCAGTGACTTGCTCTGAACCTATGGACGTGATGTGACCTGTGACTTGCTCTGAACCTATGGACATGATGTGACCTGTGACTTGCTCTGAACCTATGGACGTGATGTGACCTGTGACTTGCTCTGAACCTATGGACGTGATGTGACCNTTTCTTCCTCTGCTCAGCTTCTCTGTAGGCAGAAACAGCAAAAGCTTCCCTCAGGACAGACTAGGTCCAGAGTAAGGGGAGAGACGAGTAAGGTGAGGGTAGTCTCTGGCTTCCAGAAGCCTTCATTGTCCTTGGACACATTAAAAATTTCCCCACTGAGGCCCAGGGAGAAAGGCCGAATAAAGTGTTTGCCTTGTATCAGGACCTGAGTTTGAGCTCCAGAACTCAAGTGAACAAGCCTGGTGTGGCGGTGCAGTTGGAATCCCTGTGCTGAGGAGTGGGAAAAGTCTGTCCTTGGAGTTTACTTGCCAACCAGTCAAGCTATTTAAAAAACAAAAGTGGGTATCATCAAAGGAATAACACCTGAGATTGTCCTCCAGCTCCCACACCTATGTGCACACACATGCATGCACACATGCTCACACACATATGCACACCTGCTCACACACATATGCAAACCTGCTCACACATATGCACATCTGATCATACACATATGCAAACCTGCTCACACACATATGCACACCTGATCACACACACATGCACATAGTCGTGCATGAGCACACACACAAATGACACTGCACCAAGTCCTAGAAGATGGAGTCATTGGCTCCCAGTAGAGCGGTCACCCAACACCTGAACACTGTTTCTGTAAGCAGCCTGGTTTCTGTGTGCTTTCTTGCTATGTCTCCTTCAAATGTGTCCTCAACTTGACGCTGGATGCCTCTTACAACGGCTGTGGTATCTGAGCTCAGGACTAACTCACTGAGATTGTGTCAGCCCATGTGATTCAGGAAAGGCCAGTATGCTGTTAAGGAATTAGTCAAGTCCAGGGACTCAGGATGACTCTCTGGCCAAGCTGGCTGATTCCTGCTATTGCTCCAGTCACCAGTAGATGGCACTGTTCTCCCACACCAGATGCCTGCCCCTGCCTGGTTGGCCTGGCTCACCTTGCTGTCTGCCCTATGATTCCATGGAGACAGAGGGCCACACCCGGTTCCATGATGCCAGCTGTAGACTGTCACTACAGCTGTACTCATGGCCCACTTGAAGACCTTCACCAAGAAGACAGGTGTCTAGCTGTCTAGGCAGCCAAGCCTTGGTAAGAAGCCAGGTCTTGGGGGTCCAGTCCCTGCACACACACCTGTGTGGCTTCTCTTTCTGACAGGAAAGAGATGCTTTTGAACTCTAAAAGCCCAATTTCTGCTTCCCCAAGAGATGGAAGTGCCATTTCTAACCCCAGATGAGTCTGTGCAGTCCAGCAGCGTGTCTGGCAGGAAAGCGGAGGCCAGGACCCTTTCCCGTTCTGGTAGCTGCAATGGGTTCCCGGATCTCCGGGTCCTTCTTGGACTTCACGGCTAATATGAGAACTGAGAGGTGAATGGAGAACTCAGGTCATGGGAAACAGCACGCCTTTCCCTGGGATGGGCTCAGTCTCTGTTAGGATGGGGTGGTAGGCTGTGCGGGGAGGGAGGGGATCTAGGTCCCAGGCACCAGCTGTGACATAGCCCTGTGTCCTTAGGCAAATAACTTAAAGTTTCTGAATCTCAGAGAAAAGAAAGGGAGTCACATTCCATTTGAGGCCATCTTCTAACACCCTGCTGTGGGAGACATGGGAACAGAGACAATTCAAACTGCAGCAGAAGAGGTACAAGCTGTATGTTGTGAGAAAGATCCAGGCTGAGCCTGCCAACTCCACAGTGCCATCTACAGGTCGGAGGACTGAAAAAGGAAAGACCAGGCCATGATGTCAGCCACAGTCCTGGACATGCTGAATGACACCAGAGGGTTGGCCATTAAGAGGTAGGATGAGGGTGTGGCAAGAAAAGAGTACCCCAGGGGTTGTTTGGATGTGGTGCCCCTCCACCTCTATGCTCAAGGGTTAGAAGGTTGGTTTTCAATGTGGTGATGTTAAGAGGAGATCAGGTAGAATTTAGACCATTTGGGGTGCTGTCCTGAGAAGGGATTAAAGCAATTATTGTGGGGTTATGAGAGAGTCATTATTGAAAAGCAAACCTGGCCCCTCTCTAGTCTCCATTTTGCCTTGTGAGTTCCCTCTCTCCTTTCTCTCCTCCCTCTATCTACCACAATATGGAGTTGGAAGTGTCTCATCAGAAACTAAATAGATGGAGTTACCAAATCTTGGAGTTTAAGCCTCCAAAACTGTCAACTAAGTAAACCTATTTTCTTAACAAGACATCCAGGCTCATGGATTTTATTATAGTGATAGAAAGCAAGCCAGAAGATCCCCAAAGAGCAAAGTAAGCAGGCATGCTGAAGGCTAAAGAAAAAAATTGTTCTCATCTGGGACTTAGCTTTTTTTTTTTTTTTTCCCCAGTTGGGTCCAGAAGCCAAGAGGGAGCAGAGAGGAGGTCAGGATGGTGGACTTGTCCAGGCTGCAACCAACAAATGTGTACCAAAAAGATACAGAGAATCAGGATTTCCAGTCCGGCCTGAACTCTCCTGAGCCACGTACCCACAGAGCATATATCCTCCTCTGGACCTTGGAAATTCCCTAAACCGTATCTCCATCCTGACTCTTTAGTAGTCCCCACCCTACTCTATATTTCTCGGGAATCTACAGTAACCAGCAGTTTCTGGGTGATCCACAAAAAAAGCCTCTCCAGGTCTGTGAGGAAACCATAACTCTTCCCTGGGCTGAGAGGTGAGGGTGGGGCTGAGTCTCTGCATAGTTAAGGTGCCACCTGTGGATGCTGGGTTAGCCCAGCTCCAGCGTCAGGGAAGGAGGGATGAAACACTTCCCTGAGAGCCTCTTGGCCCCACAATTAGCTGAATAAAGGTTTGATACATTCAGCAAGTGTCAGCAGAGAAGAGCCCCGGACAGGACTGGGGTTGTTTCCTAGGACCCAGGCAAAGGGGATGACCATGACCGAGGGGAAAAAAATCAATCTGCTCAGATATGTGGCTTCTCAGAGACTATCTGGCAGGAGGGATGGTGAAACGCTGTGGCCCAAACCAACACCCAGACCTATTTAAAGCTTTAATGTTACAAAAGGTTTAGGGGTGCAATGAAGAAAGGAGGATAAATAATTCAGAAAGCAAAAGGAGAGACATTGCCAGTACTGACGGAGGTTCGTGCTGGCTGAACTCGCAGCTGCACCCAGCCTCCTGGGACAAGGGCCTGCTGGCCTTGCTCTCAAAATGCTTCTTGCAAGCCTTCCCTCTCACCTCCTCCTCCCTTCCCAGGGCCCTGTGAGGTGAAGTGTTTCAGCCGGGCCATGCTAGCCTGGAGCCCAGGACCCCTGACCAACAGCCAGCCAGGGACCCTTGCTCATGTCTCAGACTCCTTTAACTTCTCCCTGCACCCTGTGGGATTTAGTGAGGGCCACAAAACATCGCTGCTTCTGGATTAACAACAACAACAAAAAAGACCTGTGGGGGTTTGGGGTCTTGTCATGTTTATTTTGTTTTTGTTCTATGTATATGTGTGTGTGGGTTTTTTATGTATGAGATTTATGTGAGTGTGTGAATAGGTGTGTGTGTATGTGTGAGTATGTGTGTACACACAGATGCCACAGCACACTTAGGTTGATCAGAGGACAATCTCCAAGGCCAGTCCTTGCCTTCTTTGTTTCTATTGTCCCCACGGGGTCTGCCAGCCTTCCCCAGCGCACGAGCTTCCGAGAAGGATTCAGCTCTCTCGTCTCATCTCACCATAGGAGTGCAGTGCTGGGATTTCAGAGTCACACAACTGTGTCCGGTTTTGTTTACATGGATGTTGGGGATTTGAACTCAGGTCATCATGTTTGCACAGTAAGTATACTATCCACTGAGCCAAGACCTGGTTTTCTGAGAGTAACTATTTTTTTTAAAGATTTATTTATTTTACTTATATGAGTACATTGTATCTGTCTTCAAACACACCAGAAGAGGGCATGGGGCAGGGGTGGAGGGCATCGGATCCCATTACAGATGGTTATCAGATCCCATTACAGATGGTTTTGAGCCACTATGTGGTTGCTGGGAATTGAACTCAGGACCTCTGGAAGAGCAGTCAGTGCTCTTAACCGCTGAGCCATCTCTCCAGTCCTTCTGAGGGTAACTTTATACAACTGAGTGATATCCTGGGAAAGTTTTATACCCTCTCTGGTCCCTCAAAGGCTTCACTTTTCTTTTTTTTTTTTTTTTTTTGGTTTTTCGAGACAGGGTTTCCCTGGCTGTACTGGAACTCACTTTGTAGACCAGGCTGGCCTCGAACTCAGAAATCCACCTGCCTCTGCCTCCCGAGTGCTGGGATTAAAGGTGTGCGCCACCACGCCTGGCTGGCTTCACTTTTCTTTAGGATAAAGATGTGAGCATCACCAGCTGGACTGATGCTCGTGGCACATCCCCATAATGCCAGCTCTTGGAAGGTAGAGGCAGGAGGATCCGGTGTTTAAGGTCATCCTTGGCTACTTAGTAAGTTCAAGTACAGCCTAGGCTATACAACGGCCCTCAACATCTAGTTTTGGTTTTTCAAGACAGGTTTTCTCTGTGTAACCTGGTCATCCTGGAACTCACTCTGTAGACCAGGCTGGCCTTGAACTCAGAGATACACTTGCCTCTGCCTCCCCAAATGCCGGGATTAAAGGCATGCACCACCACCACCCTGCAACCTGTCTCTTATATAAACACAAAATAATAAAAAATGAAAAAAATTAAACTTATCCAGTCTGATAGTCTGTGTTTCTAGGCTGTAACTAGGAGATAAGAAGAATCAAGGTTTACCTTGTGAATGGTTTGAATGGAGAGAAAGTCACTTGCATTGGGTTCCATGGGGATCTGTCCTCTGCTTCCTGCCTCCTCCCACCCTCCTCCTCTCAGTTCATCCCAGGGGATCCGGACAGGAAAGTTGCCCTTCTCCCTCTGTCTTAGTTGGGTTTTACTGCTGTGACGAGATACCATGTCCACAGTAACTCTTATAATGGCAAACATATCATTGAGGCTGGCTTTCAGTTTCAGAGGTTTAGCCCATTATCATGGCGGGAAACATGGAAGCACACAGGAAGACATGGTGCTAGAGAAGGAGCTGAGAGTTCCACATCTCGATCTGTAGGCGGCAGAAAGGGGATTATCTGTCTCATTGACTGTAGCCTGAGCATATATAACCTCAAAACTTACCCCCACAGTGACACTCTTCCTTCAACAAGGCCACACCCACTCCAACAAGGCCCTGTGCCCTAACAGTGCCACCCACTATAAGCCAAGCATTCAAATACATGAGTCTATGAGGCCATACCTAATCAAACCACCACATCTTCTCTTCATCTTAGAAACTCATTTGGAAAACAAAAATCCATTTTTCTAGCTTTCTCTTGTCTAGAGCCAGATGCCAGAAGCTTATCAGTGTTTAATGAAGCCAGGACCTAATTATTGAACCTACTCGTTAAAAAGTGCCTTTCAAATCATGCAGAGAGCTAACACACTAGGAATAAAAAGGAAAGAAAGGAAAGAAAAGCTGTTATCTTGAAATGCCTGGGCTCCTACCAGGGCTGAACCCTTTGAAGCCCTTATGGGTAATTAGGTGTCTTCCAGCACTGTACGGTCTCAATCTTGCACGGGGAAGATGTCCCCTTTAAGGCAGAGGGGTCATCAGAAAGGTCAGCTTTCAACTTTCTGCATGTAGTTCTTTTCCAGCCTGCTTTTTGTGAACATTCCTGGTGATCCCTGGACCCCATCAGATCCCATTGTCTCAGATTCCCTTTTATTTATCAAGAAAAGCCATTGTAGTCTGAGTCTACAACTGATTATTATAGAAGCCTTAGAGACTCCCTGATTTTTCAACCCACTCACTCTGAGCTGAGGACTGCTTTTCTGGGAGGAAATGGAGACGATGGCAGAGTGTTAGATTAGCTTTGCTCAGGGGTTGGATGGGGAAGGGATAATGACAGGCAGAAGCATCTAGGGTGAGCCAGGGGTTTTTAGTTGAGCAGCTGGGTGGGTAGTGGTACCATGTATTAAGATAAAGAAGACAGCTGGTCATGGTGGCCCATAGCTGGGATCCCAACACTTAGGAGGCAGAGGCAGGGGCATTACTGCAAGTTCAGACCGGCCAGGAGTACATAGGGAGACTATACCTCAAAAAGAGAGCTGGAGAGATGGCTCAGAAGTTGACCACTGGCTGCTTTTTCAGAGGGCCCAGGTTAATTGCCAGCACCCACATCTGTATGTAATTTCAGTTACAAGGGATCCAACACCCTTTTTTAGCCTCTTACAGTACCAGGCACACAGCAGTGCACAGACATACATGCAGGCCAAACACTTCTACACAGAAAATAAAAATAAATACAGCTTCTTTTTAAAAAGAGAAGGGAAAGAGAGAGACTGAGAAAAAAATGGAGGAGGGAACAAAAGAAGCCTGTTTTAAAGAAGAAAGAATATCTAGAAAATTATGTTTGTCCTGGTAAGTTCAAGGTAACTGTTGGCAGACTCAAGGATCTAATACTTTATGTCTGGGCCTCAAGAATGGGTCGGCTCTAGAGGTGTATAATATACAATCAATTGAAACTACATCCTGACACTGTGCACAGAGGCAATGACAGGCCTGCGAACCTAAGCCCTGGTCCAGGGCTATCCACCATTGAGGAGACCAAGAGAAGATGGGCCAACCAATGGCTGCTGGGCTGACCTGCTGTGCCTTGTGAAGAAGCAGTGAGGGACAGTCTTCTGGTAGCCAACCTTCTGGTCTCCTTGTATTAGTAGAACCAAACAGACTGCCAACTAGTGACACAGAAATGTGTTTGTACAAGTTCCCACCCCACCATCACCGTCCTGGTGGAGAAGGATGAGCCCAAAGTCGGGAAACACTAGTTGAGCAAAAAGCCCATGTACTGAGGTATCTGCATAGTGTCTAGAGCCAGCCTGAGTTCTGGAGCTTTCTCCCATACTCCTCCTGGGCTTTGGATTGCTAAGGGGTTGTATAAGGCCAGCCTCACGGGATGCAGGCAGGCATATGCAGAGAGAACTTCGAAAGTGGGGAAGTAGACCACGCTGTCAGGTCCCAAATTGAAATGGAGCTGGTACAAAATGCCAGGGAAAGATGCTCCCAGGGCAGGTGCAGAAGGATCTCAGTGGACCTGAGGATGATGGGGGGGAGGGAGGTCAACACTCCCCATGGGGAAGACAGGAAGGAGCTGGGACTCCACAGAGCTCAGAGGGTTAGCTCTCTTTAAAGCCAATTATTCTCAGTCTCTGGCTGAGTTAAGAAGGAGACAGGGAGGGTTTTGTGGAATTAAATAAGCTGCCCTTGCCTTTGCTTTCAAGCCCCCTCAGGTTAGGTCTTAATGAAGGGTGAGAGACAAGCCTAGGAGGGGTGCTGGCTGGGAATAGGGAAGCAAGACAGCTCCTCATACCAGCGATCACTTGTTAACACGAAACCCTAAAAGCCGTCATAAGATCATAAGGACCATGACCAGCAGTTCTGAGGTAGTGGGCTTGATGTTACCAACTTCTGCCAACTTGCTCTTCATACTCTCCTCTCACTCACTGTCTGTCTGCCAGTCAAGACAGCTTCCAAGCAAGACTCACAGACTGTCAGTTATTTCTCTACCAGCAGGCTGTCTGAGCCGGGCCTTCTTCCCTGAACTGATAGAAGTTTCTGGCAGCGTCACACTTTGCTTAGTGAATTGAATATTATTCTCAGTCTCTATGGTCTCGACCCCTTTGCATGGCTCCAAACACTTTCAATGTTTACAGTCAGGGAAAGGCTAGGAAAGATGTCCTATTGTATTCCAATCTGCGTTTCCCTGACAAGTCTGCAGGAGTCGTTCAAGGTAGTCAGTATACCGGGAGGAGCAGGGCTCAGGACTCCGTGACTCCAAGCCGGGACTCTGGTCACTCAGCTTATCATTTATCCGCCTGGCATAGCTCCACCTGTAGGGAGCTGATTGCCTGGTCTCTCTTCCTGGAACCTTCTGCCTGCACTCTACATCTGATATATACAAAGGAACAAAGATAACAGAACCAAAGCTCACCACAGATTTGGACAAAGGCTGTGTTGATAGCTTAAGGCAAATGCATTAACGTCTCTGAATATTTCATGCCAGGTACATTAGAGCAGTAGCATGATTTATTCAAGGCTGATCACCCATACTGAGTATTAAGTCAGTGGGAAATTGGCTTCAAGGGGGTAATATGGGGAGTTTTGGGCTTCCTCGGTACTTTTCCTGAAGAATTATAAATATGTCATGCAGATGGAAGATGTGGTCTGATGTTATTATCCTATCTCATTTTGACCTTTTAAAAAACTTTTGAGACATTTATTTATCTATTTTTGTGTGCAAGCAGCAGGGGTGGGGGAGGAAGGGTCCATTCAACTCATGTGTGGAGGCCAGAAGACATTTTGGGGCAGCCAGTTCTCTCCTTCCAGCATGTGGGTCCTGGGATTGAACTCAGGCTAGTGTCCTTACCAGCTGAAACATCTTGCTGGCCTTCACATTGGCATCTAACAAAACTTCTGGAAGGCTCATCGGGAGAGCCTGCCCATGACCATCCAAGTTCTCCTACCGTCACACCCTACATAAACAGGCCAGACCTGGCAGTTTTCTCCAGCAGCAGGAGGTACTCCGCCAGCTTCTGCCAAGGACCATGAAAGGATGAGTTGGCTAACTGGACAGGGGGAGGGTATGCTTGATATGAAAATGAAGTTCACAGCCATGAGCAGTCCAATCTCTTTCGGTAGCTATGTCCCCTGGGTGGGGTAGTCTCTGGATAGTCCATCCTTTCGTCTTAGCTCCAAACTTTGTCTCTGTAACCTCTCACCCATAGCTCTGTAAATAAGTAAAATAAATGTATTGATTCCCTGGGGTCAAACTTTGTGGAAGTGTACCTTGGTTTGTCATTGGGATCTTAGGGAGAGGGTAAACATTATTTTGCTATTTCAGCAAAATCTTGCTGATATATGCAATAGTGTCTGGGTTTGGTGTCTGATTATGGGATGGATCCCCTGGGTGGGGTAGTCTCTGGATAGTCCATCCTTTCGTCTTAGCTCCAAACTTTGTCTCTGTAACTCCTTTTATGGGTGTTTTGTTCTCTATTTTAAGAAGGTTCTTAGCTGGGTGTGGTGGCGCACGCCTTTAATCCCAGCACTCGGGAGGCAGAGGCAGGTGGATTTCTGAGTTCGAGGCCAGCCTGGTCTACAAAGTGAGTTCCAGGACAGCCAGGGCTATACAGAGAAACCCTGTCTCAAACCCCCCCCCCCCCAAAAAAAGAAGGTTCTTATACAGACATCTCTCTGCTCCCATCCACGTTTGTTTAGCTTACATCATCTGTCTTAGGAAGAGACGCCATGACCAAAGCAACTCTTATAAAGGCAAACATTTAACTAATGCTGGCTTCCAGTTTCAGAGGTGCAACGCATGGCAGCATGCATGCAGACTTGGTGCTGGAGGAGCCAAGAGTTATATATCTTGATCAACAGGCAGCAGAAGGGGACTGTCTTCCACAGGCAGCCAGGAAGAGAGTGCCATTCCACACTGGGCATAGCCTGAGCATAGGAGATCTCAAAGCCCACCTACACAGTGACATACTTCCTTCAACAAGGCCACAACTCCTAATAGTGTCACTCCCTATGGCCAAGCATTCAAACACATGAATCTATGGGGCCCAAACCTAATCAAACCACCACACCATCCAAAGTGGTCCTTCCCTGAATTTTATTCTTCTGCAGAGGAACAAGTCTAACATCATACCTCTCCTGTATTGTGAAAGTTGGTGAGATTCTTTATTTCATAGTACAAATTATAACTAGGTATTCATTTAATTTTTTGTTTGTTTGTTTGTTTTTTCGAGACAGGGTTTCTCTGTATAGCCCTGGCTGTCCTGGAACTCACATTGTAGACCCAGGCTGGCCTTGAACTCAGAAATCTGCCTGCCTCTGTCTTAAAGGCGTGCACCACCATGCCGGCTTTTTTTTTTTTTTTTTTTTTTTTTTTTTTTTTTTTTTTTTTTACTTTTTTTTCTTTTTTTTTCATTTAATTTTTTGACCTATATTTTTATTTTTTGTATATGAATGCCTTGCCTGTATATATAATATGTCTGTGTGTTACATATGTCTGGTGACCATGGAGTTCAGGACAGGGCGTTGGATTCCCAGAACTGGGGTTACAGATGAGTTTGAGCTGCCATGAAGGTGCTAGGAATTAAACCTGAGTTTCCTGTAAGAGCAGCCAGTGCTCTTAACCATTGAGTCATCTCTAGCCCAAGTTCATAATTCTCAATACAGGCTTTTTTCAAAAGGGTTAATTACATACTACAGCTTTTCATTCTTCTTGGGTTTTAAAAATTTTTTTTTTCTAATTTCTTCAGAATCAAGTATGGCCATTAACATTTGTTGTTCAAATGAGCCAAAATACCACCATTTTTAGGAGCTGTTGGGCCATCATCCCTCATAAAAGAAGGGAGATAGGAGATGGGACCTTCACCTGAGTATCCAGACACCACTCCAAGTCAGTTATATACAATTTGTCCTAATGTCATGTGGTCCTGGAGAAAGTCTAGAGCAAACCTGATCATATGATTTATAACAGTAGCCAAATCACAGTTATGAAGTGACAATGAAATGATTTTTTGGTTTAATACACAAGGAACTACAGTAAAGGGTTACAGCATTAGGAAGGTTGAGAACTTCTGCTCTAGAAGAGAGATAAGGTCAGGGTGTTTCTTCTAGCAGCCATGGGGAAACCATCATGCAGGCTGGATCCAGGGTGGCTGCTTTAAGGGCACCTGTAACCTCTCACCCATAGCTCTGTAAATAAGTAAAATAAATGTATTGATTCCCTGGGGTCAAACTTTGTGGAAGTGTACCTTGGTTTGTCATTGGGATCTTAGGGAGAGGGTAAACATTATTAACCTTTCTCCTAAAGAAGGGATTTTTAGTAACAGGATTGCTTTTCGTTACAAGGTGTAGAGTGCTATTCTGTCTTCATTTCAAATGAGGATGTCCCCTATAGGTTCAGATGTTTGATTTCTTGATCCCCAGTTAATGGAGCTCTCTGGAGGATAAGGGGGTGTGGCCTTGCTGGATGAAGTATATAGCTGAGAGCAGGCTTTGAGTTTTCAGATGCCTTTGTGTTTGTGATATGAGCTCTCAGCTGCTGCTCCTGTTAAAATGCTTGCAATGAAACCAAACTGTAACTAAGAGATGAAATAGTTTACTTAGTTTACAGGTCCATCATTGAAGGAAGGCAGGGCAGGAACTCAAGCAGGAACTTGAAGGAATTGAAACAGAGACCATGAGGATCACTGCTTACTGGTTTACTCGCCCAGCTTGCTCAGCCAGCTAGCTTGCTTGCTTGCTTGCTTGCTTGCTTGCTTGCTTTCTTTCTCTCTCTCTCTTTCTTTCTCTCTTTTCTTTCTCTCTCTCCCTCTCTTTCTCTCTCCCCCCTCTCTCTTTGTCTCTCTCTCTCTTTCTCTCCCCCTCTCTTTCTCTCCCCCTCTCTCTTTCTCTTTCTCTCTCTCTTTCTCTCTCTTTCCTTCTCTCTCTCTCTCTCTCTCTCTCTCTCTCTTTCTCTCTCTTGACCTTCAGAAGAGCAGTCAGTGCTCTTACTGAGCCATCTCACCAGCCCTCAGCCAGCTTTCTTATACTACCGAGGGATGGCACAGCTCTGGGTTTAAAGATCAGAATGGTGCCTTTAACATGGTGACAGCTGTGCTAAGGCTGGGGACGTGTTACAATGGCAAGCCAGAGAAGCAGCAGTCAGTAAGGGAAGGCTGAAGGGACCGTGCTTGAGCGGCCACCAGGCCTACCCTGTATATTGTGTCTGTGTTCAAGAGTGTTATAGTGACCATGAAAACATGTCCTGTCCCCCAGGAAAATGAGCTCAGACCTAGAAAGATCCTTTCCATATACACTACTCACCATCATCAAGGAGTCTACTATGGTCTCTTCACAGTTGTGCTTAAATGATGAGGTTCTCTTTGTGAATGACAATTTCAGGAAAGAATCTCTCTGCTTAAGTTGATCACTGATTAAAAGCTTCAATGCCAGGGCTGGTGAGATGGCTCAGCGGGTAAGAGCACCCAACTGCTCTTCCGAAGGTGATAAGTTCAAATCCCAGCATCCACATGGTGGCTCACAACCATCTGTAACGAGATCTGGCGCCCTCTTCTGGAGTGTCTGAAGACAGCTACAGTGAACTTACATATAATAAATAAAATAAATCTTTAAAAAAAAAAAGCTTCAATGCCTATGAAGTTTGGAATGTTGTTGATTCAATAGCCCCTGGCCTCACGGAAGGGGGCGGGGAGTAGTGCCCTCAGAAATGTTGGAAGCCTGTGGTGGTTTGAATAAGAATTACCCACATAGGATCCAGATGGTGGTGGTACATACTTTTAAAGCCCCAACACTCTAGAGGCAGAGGCAGGTAGATCTCTGAGTTCAAGGCCAGCCAGGGTTACACAGAGAAACCCTGTCTGAAAAAAGAAAAAGAAAAAGAATTACCCACACAGGCTCATATTTATGAATGCTTAGTTGCCAGGGAGTGAAACTCTTTGATAGGATGAGAAGGATTATGTGCAGTTGGCCTTGTTAAGAATGGGTGTCACTAGAGGTAGGCTTTAAGGATTCAAAAGCCAACCCCAGGTGTTCTCTCTCTCTCTCTCTCTCTCTCTCTCTCTCTCTCTCTCTCTCTCTCTCTCTCCCTCTCTCCCTCCCTCCCTCCCTCCCTCCCTCCCTCTGCCTCCTGTCTTCAAATGTGGTTGTAAATTCTCAGCTACTGCTCTAGTGCCATGCCTACCTGCTTCTTGCTGTGATGAGCATGAGCTAACCCTTTAAAACTGTAAGCCAGCCCCAATTAAAAAATGCCTTCCTTTTTTTTTCTGGGGGACGGGGTGATTTTCGAGACAGCGTTTCTCTGTGTAGCCCTGGCTGCCCTGGAACTCACTTTGTAGACCAGGCTGGCCTCGAACTCAAAACTCCACCTGCCTCTGCCTCCCAAGTGCTGGGATTGAAGGCGTGCACTACCACCGCCCGGCTTAAAAAATGCTTTCTTCTATACTATTTGCCATGGTCATGGTGTCTCTTCACAGGAAAGGAACAGTAACTAAGACACCAGGTGAGGGGAAAAGGAGGAAATCAACAAAGTTGTCGTCTAATCTCTACATGCACACTGTAGTGCTTGCTTTTACGCTCACATGCGCACACACATGTGCCTGCACATGCATGCACAAAAAAATAAATAATAAATAACTAAAGTTTAAAACATTGGTGGCTGGGGATGTAGCTTAGTGGTAGAGTGTTTTCCCAGCATGTTTATACGTGTAGGTTGAATTCTAGCATCACACATGAGCAGATTAATTAGTCTTTGGGCTGAGATGACACCTAGCTTTCGTTTTGGCACAGGCAAAATAAAACCTAACCTAGTAGAAATGGAAAACTAAAACGTTCATTCAAGTCATTAGACACTGCCCTCAACCAATCACTAACTCCTTCCATTTACCCAATCAAATGTTTCCTTCTTCTTGATTCCTAGATCCTTAGCAAAGGCTTCCCCTGCTGCCTCTCAGCCTCTGAACAACTAGTAGTTTGGTGCTGTATGATTCATGAATTGTTTTGCTCAAACAAATGCCCTAAAATTTTACTGTAACTGATTAACTTTATTATTATTATTATTATTAATTTGAGGCAGGCTCTTGTATAGCTTTGGCTGGCCTTGAACTTGCTATAGAGCCAAGGATGACTTTGAACTTCTGATTTTCCTGCTTGTACCGCCCAAGCGCTGAGATTATAAGCATGTACCATCCTACCTAGCTTTTAACAACTTCTATGTATCCTTTTGAATAATAATTCTTAAATTTGCCTTTCTTATACAGCTCAGGTAGGCCTTGAACCTGATCTTCATGTCAGTTTCTTGAATGGCTGGGATTACAGGTTTGTGCCACAAGGCTGGAAAAATTGTCTTTCTCACAGACTAATTATGAGGCAGATACTCCAGATCAATCAGGAAGGATGTGACGTGACCACCTTAAGAAGTTGTTTCTTCAGGTGGTGGAGGCACACACACATGGGAGGCTGAGGCAGGCAGATCTCTGAGAATTTGAAGCAAACCTGGTCCACAGAGTGAGTTCCTGGGCAGCCATGATACACAGAAAAACCCTGTCTTGAAAAACAAAGAGAGAGAGAGAGAGAGAGAGAGAGAGAGAGAGAGAAATTCCTTCTTGCCAACCCAGGCTACTCTCAGACCTGTACATCAAAGGGACCCCATTGGCTTTGGAGGCAGGACTGGAGTGAGGTTGCAGGGAAGACCCATGTGTCTGTGTGCCTCTTTAAACAACAGAACCACACCTCTCTCCAGCCTGTTGTGTTTCTTTCTTCTCCTAAGATCCTGTCTGTCAAGACGCATGAAGCATCTACAAACTATTTCAAAAGTTTACATAAGCCTGATTATCTCCATAGTGAACTGATTGTTCTTCCTTCAAGATAAGAATCAAATAGATTGTCTGAATTTATTGTCAGTTGTCATGGCTGGTGATGGGGGAAAGAGAATAGAAAGCATCCTTCTTAACCTCTTCCCATTTCACCCTGGAACTTCGAGATCTTCAAGAGAGAGACCCTGAAATTGCACCTGCCACCATTCAGCAGTCCACATCCCATGGGACACGGTTTCTTCTGTCACTGACTGCAGTGTGCAGAAACTTCCTTCTTGTAGAGTGATAAACAGCCCTTCACTACCCCCGCAGCCTGGCTTCCTAGGAGTAATAATAGAATCTAAAACTGGTGCTGGGATGAAAGTGGCTTTTCCCTTCCTGAGATCTAGGCATGAATTTAGTGTGAGCTGACCAGTAATTGGTCAGCCTAAGACAGTGTGCCCCCAGCATTACCCAACTTAATCAAGATCTAAATGTAATCAAGATCAAAGCCTAAAGCCCTTTACCCCTCCGAGTCAACCTGCTTGATATCCTCTTTGGTATTTGATTTCTAAGCCTCTCTTAACATGCCAGGAGATGGAATTGTCATTAGCCCTAATTATCAACAGGCCTCACTCCTCCCAGACTCTGCCATGTGTATCAGCTGTTTTTTCTTGTTGCTGTGACAAAGTGTCTAGCAAAAGGCAGCTTAAGGAAGGAAGAGTTTGAGGTTTGAGAGGATCCAGCCTGGCATGGCCAGGAGAGCATTGGGGCAGGACCTGAAGGTTGCTGGTCACATTGCATCTGCAGTCAGAAATCAGAGAGAATGATTAGGAAGTGGGGTCCAGCTCTAAAACCTCAGGTTCCCATCTCTGATCTGCCTAACCCATGACCTATTTCCTCCAATGAGGCGCCACTCCTGAAATTCCCACAATCTTCCAAAACCAGGTCACCTGCAGAGGACAAATGTTCAAATACATGGACCTACAGGGGACATTTCACACTGAAAAACAACCCCCCAAACAACCCCTTTAGTACCATGCCCTGAAATAAACCCTTTCTTCCCTAAGCAGTTTTTGGTCATGGGTATCTTATTGCAACTGAAAACTAACAAGTACTCTGTGCTATCATATATACCTCATAGTCATTTTTAAATGATTTATTTACTTTATGTATGTGAATATGCTGTTGCTCTCTTCAGACACACCAGAAGAGGACATCTGATCTCATTACAGAGGGCTGTTAGCCACAATGTGGCTGGTGGGAGTTGAACTCAGGACCTCTGGAAGAGCAGTCAGTGCTCTTAACCTCTAAGCCATCTCTCCAGCTCTCATATATACCTTATATACCTTCACATACCATATATACCTTCATGGATGTTAAATTTATAAACCTTCACTTTCTCAGCTGCACTAGGGACCATCTGGGGGGATGAATTGTTAGCGCCCCTTTGTAGAAGAAGATGAAGTTGAAGCTTAAAAGGAACATGGCAGTCTGGTGAAACCCCAGGGCTTCTGCCTAACAGAGATCAGAGAAGTTATAAGTTGAGTGTTGTCAAATAATGTTAAGAATATTAATTTCAAAGGGTTTTACACTAAAAAAAAATACTGCCCCTCAAAGGACAGCTGATAGACCCTTCCCCTTTGCCTGGCTGCTATGAGCTGGGAGCCATTGGCTAAGCAGACCCTTCTTCTGTAACTACCCAGCTATTCTGAACACTCAACCATCACACTAAGGAGCCAGCATTCAATGGGAAGGATACCTGAAACCAGAGGTGCTAACTGAAGCTATAGCTCCCATTTCAGGAGGCCTTGCTCCAGGCAACTTGTAGCAGCTTAGGAAGACTCTTCCAGGCAAGAACACTTCCCCAGCAGTTCAGCAAAAAGCCGATGGTTTATGCAATGCAGGGCTGCAGTTGGTTCATATGTTTCTTGTTGTCTCGTTTGTGAAGTTTCTTGACTGATGGAGGATTTACAATCCAAGCAAGAGTGCGATCCTCCGTCCCCAGCTTCTCAAGCAGGCTGCTTCTCAGCCTCGTCAGGTCAGTGGAGGAGACTTCTCTTCCCAGAACTGCTCCCCAGGGTTGCAACATTAGGGTCCAGCAAAGACTTCTTTCCATTGAGTGTTTGTTTGTTTGTTTGTTTGCTTGTTTGTTTTGTTTTTTAAATTGTCTGTGTGGTCTTTATCATGGACAGAGTGCGTTAAGCTGGTTGCCTAAAGAACAAGAAGGTTCCTGTGGGTGTCAGCACAGCCCCCCCCCGCCCCGCCCCCCAGCAGCACTGAGAACCAGCAGCTGAAGAGTTTTGGAGAGCAGCCAGGAATTTCCATTCTAGAAAGCTGAGGTGAAAGGAGGAGCGCTTCTACAAAGAGCCGAAAGAAAGAGCTGAAAGCCCCTGTATCTGGCGTTCGTGAGCCCTGTCAGGAGTTAAGTGCTGAGGTCCCAATGTGGAAGCCTAAAGTTGTAGGAGCAACTACTGAGGGCTGGACTGCTGGCAAGGCCCAGAAGTGAGCCTGGATTGGAAGCCTTGGAATAAAATAAGCCTCTAATTCTTAGGACCTAGAGCCATAAGCCTCTGGTTGTTCAAGTCTGGAGAGACAATTCTTGCATTCTCACAGCCTGGAATAGACAGCTCCACTTGTGGGCTGTGACTCTATTAGGGGTCACATATCAAATATCCTGCATGTCAGATATTTACATAATGATTCATAACAGTAGCAGAATTACAGTTATGAAGTAGCAATGAAATAATTCTATGGTGTGTGTGTGTGGGGTCACAGCATTAGGATGTTTTTAATACAGATGAGGAACTGTATTAAAGGGTCACAGCATTAGGAAGGTTGAGAACCGCTGCTCTCGAGCAGTAAGTCCCTGGGTTTGTGAGCGAAGCCTATGAGTCTCTGATACTCAAGAGTTCATGGCTTACAACCCAAAGGGAGCTGTTATTGTTGAGTAAGATGACTCTCAACCAGCCATTTATGTATCCAGGCTGTGATCATATGCCTTTGGCATTCACCTCTGCATATGCAAGGTTGCCTACTAAGACCGTCTGCATACTTAGCAAAGCCAAATGTGTCAGCATGTGTCAGCCCCGGAAGAGTCCTGCAGCCAATGCTAACCGGGTAGGAAGGGTGCATGCACAAAACTTCACCTAGTTGACTCCACAGCATATCCCATACCATCTTCTAAAATTGTTCAGTATCATGAGGATTCAGTTGCATCCCTTTAGGGGCTGGGAGAAAGCTCAGTCAGTAAAATGCCTACATATGAACATGAAGACTAGAGTTCAATGCCCACCTCAGGACCTGTGAGAAAAAAGCTGAATTAGTGATTGTCCTACAAGGTGGGTGGTACCTGAGGAACAATACCTGAGGTTGGCCTGTGCACACATGTGTGCAAATGCACACACACACACAAATTTACACGTGCACATATATGCAAACACACTTGCACATACAGAGACAACACAGTCCCCACCCAAGTAACATCCCTTATTAAAGTTATTTTTCTTTTGCTCTCACTTCCCACTACAGTGAGGTCTCCGGGTCTCTCTCTCTGGTCTGTTTGAGGAGAATACAAACTGAGACAAGACACTTGGATTTCTGGTACCCCGACTTCTAGCTTGCAGTGGGTTTCCAGCTGGGTCTACACAGTGCATTCAGGCCTCCATTAGATTGACTTGTGGGTACGTGTGTGGAATATTTTCTTGATTGCTAATTGGTGCAGGAAGCATCACCATGGAGTGCAGCTCTTGTCCTGGGCAGCAGGCAGAGCCTCAGATCACAGGTGTCGTCACTTAGCCCTACTGAAGATTTAGGAAGTCCAGGAGTCAAATGCCACAGCCCACAGCGGGCATGCCCACTGCTTGCCCTGTGAGGCATGCATTCTACAAAGCAGGTGGACGTGACCCCTGGCCACACCCATCAGCAAGGAGACTGAAGGAAACCTTCCTGGAGTAGGACTTGCCCTGGCTGGCAATGACACGTCCTGGAGGCTTAACCTCCGGTATTGCCAGTCTGCAGTGGACACTCAGGAGAGAGCAATACTGCACCAGGAGCCAAGGCCCTTGTCAGGAGACACTGGACAGTATTTGGAGAGAGCCTGAACTCATGGGCGTTTATTCAACTCTATTTCATGAATGTTTTTCTTGTTGATAATCCTAGCTGAGTGATATTAGACAAACCATTCAGGTGCAGGCCTTTTCTCTCCCCCATCTCCTTTCTTTGTCCTCCTCATTCTCATCCTTATCCTTCCCTCCTCCTCCCCTTCCTCCTCCTCTTCCTCCTCTTCTCTCTTCCTCTCATGTTACTGGTGATTGAACCAGGATCTCATGCATATCGGGCAAATGCTCTACTATTCACCTACACTGCCAGGCCTTCTCAGACACTTATGTTTATCAAACATTTTAATCTGTACTTATTTTGTGTGTGTGCACCACAGTGCACACGTGGATGTCAGAGGACAAGGTGCAGGGGTCAATTCTCGCCTTCCACTGTATGGATCCTGGGGCTCAAATTCGAGAAGTTGTCAGGCTTGGTGGCAAGTGCTTTACTGCTAAGCCATCTTCTTTAAAAATATTTTATCTAAGCCGGGCGTGGTGGCACACGCTTTTAATCCCAGCACTCGGGAGGCAGAGGCAGGCGGATTTCTGAGTTTGAGGCCAGCCTGGTCTACAGAGTGAGTTCCAGGACAGCCAGGGGAACACAGAGAAACCCTGTCTCGAAAAACCAAACAACAACAAAAAATATTTTATCTTCTGCACATTGGTGTTTTGCTTATGTGTATGTCCGTGTGATGGTTTCAGACACCCTTCTCCAGACAGTTGTGAGACACCATGTGGGTGCATGGAATTGAACCCAAGTCCTGTGGGAGAGGAGCCAGAGCTCTTAACCACTGAGCCATTTCTCCAATTCACTTTTTAAAAATGTTTTCTAACCTCCATTTTTATTTTATATGAATAGGTGTTCTGCCTATGTGTGTCTGTACACCGGTAATGTGTTAAATCCCCTGGGAGTAGAGTTATAGACCACAGTGAGCTGCCATGTGCTGGGGACTGAACCCAGATCCTCTGGAGAGGATCAGAGAATAAGCAAGCTCTTAACCAATGAGCCATCTTTGAAGCCCTCACTAGGCTGAAAGTTCTGGGATTAAAAGTGTGTGCCACCACACCTGGCCCTGGTAAAACATCTTTAAAGATGGCTTTGCTGCTGTTTTGAGACCAGACATCCGGTATTGACCAAGCCATCTCAGTCAGTCAACAGGGTCTCAAGGGAGGGAGGGAGGGAGGGAGGGAGGGAGAGAGGGAGGGAGGATAAGGAAAAGACAATTAGCCAACCCTATCACATGACTTCAGCCAGTTCTGAGGCTGAAGTGGGTTTATTTTTCTCCAGTCTCCTTTTATACATTATGGCTACATACAAAGCATTGGTCAGTCCTAAGGCACAAACAGAGTAGTAAGGAACAAACAAAAGGTCCCACGATTACTGTATTCAGGGTCTTTACCAGACCCATCAAGATACGAAGAACACATTCCTCAGCTGTATTCATCTTGAGCCTACTCCCTAGTCCTAGCCCAATGTCAAATTCCTGCCAAATCCTTAGGAGGTGGCCCGAAAGCTCTCCACAATGTACGGTAGCATCCTAGCCTCAAGCTTGATATATAGCTAAGGCTTCATTCTTATACCTGATCCTTCTAGCTCTGACTTAGCCCTGGCAGTCAGTTTGACAGATGTGGGAAGAGAAAACCTCAATGAAGGAGTTGCTTTTGTTAGAATGACTTGTGGGCAAGTCTGTGGAACATTTGCTTGATTGCTAATTGATTTGGGCAGGGAGGGCCCAGGCTACACTGGATGGTGCCATCCCTGGCCAGGTAGGCTTGTCTGTGTAAGAAAGGTGGCTGAGCAGGCCAGAGGAAGCAAACCAATAAGCATTCTTTCTCCATGGACAGATTCAGTTCCTACCCTGTCCTCCCTCAGGGACGGATTGTGACCTGAAAGGGTGAAATGAAGTTAACCCTCCCTCCTCCAAGTCGCTTTCAATAAGGGGGTTCGTCACAGTAACAGATAAAGTGGGGATGGCCGCCTGTGTACTGGCACTGCAGGCCTGCCCCACCATGCCTAGCTCTTCCAAGTGCCTTGGTCAGCATGGCTCTATGGAGTGTCTCCTTCCTGACTAGCATTCTTTCAGGTGCTGGGAGCACAATGTTGAGCGGGAATGGCAGCTTGGGCAGGGCTGATGGGAAATAGCGCATCTCTGTCTTGTCATGCCACATTCACAGCAGCCACAAGGAGCGGACCAACTGTGAGTCCCACCTTCTGATCATTAATAAGGAAACTGAGGCCCAGAGATGAGAGGACTCTTAGTTGGTCACAACTATATCAGGATAGAACTAGGGCCCGTACTGAAGTTCACTCTGACCCTCTCCCAGTCATTGTCCCTCTACATTAAGAAAATGTCTGTCTGTCTGTCTGTCTGTCTGTCTGTCTGTCTGTCCAATTTGTGTAGGTATTTTGTCTGAATGTATGTGCACTACTTACATGCCTGGTGCCTGGAAAAGCTATGCATTTCCCTGGAGCTAGAGTTACAGATGGTTATAGGTCACCATGTGTACAGAGAGTTGAACCCAGGTCATCTGGAAGAGCAACCAGAATTCTTTTTCCCTTTTTTCTCCCCATATTTTCCCTTCCTTCCTTTCTTCCTTCCTTCCTTCCTTCCTTCCTTCCTTCCTTCCTTCCTTTCCTTTCCTTTCCTTTCCTTTCCTTTCCTTTCCTTTCCTTCTTTCTGAGACAGAATTTCTCTGTGTAGCCCTGGCTGACCTGGAACTTGTTCTGTAGACCAGGCTAGCCCCAGAGATCCACCTGCCTCTACCTCCCAAATGCTGGGATTAAAGTCATGCACCACCACTCCTGACACAACCAGTATTCTTAACCATTGAGCCATCCCCCCCGTGCTAGTCCTTCTAATTTAAGATATACATATATTGTTTTTTAGATATGCATTTGGAGGTCAGAGGGCAACTTCCAGGAGCTGGTCCTCCTACCACCATGGGATCCAAGAAGCAAAGCCAGGTTATCAGGCTTGAGCAACAAACACTTCTAATGTCCATCTTACAGGCCCCCAGCCTTGGTCTTTCTGTGGAGGCCAACAGTATGTGGATACCCAGGTTCATCAGGGCAGGAATAGAGGACGTCAGTGAGACCTCTGAAGGTCTCAGGTTGGAAGAACAGAGAGCTGAGTTGAGATGTTTGCAGACCTGAATGCCAAAAGGCTTTCATTTTCCATGTCAGCTCCCATCACCGAGTCACTAGGATGGTTCACATATGCTTGCCCAGGGAGTGGCACTATTAGGAGATGTAGACTTGTTAGAATAGGTGTGTCACTGTGGGTGTGGGTTTTAATACCCCTCATCCTAGCTACCCAGAAGTCAATATTCTGCTAATAGACTTCAAATGAAGATGTAGAGCTCTCAGCTCCTTCTGCACCATGCCTGCCTAGATGCTGCCATGCCTTGATGATAATGGACTGAACCTCTGAACCTGTAAGCCAGCCCCAGTGAAATGTTGTCCTTATAAGAGTTGCCTTGGTCATGGTGTCTGTTCACAGAAGTAAAACCCTAACTAAGACAGTCATGGCCAGTTTTCATTGTCAACTTGAACAAATTAAATAAATCACGGTGGAATCATACCTCTGGCCATGTCTACCAGGCTGTTTCTAACAAAGGTTTCACTGAGGAGGGAACACCTGCCCTGAATGTCTCAGACTGAATACAAAGGAGCAAAAGAGTGGAGGGCCCCCTCCCCCATTCATCTTTCTCTCTGCATCCTGACTATGGATGCAAGTGTGACCAGCTGCTCTCTCAGCTGCGGCTAGCTCCTGCTGCGGTGCTACTCCCTCAAACTGTAAGCCAAAAACCAACTCTTTCTTCCTTAAGTCATTTTGTTATGTATTTCATCACAGTAATGAAAAAGGTAACTAACACCCATCTCCTTCAGGAAACTCAGCTTTTCTCAGAAGGAGAGCATGCATCCCTGGGGACCTTGGGTGTATAGCTCCCTCCCTGGTTCTCATCTGACTCATCTGTGCTTGGAAATTAGAAGATCAATGGATTAAAAAGAAGCTACAAACAGACTGCGGCTGATCTGAAGGTTGTTCACTGAAATTCCCCCACTAGCTGTGGGCTTTGGGGGCTGGGCCCCAAAGGTTGCCAAAGGCGCTGATGAAATTCAAACAGCTGTGGGCAGTGGCTTTAACTGGGCATGCTGAAGGGACTCAATAATCCATCATTTCATCAGGCTGAACCAGATGTTGGGGTGGGGGTGTGTGGAAGCTTTGTCAGGAGGGTGGAATGATGGGAGATTAGCAGCCTCTTTTCCATGGGTGGGAAGCATAAATGTCCGTGCACTGTGCAAAGAATCTATACCCCGGCCGGAGTGATGACCATAGTTATCCCCTATCCAAATATTCAATCCCTTCATTCGGGATCACACTATCCTGCTTACTCACACACGAGCTGAACATGTCCTGAGCATGGGAACCAGATGTTGTACTGTGTGCCAAGAAACAAAGTCAGTGAGACACAGTGTTTGGAATCCTAGGTCTTCAGGTATAAGAAGACAGACGGCTTGACTAAGAACTGAATCTCCCCTGAAATTCTGTGTTATTCATGTTCTAATATGGGATGTCTGTAAAGACAGGACGGTAGCCGGGCATGGTGGCTCACGCCTTTAATCCCAGCACTCGGGAAGCAGAGGCAGGCAGATTTCTGAGTTCGAGGTCAGCCTGGTCTACAAAGTGAGTTCCAGGACAGCCAGGGCTATACAGAGAAACCCTGTCTCAAAAAACCAAAAAAAAAAAAAAAAAGACAGGACGGTAGAAAGGTGAGTCCTGAGAGATGCCTAGGGTTTGCTAAGTGAAGAAGAGGAGAATGTCCCAACTGCAGTTACAGTGACACCATCATTCTTACAGGATATATGAGCCCAGCAGATTTAGAGACTTTGTTGAAGCATTCTTTCATTCACTGCCTGCCATGGTCCTATGTAACAAAATTTCCTTTACAAACGAGGAACTATGGGGCCCAGGGTAGTTAAACAACTTCCCCGAGGGTAGCTTGGGGAAACTGAGGTAGGGAGTCAGTAGGACTGGAGTTTAGAGGTAGGGGTGGGCCTGAAATCATGAGGATAGAAAGACAGGTAGGCACAGAGACCTGAGAAGCATGAACTTTTTTTTTGAGCAGTGTGATGTTGGTATCATAGCACAGAGTGGACTGATTGACTTCTGCTTCTGAAGGCTTTGACAGTGATGTAGAAGTGGGCTGGAGGGGCTGGAGAGATGGCTCAGTGGTAAAGAGCACTGACTGCTCTTCCAGAGGTCCTGAGTTCAAGTCCCAGCAACCACATGGTGGCTCACAACCATCTGCAGTGGAATCTGATGTCCTCTTCTGGTGTGTCCTCTTCTGGTGTGCCACTCCCTGGGCAAGCATATACAAACCACTCACTCACAGCAACAGTGTACTCACATACATTAAATAAATAATGAAGGAGGAGGAGGAGAAGAGGAAGAGGAAGAGGAAGAGGAAGAGGAAGAGGAAGAGGAAGAGGAAGAAGAGATACTGGAGGCACAGCTAAGAAGCCATTACCAGGAAATTTTGCCATCCAGGGGAGGGGTAATGACTTATGACTAGGTCAGAGACATTAGCAGTGAAGGAGACATGATCACCAGAAGGAAAAATGGGCAATAACTTCTGGCTACCTAAAGTGGGTGAAACTATGCAGTCACACAGACTTGAACTGAAATCCTAGTCATATCACTTACGAAGCTTGCACAAATGGTCTCTCTAGAACAGAGAAAGTAAGCAAGAAGGAGCCTATTCCACAGTATCACTCTACGTAAGATTGTTTACTTGAACATGAACTCCTTAGGGGTGGGCATGAACTGAAAGATTCCCTGCATTGGTGGGAACAGGCAGCTCTTTGCTGGGTGCTCTCTGCTGCTGCTTCATGCAAGGGTGAAGATAGGATGCAGTAGAAAAGAATCAGAATGTTGCATGTGTGTAACACTGTGTGTGAGTGAGTGATTCATATGTGTCACTGTGTGTGTGTGAGTATGCCATGCATGTCATGGTGTGTGAGTGAGTGTGCCATGTGTGTCACTGTGTGTGAGTGAGTGTTCCATGACATGCAGGTTGAGGTTGGAGAGTCACTGAAACAAGGTCTCTCCTGTGGTTTACTTTTGCCTAGTTAGATTAGCAATTGTGTGAGTCCTGGTGATGTTTCATCTCTCCCTCAGTCATACCCTGTTTTTTTTGTTTTTGTTTTTGTTTTTGTTTTTGTCTTTGTCTTTGTCTTTGTTTTTGTTTTCGAGACAGGGTTTCTCTGTGTAGCCCTGGCTGTCCTGGAACTCACTCTGTAAACCAGGCTGGCCTTGAACGCAGAACGGCCTGCCTCTGCCTCCCAGGCATGTGCCACCACACCCGGCCACAATTCTGTTTTTTAAAAAGAAAGAAAAAGATATGATTTGTTAGTGTACTGGCTAGTTTTGTGTCAGCTTGACACAGGCTGGAGTTATCACAGAGAAAGGAGCTTCAGGTGAGGAAATGCCTCCATGAGCAATTTTTGGTTTTTTCAAGACAGGGTTTCTCTGTGTAGCCCTGGCTGTCCTGGAACTCTGTAGACCAGGCTGGCCTTGAACTCAGAAATCTGCCTGCCTCTGCCTCCCAAGTGCTGGGATTAAAGGCATGTGCCACCACGCCGGGCTCTCAGTTCTAAATGCCAGCAGGTAAGGCATTTTCTCAATTAGTGATCAAGGGGGGAAGGCCCCTTGTGGGTGGGACCATCCCTGGGCTGGTAGTCTTGGGTTCTGTAAGAGAGTAAGCTGAGCAAGCCCCGGGGAGCAAGCCAGTAAGTAACATCCCTCCATGGCTTCTGCATCAGCTCCTGCTTCCTGACCTGCTTGAGTTCCAGTCCTGACTTCCTTTGGTGATGAACAGCAGTGTGGAAATGTAAGCTGAATAAGCCCTTTCCTCCCCAACTTGCTTCTTGGTCATGATGTTTGTGCAAGAATAGAAACCCTGACTAAGACAGTTAGCTTTCAAAGTTTCTAGGATAAGAGATTATTTTTCTAAAAGTTAATTAATAATAATAATAGTAACCAACAACAATGTATTTGTGCTATTGTTTGTGATAACATCCATTCCCCTGCAGCACTGACTTGTCTGGAGTACAGGTGAGTGTGGTTCACACAGGGAGAAAAAGAAAACTAAGCCTGCTGGCAACAGGTGCCCCACTGTCACCCCAACAATGTCCTCTGGCATTTAGAACTGAGGGCTTGGGCATGGTGGCACACACCTTTAACCCCAGCACTCCGGAGGCAGAGGCAGGCAGATTTCTGAGTTCAAGGCCAGCCTGGTCTACAGAGTGAGTTCCAGGACAACCAGGGCTATACAGAGAAACCCTGTCTCGAAAAAAAAACCAAAAAAAAAAAAAAAAAAAAAAAAGAGCTGAGAGCCAAGTAGGAGAAGCATCCACAGGTCTAACCAGCCAGGCGCAGTGGAGTAAATGCTGGCCTATACCATGGGCTATGACCCAGCAAGGTCAGCACTGAGATACTCAACACATGACAAATGGCCATGTTACCTTCACAGATTAATAGCTGAGAGAAAATGGTGGGGAGAAGACCAGACTCAACCCCCGGCAATTATGTGAACTTTTCAGTTTTTTTTTTTAAATATTCACTTATTTTATTTATATGAGTACACTGTAGCTGTCTTCAGACACACCAGAAGAGGGCATCAGATCCCATTACAGATGGTTGTGAGCCACCATGTGGTTGCTGGGAATTGAACTCAGGACCTCTGGAAGAGCAGTCAGTGCTCTTAATCTCTGAGCCATCTCTCCAGCCCGAACTTTTCAGTTTTAATCCTATTCTTTTGTATAAACAGAAGAGAGGATGAGGAGGAAGAGGAAGAGGAAGAGGAGGAGGGAGAAGGAGAAGGAGGAGAAGGAGCAGGAGCAGGAGCAAGAGCAGGAGCAGGAGCAGGAGAAGGAGAAGGAGGAGAAGGAAAAGAAGAACAACAACAACTCTGAACATGGGCTGAGCATTGGCTTCCATGCCTCTGAGGTTCATGTTTTGAATGCATAGTCCCCAGCTTGTGTTGCTATTTGAAAGACTTGGATCCTTTAGGAACTAGGGTCTGGCTAGGGGGAAGTAGGCCACTATGCCTGGCCTTTGACACTACTTGACACTAATTTTGATCTAGTTTTCTCTGCCTCCTGGTCACACTAGGTGAAGAGGCTGCTCCTACAGACAGGTTGTCTCCTGCCCCACAATCATTCTAAATCCTGCCCCTTCCACACTCATTCAAAATCCTTCTGAAATGAGGGGACCAAATTCAACCCTTTCTTCTTTATGTTGTTTTCTATCAAATATGTTGTTCATGGCTGTGCAAAAATAACCAACATAGGAAACTGGTACCAGAAAAGTTAGGTGGTTGATGAGGGACCTGACTGTGTAGTTCTTTGGCCTTTGGTGCTGGTTTCTAGGAGGAATGAGAAAGAGTTTGCATCTGTGGGCTGGAGAAGCCCTGGGATGCTATAAGCTCTAATTAATGGGTAATTTGTCAGCAGAACACTCTGCTGTGGGGACGGTTGGTTACTGCTTGCTGCTTTTTAGAAAGAGTTACGTGAGAATCCAGAGGAAACAAGCAGAGCTGAAAGAAGTGAAAAATATAGAATTTGGCCTGGAAAGGACTGCAATCAGTTAAAGCTGCAAAGTGGCTTGTGTTTGTTAAAGAGATTAACACCATTATAGAGGAGCTGCACACCTCAAAGTGGGGCAGAAAGCTGCCCCGAGGGCAGCACTGCACCCATCAGAGACTTCAGGGTACAAAAATGCAAGCCTGGGGCTGGACAGGAGGCTCAGAGTTAGGAGTTCCTACTGTTCTTTCAAAGGACCCATATCCAGTGCCCAGCCTCTGTGTGGGGCGGCTTAGCATCGCTTGTAGCTCCAGCTCCAAGGTTCTTCTCCATCTCTAAGACCCTCTTCACCTGCCCACTCGTGGCACTCACTCACACAGACGCACATACAAACAGGTAAAACCCAGGGGCTGGAGAGATGGTTAAGCGGTTAAGAACACCTAGCTGCTCTTCCAAAGGACCCGGGGTTCAGTTCCCACCATCTACATGGTGGCTCACTGACCATCTGTAACTCCACTGCTGATGGCCTCTTCTGACCTCCAAGTGCACATGGCACCAAAAGTGGTGAACAGGTATACATGCAGACAAACAACCATACAAATCAATCAGTCAATCAATCAATCAATCAATCAAACTTCAAAGTGGTTTAGACACCCATGAAAGATGGAAACAGGAGGAACAGAATGGCATGGGACTGGGAGCAGGCTTGAGAGGTTATCAGGGCTGAAGTGGGTGTGTGACAGTTGATATGTTCTTGAGCTCTTCCTACCATACAGACTCCAAAGCTCGGTACTAAGAAGCATCATGGGTGGTGCACACCCATTTATTGATAACCCTCTAATGGGCACGGCCTGTGACTAGATGAAGCGAATATCCGTAAATGGGGCCTGTCTGGTATCTAATGGCTCCCTCTCTCATCTGGAAGATGAATAGTGTATGAATTCCAAAGAACTCAGAAGGCTGACATTAGAAGTTCCAGCCTCAGCCTTCGAGACCCTAAAAGACGCTTTCCTGCCCCTCCCTGGAAAAGAGGCTTCGCTTCCGATCCTCTTCAGCAGCCTCCAGACACTTAGCCAGGCTGCGCTGTGTCCACACAATCTCTTTAGGAGCACTTGGAAGTGTTTTCCCCCCTGGTCCTGGCAGGGTGGTACTCCCTAAGGGTTTCCTGAGTAGGGTATAGGTCATCAGTTCACACTCCCTGAACAGCTGTGGGCCTCAGGGAAAGATTCCCCAGGTTCACAAAGCTGCTACCACCTCTGCTGGTTTTGTGGCTTTTATCCTCCTCTGAGAGGGACCACCTCTGTCTGCTCTTTGAGCAGGAGTCAGGGCTGGCATGCACGGTATGCACACTCCTGAGAGCACACGGATGGGAACCCTGGCAGCCTGGTGCATTAGGAGGTCTGAATTTGCAGTTGGGGAAGTTGCTTTGAGTCCTGTCTCTGCAATCTACTAGCTGCTGGTTAAGCTCACTCTTTCTAGCTCTTTCTCAATTCTTGATGGCTGGTCCTCAGCTGGTCACCTCAGCTGGTCCTGCTCAAAACTCCTCTCTGTGTTGACTGATTCAAGCCGGCTTCCTTCACTTCTGACTGAATTGCTCAGCTTGGCCTCAGACTAACTGTAGCAGCTTGTTCTAATCCTTCTGGTTCCTTCTGCCTTTATCTGTGCCTAGCTTGTCCTTTCTCTACAGCCTGTGTCTATACAAGTGTCCGGTAAAACTGCTTCTCTCTCTCTCTCTCTCTCTCTCTCTCTCTCTCTCTCTCTCTCTCTCCTTCTCTCTCTTAAATAGCATCCCTTTCCTTTCTCTTCTCATGAGAGTTGGGCAGATCCTATTCTGTTAAATCTTTCTCAAATTTGTCACTTTGTCTGCCACACAATTAGACATCACTTTCAAACGTGGGTGCTTCCTTTTACAAACTAACTTTACCTTCATTTTGGGACTAATGGTGTGTACTAAGGGCATATCTGTATTCTAGCCAGGGATTAAGGGTGTGTGCCAAGGGTTTGAGCCACACCACAACTAGAAACAGGTTTTTTTTTTTCAGTAAATAACACAATCTCGGGGTTTACAGTGTGATCACATATCCTGTAACACTCCATTTTTGAAAATAGAACAAAATGCCATTTTAGGTGGGTGCTGCCTGTAATCCCAGCACTTAGGAGGCTGAGACAGGAGAATTTCCACAAGTTTTAGTCCAGCCTTTTGTTCTTCTAGTAAATTCCAGGCCAGTCAGGGATATATAGTGAGACTTCTCTCAAAAAAACTAAAACTAATTACTTAAAAAAAAAAAGAAAAGAAAAGAAAAGAGAGGGGCTAGAGAGTTGAGATGGCTCAGTGGTTAAGAGCACTGGCTGGTCTTCCAGAGGACCTGGGTTCAATTCCTAGCACCCCCATGGCAGCTCAGAACCATTGGTAAGTCTAGCTCTAAAGGCTCTAGAACCCTCACACAGATATGCAGGGAAAACACCAATGCACATAAAAATAATAAGTCTAGAAACAAAGAAAAGAAAACAGTATTTTGTATGAACAAATACAATTTATTTTGTAAGTTATGTTTTCTGATATTAACATCTTTAAGTCAGTAGTCATAATATAAAGAGGTGATTTCCGGGCTGGTAAGATGGCTCAGCGAGTAAGAGCACCCGACTGCTCTTCCGAAGGTGATAAGTTCAAATCCCAGCATCCACATGGTGGCTCACAACCATCCGTAACGAGATCTGGCGCCCTCTTCTGGAATGTCTGAAGACAGCTACAGTGTATTTACATATAATAAATAAAATAAATCTTTTAAAAAAAAAAAAAAAAAAGAGGTGATTTCCATGGGGCTGGGTGTAGTGATGTATGCCTGAAATCCCCAACTTAGGAAGTGGAGATAAGATAGTAGATGTTGGGGCTGGAGAGATGGCCCAGTGGTTATTAAGGATATTAGCTGCTCTTTCACAGGATCCAGGTTTAATTCCCAGCATCTACGTGACAGTTAACAACTGTCTGCAATCCCAGATCCAGGGGATTTGACACCCTCTCTTTCCTCGACATCAGTGGAACATGAGGTGCACATATATATGTGCAGACAAAGCGTTCATACACATAAACTGAACTAAGCCAAATTATTTTTAAGAATAGTATTAGGAGTCCCTGAATGGAGATATGGTGAGAGATGACTCTGAGGTAAAGAGCAACACTTGTTTTTGCAGAGGACAAGGGTTCAGAATCCATAGCTGAGCACACCATCTTTAATTCCAATTGTAGGGGATCCAAGACCATTTGTGACCTCTGTAGGAGCTACATGCATGTAGTACACTTACAGGCATAGAAGCAAACTACTCATACATATAAAATGAAAATAGATATTTAAGAATACTGGGAGGCTGTGGAGACAGCTCAGCAGTTAAGAGTACTAACTGTTCTGCCAAACGACCAGTTCCCAACTTCTACATGGTGGCTCACAACATCTCTTAACTCAAGTTCCAGGGCTTCTAATACCCTATTCTGGCCTCTAAAGCCACTGCACACATGTGGTACATAGGCAAATACGCAGGCAAAGCACTCATATGCATAAAATAAAAATAAATCTGAAAAATTCCAACAATAGTTCAAATTCTTTACTTTATTACAAGGTGCATCACTGTGACCAAAGTATCTGACAAAACGAAGAACTATTGTTTGTATCTGTTTCAGAGGGTCTCTCGGTCTGTGGTCTGAGAAGGCATGGTTGAATGGTATTTCAGGGGCACGTGATTGGAGGCACCTCACATCTCAGCCAGTCAGGAAGCATGGTTCCAGAACTAGAGGACGTGCTTTGACCCGCAAAGTCCTGTCTATAGAATCAATGAGATGGCTCAGTGGATAAAGGTGCTTTCGACCAAACCTGGCAGCCTTCTTAGTTCAAACCTAGAACCCCACTGAGGAAGGAGAGAATAAATCCCCTCAGGTTGTCCTCTGACCTCCCATAATGCAGGCATAAGATAACTTCAGGAACACATGCATTGACTTGGTATGTTGGGGATCAGGGGGGCCTGAAGAGTGAACTAAATTTTCAAGACCCTAAGACTAAAACTGTTACATTTTGGAAGAGGTTCCCCCAAAGGCCTTCATGCTACTGGGAAGTGAAGTATCTGTAAGGGTCTTACAGTTGGTCTTTAAGCAACTGGAGAGATGCCCTGGAATGGGATGGTGGGTCCTAGAATGATGGGTTTCCTGGAAACCGTGAGGGGTTTTGCTCTGCCACACTCCTCTGCGATGCTATGCTGCCTCCCCAGGTCCAAAACAATGGACTAACAGACCAGGGCTGAAAGACTCCAAAACTGTGAGACAATTTTTTTTTTAAAGGTAATGTAGTCCTAATTAGCTGCAAGCTCACTGCAATCCTTCTGCCTCAGCTTCCTGAGAGCTGGGATTATAGGCATCTTACCACACCCATAATCATCTTGGGTATTCTGTCAGAGTGACAAAGCTCACTACTGCAGAAACAGCTTAATTTGATGTCAGGACAACACCCAGGTGTGCCCTGTGCTTTTTTTTTTTAAAGCATCCTATAGGTAGCATTCAACCAGTTATGCTAAGTAGCCCTTTTCTTCCGCAAATAGTAGGGGTTTAGATGTGAGTAGTTAGTGAATGCAGAGAGGAAAGATTGGGGTGGGCCATGGTCAGCAACTCAATCCTTGTGCACCCCAAATGAGGACCCTTCACAGATCACCTCTCCCACTCTCCTCCAGCATCAGATGTTTTTGCCAGCTAGAGTTAGGTTCATGAGGAATGTGTGTCTGAGTGACTTCACAGAGTTCAGGGACAAATGTCCTTTCCTCTGCCCTCCTACAGCTTCGTGACAGTGAGTTCGTTTCTCTCCAGGCTAACATTCAGGGAAAAGTTATTCAGAATGACTCTTCTTTTTTAAAAAAAAAAAAAAATTATTTCTTTTTCTTTTTTGTATATGCATGCTCTACCCCTTACACATATGCCAGAATGAGTTGGAGGCCATCAGACCCTAGTTGTGAACTTGGTCTACAGAGCAAGTTCCAGGACAGGCAGGCTATTTCGAGGAACTCTGCTTTGAAATGCCGAACAAACAATTAACAACAAAACAAAACAAAATATCCAAAACAACAGCCTGGCAGTGGCGCACACTTTTAATCCTAGCACTTGGGAGGCAGAGGCAGATGCATTTCTGAGTTCGAGGCCAGCCTGGTCTACAGAGTGAGTTCCAGGACGGCCAGGGCTACACAGAGAAACCCTGTCTCAAAAAAAAAAAAAAAAAAAAAAATCCAAAACAACAACAACAAACCCTGTGAGTGGCAAAACCAGGTGTGCGTGACATGTACTTGTGGTCCTCGAGTGCTGGGACTAAATCATGCACCACCACCGCCCAGCTAAGTATCCAGATTTATTAACTCAGAGTGACCAAGGCCTCATAGACCCTCAGGGTTCCATTTACACACAGTCACTCCATGAGTTTACCCTCCCACACCGGGCGTCCACATACAGATAAAATTCTGTGCTTCACACAAGTTTATTTATTCCACAAACCTGAGCAGCTGCTTCAGGACGAAATAGGCATAAAATGTAAGTCCAGCCAACAGGATCTCAAAAAGATCTGGGGTGGGGGTGGGGGGAGGTGCGAGGTCCAGACCCAGCTGGAGTCTGAGATACCAGGCGGAGGAGACTGTTAAGAGCACTCAAGCTATATTACCCAGAATGACCTGCCAAAACCTGCAGGAGCTCAGCCCAGGAAGCCCTGGAAACAGAGAGTCACATTGGAATATCTCAAGTGCCTGATCATGGAGACCCCAAGCCCAGGTCTGTGGTTCTCATGGGTTCAAGTGTGCAGCTCTCGAGAGGCTCCTTGGCTGGGCATCAGATACTTCAGAGCCTGTCCTCCTTTGTTGTAATAGTACAAAGACCACAGTGGAAGTCATATTTAACATGTATGACAAGACACTGACTGCTAATCTCTTGATCTTCCTTCCAGATCAGGCCCATCCTGTCCTCTCTGTGTCTACTGATCTGTCAGCTAAGATTCAGTCAGAGGTCAGAGCCCCTATACCTGTCCCCAGCTCTGTTTGTCCTCCCTCTGACTTACAGTAGGGATAGGAGTCTTTCACCCCAGACCAGTCAAAGCCTTTTCTACAGGTGGTGTTGGGAGATCAAAGAGTCCCCCCCCCCCCTGCCCCGCCTTTGTCTTCCATGTCAGAGGCAGACAGGAGAGGCAGACAGAGATTTCCCCAGAGAGAATCTGCCTGACCCAAGCTGTCTGCTGTGCTATTTACTCCAGATTCTACCTGTCAACCATCCGAACAAAGAATTCCTACTGGCCTGGATGAGCGCCCACTCAGACCCAGCTGGTAATGGGACACACAGGCTTCAGCTTCCTCCATGAAGGAGTAACTGTTATGGCCATTACACCCCCCCTCCCCAAGCTAAAAATAACTGGAAAAAAACAGGCACAATAAATAAAAGACCCCTTTTCAGAGCCCAGGCAATAGTCAGTGCAGGACAACTGCAAAGGGCTTGGCTGCCGCTTTCATTGTTTGACTGCAGACAACGTCAAGCTCCAACCCTTCCCTGTCTATTGTTAGAATTAATGTAGAAAATGGTGGGCTTCATTATGTTGATTTCCCATATGCATACATTGTACTACATGAATACTCACCCCCCCACACTACCTCTCGTATCCCCCCAAGTAATCTTTCTGCTGACATGTCACATATGCAAATATATCATATATATTTCATGACACATAAGTAAATAGATTTCAAATAGAATTTGCATAAGAGAAAAAAAGTGATATTTACCTCCCCTCGCTATCCTTGCTCCTTACTACTCTCTTTAAGTCCACTTCCTCCTCCCCAAATAATTCTCTTTCCACTTTCATGGCATATATATATGAGAGAGAGAGAGAGAGAGAGAGAGAGAGAGTATTCCACATGTTAAGCGAGGCCTATCTGGTTGTCCAGTTGTACTATTGATGTTAAACATGTGACAGTGACACCATAAATATCCCCCTGGCATGCAGCACACACCGAGAACATATTTTAAAATCTGCTATGATAGAAACATTTTATCCTCAAAACAAAAATTTCCCTCTTTTTTTCTAGTAATCAATAGTTCTGGATGTTAGATATTGACCCCCGTGGGTTAAAAAGTATTTAAGTATATAATACAATTAACATTATTTGTTGGGTCTCAAACCTGGGACAAATGGCTAAGGTGCCTTACTTAACATCAAAACAGACTTGGCCACTATGTTCTCCCAGCATCCCTCAGTCCCTACCCATCAGAGGGTCCTTCTGGCTAGCATACCCCTTCTCCTACCCTAAACTTCTCCAGCCCCGGGGGCTGGGCTGCCCTTCCCCCAGGTGCCTTTCCTTACAGAATCCCAACATTCTGGTTGCCCCTCCTCTTTTGGGCCTCCTAGCCTCTGGCTTACAGGTTCCCCTCTCTCCTCACATGGCAAGGCTCAGGATCACTCTGGACTCTCCCAGATGTCCCTGCCTCTGGCTATGTTCTCCCTTTTATCTACAGTAAACCTTCTGGCTCCACCATACCCAGGAGCAGCCATGTCCTTTCCTTTCTATTCTTTGTTTCATTTGATATTTAGCATGTTGTATTGGGGCAAGTGGGGACACTGATCCTGTAACATGGAAGCCTGGAGGTCAGAGGACACCTTGTAATGTGTCAGAGGACGCATGTGCTATCCTTGCACCAGGTGGATTCTGGGAACCAAAGTCAGGTTGTCAGGCCTGGCAGCAAGCACCTTTACCTGCTAAGGCATCTGCCTGCCTCGGAGTGACTGTATATTTACAAGTGGAAAACTAGTAGGGGTTGGAGAGATGGCTCAGCAGTTAAGAGCACTGACTGTTCTCCCGAAGGTCCTGAGTTCAAATCCCAGCAACCACATGGTGGCTCATAACCATCCATAATGACATCTGATGACCTCTACTGGTGTGTCTGAAGACAGCTACAGTGTACTTACATATAAATAGTAAATAAATCTTTTAAAAAATTAGTGAAAAACATGAGGTATAGCTGTTTTTCTAAATAGAGAGGTGGGGATATGAAGCTTTAGTACAAGCCAAATGTCTCAGTGAACAAGTTGGAGCAGCTCAACTTTATAACAATTAGAAATTAATCTGAGGACTGGAGAGATGACTCAGTGGTTAAGAGCTCTAGCCGCTCTCTGGAGGACCCAGTTAGATTCCTGGCACCCACAGGTGTGGCTTACAACTTCTGTAACTCCAGTTCCAGGACAAACGGATGCCTCCTCCTGAGTTCTGAAGGCACCGGGCATGCATGGGGTTATAGATACACATAAAGGCAAAAACCCACAGACACAAAATAAATAATAAAAATTTTAAAAGAAAGAAAGGGCTGGAGAGATGGCTCAGCAGTTAAGAACACTGTCTCATCTTCCAGCGGTCCTGAGTTGAATTTCCAGCAAACACATGGTGGCTCACACCCATCTGTAATAGGATCCAATGCCCTCCTCTGGTGTGTCCAAGGGGAACCACAATGTACTCACATATATAGAATAAATAAACCTTGAAAGAGAGAGAGAGAGAGAGAGAAGGAAGGAGAGGGCTGGAGAGTTAGCCCAGTGGTATTTACTGCTCGCCTAGAGGATCCTGGTTTGATTCACAACATTCACACAGATGTTCGCATCTATCTGATTCCAGGGGTGTCTACACACTTTTACCCTACAAAGGTATCAGCCATGAGTGTGGTGTATTTATATACAAGATACATGCGCGCGTGAGCGCGCACACACACACACACAAATTAAAGACATAAAGTCAGATCTCTTCAAAAGTGAATTCTACCAACTAAAAAAATAAATAGTACAAACTTTATACAGCCCTTCAAGAGTATAGAAACAGAGTGAGAACTTTTCTACTTTTTCTGAGGCCAACATTATCCTGGTTTTAAAACAAAGACCGATATTTGTGATAGTGCTAATTTAACATAACCTAGAATCATTTGAGAGATGGCCTCTGGGAACGCCTGTAGGGAGTTACCTTGATGGCCTTCAAGTGAGACATCAGTCTAGTGGTTGCCTGGTAACCAGGTGGGCAAGGTTGGTAACTCTTTAGGAGATGGGGGAAATTTTTTTTTCTTTTTGAGACAGGGTCTTAAGTAGCTCAGGTTGGCGTTGAATTCATAACGTAGCTGAAAATGACCCTGAACTTTTGTCTTCGTTTCTCTGCCTCCTGTGCGCTGGGATTGCAAACATGCGCCATAAGCGAGGCTTCTGCTGTGGGGATAAACTTGGAGATTCGTGCCTGTTAAACAAGCACTAACTCTATCATCAGAGAGACGTCCTCAGCTCCAACATGAAATCTCGATCATGGAAGTGCTGTTTACAAGCGTGTGAAAACTCAACTAAACATCCACTTCAAATAACGGTATTTTATTGCATGTAAAATGCATTTCAACAGACATTATCGGCATGCAACCTTGTATCTCTTTTTACCCACAGGGGCTGGACCTTGCTGCTGGAAGACTTTTTTCTAGGAGCTGGGGGACCGGCATTGAGAGGAGTCTGAGGTTAACCGGAAGAGGTTCTGGACCCGGAGCTGCCACCCAGGTTGTGCGGGTTGAGCGGACCCCGCAGTTTTGCGATTGCGACACTAGGTCGATCCTACCGCGAGGGGGCGCTGCTCATCCAGACGCCCGGAGTCTAGAGCTCTGCACCGAACTGAGTATGCATCGCCTGCTGCGGAGGCCTGGGGTGAACCGCGCTCAGCTGCTACCCTTGCATACACTCGAGGTTCCCCCACCTGTCCCGGGGGGTGTGGTGTGGTGTGGTGGGGGGACAAAGCGGGAGAAATCCTTAGGAGTGAAAGTCTAACCCCACAGGCTAGTGGGAAGGAGGGTAGCGTAGTCTTCACAGAACGTGTCATTAAACAGCCCCGCCTCTCTCTTAACGGAAGACTTATTTCCCTCCCCAAATCTTACACACAGCTCTTAACTTCCCCGGATCCTGAGTCTGTATCTGTCCCATCCAGGTCTTCTCCTTATCTGACATCTTTTAGTTGACTAAAGCCTTCAGTTGCAACTAATTGTTTCTTTTCTATGTATTAATTTATTCTCTCATCTATTAAGTCCCCAGAGCAATTTCTCCTCCCTTCTCTCCTTCTGGTTCCTTCCCTTCCATACTACCCATCTCTCAACCGCTCCTCCTGGCTTTCCTGTCAGAAAAGGGCAGGTCTCCCAGGAATATCAACTAAATACTGTATATCAAGTTGCAAGAAGAAACCTCCCCTCATATTAAGGTTGGATGAGGTAACCCAGTAAGTGGACAAGGGTCCAAGAAAGACTTCCAGTGGAGAGACTGGAACACCAACCCATCCACAAAACCTTCCACCTACAATTTGTCCTGCCAACATGACATGCTGGGGTAAAGGTGGCACAGAATTTGTGGGAGCGGCCAACCAATAACTGGTCCAGCTTGAGACCCATACGACGAGAGGGAGCCCATCCTGACATTGCCTCAAGGACCAGAAACCAGAGGCTGGATGGACCAGAGACCCAGGATAGAACCAAACATGTCCAGGAAAAAAAAAAGAGAGACAATTTCTAAGGGTATTCTGTTATACTCATAGACAGAAGCCTGGCAGGAGAGGCTCCATCCAGCAGCTGATGGAAACAGATGCAGAGAGACCCACAGCCAAACATTAGGCAGAAATCAGGGAATCCTGTAGAAGAAGGGGAGGAAGGCTTGTAGGAGACAGAAGGATCAAGGACATCACAACAAACAAACAAACCACAGAACCAACAAACCGGGACCTATAATAGGGGCTCACTGAGACTGAACTGAAGCTGGGGAGCCTGCATGGGTCTAACCCTGTATATATGTTATAGTTGGATAGCTTGCTTTTGTGGGACTCCTAACGGAAGGAATGAGGCTGTTTCTGATGTTTTTGTTTGTAACTGATTTGTTTCTATTTAAACTTAATTAAAAGGTTCTCTCTCTCCCCTCTCTCCTCTCCCCTCTCCCCTCTCTCCTCTCTCTCTTTCTCTCTCCCCTCTTTCTCTCTCCCTCCTCTCCCTCCCCTCTTCTCTCTTTCTCTCTCTCTCTCTCTCTCCTCTTTCCCTCTCCCCTCTCTCTCTGGAAAGATTATTGATGGGCAATCAGCTTACCAGCAGCTTATTCTTTAACAATCAGCAACTAAAGCAGCTCCCACTGGCAAGTCAATGGCTAACCAGCCATCCTCCTTAGGGGAGGAGGCGAGGACATGCCCCACACCCTCTCCCACCATCCTCCCTTCCTCATAGGATCAATAGAGTAAAACTTCAACTCTCTAGCCCTGAAAATGGTTCTGGGTCACTTCAGCCATTAAAACTCAGGTAACAGGCTGGGGAGATGGTTCAGTTGCTAACATGCTCACCGCACAAGCATGAGCACCTAAACTGCAATCTCCAGCACCCACATTAAAAAACAAAACAAAACAAAAACCAGATTGCCCTTGTGATGCTAGTGATGGAGAGGCAGAGAGAGGAGGGTCCCCGGAGCTTATGAGCCATATAGTCTGAGGTGTCCATGTCTGGGTTCAGCGAGAGACCCCTGACACTAAAACAACATAAGGCAGAGAGCCAATAGAAGATTGTTGATGGACTGGAGAGAGGACGGCTCAGCAGATACAAGCACTGACTGCTCTTCCTGAGTTCAAATCCCAGGAACCACATGGTGGCTCACAACCACCAGTAATAAGATCTGACGCTCAGGGCTGGTGAGATGGCTCAGCGGATAAGAGCACCCGACTGCTCTTCCAAAGGTGATAAGTTCAAATCCCAGCATCCACATGGTGGCTCACAACCATCCGTAATGAGATCTGGCGCCCTCTTCTGGAGTGTCTGAAGAGAGACTACAGTAGAGGAAAAGTGGTTCCTACAAACCAAAGGACAGAAATAATGGCCAAGGACTCTTGGTCGACTTACAGCAGCCCAGTCGACCTTAACGGTATGTCTTCCTTTCTGCCTCAGAAATTCCAGCTCATCTAAGCCTCTAGAACTCATAGTCCACCAATAAACTCCTCGTCTAGCCTAAAATTTGAACTGTAGGTTCTGCAAAAGTCACTAACCAAGGCATCTACCTACTCGATGTTTTCTTTGGTGTAAAGATAGCCATACAAGGGCTTTAGTGAAAAGGCCTTTAGTGAAAAGGATCCTGGGAGGGCTGTTGGAATGTTAGGCTTCCAGTGTTCCCCAAACAGTACACAGATCTGCACATGAGGCCAAGGTGCCTCTGGAAGAGCAGTCAATGCTCTTAACCACTGAGCCAGCTCTCCAGCCCCACTTGTAAGGCCATTGAAGTACTCAAGTTTCTGGCCCCTCCCCGGCCACACTAACTTCCAGGCTGTTTTAGCTTACAGGCTTCCTCCTGCCTCAGCACCTGTCTCTTTAAAACTATCAAGGATACCCCTGCCTTAGATGGCCTTAGAAGTTTGAATAAACCTTTCTTTCCACACTTTGGTGGTTTCCGCTATACCATCACTTATACATACCCACAATCCCAGTACTTAGAAGAGAGACAAGAAAATTCCCCAAAAATTCAAGGTCAGTGTGTAAGTGGGAGGGGGGCTATCCTGTCTCAATGCCCACCCCACCTCCACCGCCCCAAATCCCAAAGAGTATCAGTTCTTTTCCACAGGCTGCACAGTGTTCACGACCTTAGAGTGATATTTGAATGGACCCTGGGCAACTGGACATCCCTGGCCCCTCCACCAAGTCTTTCAGGGTGAGAAGCTCCTAAATTTCTACAGAACTTATTTTCCACTATCTGAATGCCTGTGTGCTGCCTGGGTGTGTAGAGCACTTGCTACATGCTATTTGCCTGGTCCATTTAGAAGGATGGCCTAACCTGTATTAAAGGTAAAGCCTTCAGGGGTGGGTTTGGTGGGAGTGGTAGGGGTAGTAGGGGTGAGGAGTAGGGGTGGTGGGGGTGGTATGTGTGTGTGTGTGTGTGTGTGTGTGTGTGTGTGAGAGAGAGAGAGAGAGAGAGAGAGAGAGAGAGAGAGAGGTGTATAGCTGGACTTACCAGCAAGCAAGCTGCTTCTAGTAATCTTTCCTAACAGGTATCAAGAATTAGCATTAGAAACCAGATGTGATGCGTTCAGCAATCCCACCCCTTTGAAAAAAAAAGGAGGCAGAAGAATTGCTAAAAGTTCAAAGCCAGCCTGGGCTAGACAGTGAGTTCCAGGCCAACCTGGGCTATGTAGAGAGACTCTATTTCAAACAACAAAACAAAACAACAAACATTTGCTAGGTCACTGGCTGCAGGCTTAGATGCTATAGGATGCCCTCGCTCTGGAAGCTGAAAAGTCCAAGAGCCCGAATCTTCCCAACATCTGGTGAGAGCCTCAGGAGGGGAAGGACAAGTGGGCATGTTTAAGATGGCCACCGAAAGCTGTGCCCAGGACAAAGGTGGTAACCTCTCTTAACAGGCTAGTCATCTTCCAAAGGCCCACTTCCAAACACAATCAATTTTCAACATGAGTCTTGAAGGAAACAAATCACAGCAGTGTGTGTTACTACTATTTTTTTGTATGTATGGGTGTTTAGTCTAAACATATTTGTGCATTGTGTACTTTGCATGCAGTGCCTGTAAGGGCCAGAAGAGGGCGCTATATCCCACCCCCTTGGAATTGGAGTTACAGCTCGTTATAAGTCACCTTGTGGGTGTTGGGAATCAAATCTAGGTCCTCTGGAAGCACAGCCAGTGCTCTTAAACACAGAGCATCTCTCTGGTACCTAAAGCAACAGTTTATGAAGAAACAGGGAGGAGAAGGGTCTGACTTCAGGAAGGCAGAGGATCAGAAAAAGCTATATCCCTAAGTCTTGAACTCAAGCATGCCAGCGGTTAGAGTTACAGAAGGAAGCTGATGGAAGTCTACGTCCTCCACATCTGGAGACTGACCTGGAGTTTCTGAAACAGGAGTATTGCCATGAGTTTAAGGCCAGGCTTAAATAGGCTACATAGTAAGATCCATTCTTTAAAAAATAAAAATTAATCCCAGCACTTGGGAGGCAGAGGCAAGCAGATCTCTGTGAGTTCAGAGCCAGCCTGGTCTACAAAGGGAGTCCAGGACAGCCAGGGCTGAACAGAGAAACCCTGTGTCGAAAAACATAACAGTGGCTGGTGAGATGGTTCAGCAGGTAAGAGCACCCGACTGCTCTTCTGAAGGTGATGAGTTCAAATCCCAGCAACCACATGGTGGCTTACAACCACCCGTAATGCATCTGAAGTCAGCTACAGCGTACTTATGAATAATAATAATAATAAACGAATCCTTGGACCAGAGAGAGCAAGTGGGTCCGACCGGAGCGAGCGGGGCTGGCCGGAGCGAGCAAGGTTGACCGGAACGAGGGAAAAAAAAAAAGAAAAACATAACAAAGAAAAAATAAAAATGTTAGCAAAAAACAAACAGAATCAAGTTGGCCCATGGTGGTGTACACCTTTAATTCCAGCACTCAGGAAACAGAGGCAGGCAGATTTTTGAGTTTGTGGCCAGCCTGGTCTATAGAGTGAGTTCCAGGACAGTCAGGGCTACAGAGAGAAACCCTGTCTTGGAAACAAACAAACAAGAAACCCAACACTTGAATCAGAGCTGTACTGTCTTCCAGTCTGCGCTTAGGAAGGACCAGGGTGCTAGGCTGAGGCACTGTGGGGTGTGTAGTGTCAGACCACAAGAGCAATTTTGATGATAATGGCTTTGAGGGCAAAGAAGAGGATAAAGGGAATCCAGGCCCTGGAAAGCAGTTTGAGAAGTCCTTCTCTGCTTCTCTGCATGTTCAGCTATACATCAACTCCAAATACATTTACAGCCACCATACAGAAGATGCTGGGCCTGCGCCCACCCCACACTCACACTTGGTGACAAATCACACCCCAAGGACATCAAGGACCAGCTTAGCTACTCACACTGGGAGAGATGAAAAGGAACCCGCCCCATCTCAGTCACACAGGTAGAAGGGGAATATATGCTGTGTCCTGGGCTGTGAGCAGCCAACGCACCCTGATTTCACCATCTGCTTCCTTAGTGTTGCGGTTGAGCTGGTTTCTGTGCATTCTGAATATCATCCTTGCTTCGGGACACGGTGATGCTAAAACCCACAGATAGCCACTCACAGGCATGCACAGTCCCATCTTTACCTGAGGGTGCCTGTGCAGTTGTTTTCCTGAATTTCAAAAATAGTAGTTGCATGAACTTGGAAGAGAACAACTGAATTCACGTGGTCTGGGTAGTATCTGAGAAGAGTCTGTCTGCTCTGTGACTTCCTCTCAGACTCCATCTTAGACAGCATGTCTGTGTTCATTGTTGTTGCTGTTGTTAGACAACACAAGAGGCAATGGAAAGGATTTAAGGGGACACAGGCACAGGGTCAAACAAAACAAAAGAAAACAAATGCTGGAGTCCAATGCAGCCATCAATTTCCAGGTCGGGAGTGTTCACATTCAGAAGGCTACAGTAAAACACTGTTGCAAAGACTGGCAAGAAGTTTCCACGAACTTACTTAGGTTCATGTGGAGTCTTCACAATGACTCAAATACACTGTCATAGCACAAAAATAGTCACAGGCAATAGTAAGCATAGCATATGTTTCAATAAAACTTTATTTGTAATGACAAAAAAAAAAAGTAACCCGTGTGCTTTAGTTTGCAATCCTCTGCACAGGATCCGAAGAACCTGGGGTGATCAAGACAGCGTCAAGGTTCTGCAAGGGTTTCCATTCTTTTTCTGTTGTTGTTGTGGTTGTTCCCCTTTTGACAGGGTCTCTGTTAGGTCCAGCCTGGCCTCCATCTTGCCAGCCTCCTGCTTGCTTCCTGAGTACCTGGGCAATCGGCATGCACCCCCACGCCCAGTTTGCCACTCCATGTGGTCTCCTCAGGAAAGGACAGGGACCAGTTCTCCTTCACGTGGCATCAGCCCTGTTCGGCTTGGCTCTGTAGTTTGACATCCTGACGTGGTGACGTCCACTCCTCCCCTTCTTGTTTCCCTATGAGTATGTGATCACCACGTGTTTCCTGTTCTTCTTCCCTCTGGCCCTTGCTCTCACAGTGTTGGGCGATTCCAGAATGAGACTCTCACAGTTAAGAGGCCTGTTCTGCTCTGGGGTACAGTGGGATGAACAATAGAGGAAAGAACTCTGTGCTTAGTCACTGAGCAAGGACATGCCACCAGCTTGCTGTGTGACTTTGGGCAAATTACTTAACCTTTCTGAGCTTCCCTCTCCCAGGCTGGCAAATCAAAGAGTTGGCTTCTAACCCCCCTCCTCTTGCAACTATAATTCTGGTTTTAGGGAGCTGTCGTCTCAATGTGCAAGTCGATGTTGTGGAGCTGTCTGGGATCATTAATCAGGATGTCACTCACAGACTCAGTGAAACTGCCAGGAGTTTAGCAGAAATCAGTCACATGATTTAATGGTTGCCGGTTTTCCTAAAGCCTGCATAGCTAAAGGGATGGGGTCCCAGCAAACCTCAGATGCAGAGGTGCTCTCGCCAAGGAGGGCGGAGGAAGGCAAACCACAGGAACCCCTATGCTAAAAAAAAAAAAAAACAAAAAACAAAACAAACAAACAAACAAACAAAAAACCCTCCATTTATTTCTAGACTGGTCTTTGCATAGCCACAAAACCTACACAGGTTCGGATTCAGTTGGATACAAATTTTGGGGGTGGAGTTGGAGGAGGGGGTCTGGATCTTTTCTTTGCCAGAGCTTTTTATGTGGTGCTTCCCTGGAAATATACAGATACCCACTCAGCTCAAAGTTTACCCAATAAATCCATAGGTCAGGAGGGGAGGGAGGGAGACTCCACAGACTTAGCAATGAATTAGCAACTTTAGTGGGGGCCAGGGAAGGTGCACAATCAGGACACGGAGGCAGGTGGGGGCTGGAGGAGGCTGGCAGCTCTCAGGAGCTTGTGACACGTCATCTCTAAACTCTCCACTCTAACCCAGTTCCTGCGGACCACACAGGTGGGGTGCAACAGAGGGGCTGACCGTGGGGTGACAGTGCCCAGGATGGAGTGAGCAGAGAGTCCTCGAAGCTCTACACCCACTGACAGACCCTACCTTCTGGCCTCCAGGAAAGCAGGCTTTCACTGTCTGGCTCTGCTGAAGCCGTAACCTAAATAATTCACTCACACATCTCTCTCTGAGCATCAGGAGGAAAACAAACCCAGGCCCAGCCCCAGCTCTGCGCTCAAGTTTCCATGGTAAGAGGGTGAGCCAAGAGGCTGGGAGGCCATGCCAGGCCTTCAACGTCCCCTGGGAGGGGTCACAAACCGACATGGGCAACAATGTGTTCCTTCCCTCCCTAGAGCTAAAGACTGCACGAACAATCCTGTAATGTTTTTAAAAACAAAATGAAGCAAAACAACAAAGCCAAGAATACGTCAAGGAGACATAACACGCCCTCTGGCCTCCGCTCCTCAGCACTGAAGGAGAGCAGGACTGCCATTGACCCTTGGTGACCCTGGCCTGTGACCTTGCCACAAGCAGAGACTGACAGAGGCCTGCCATTGAAAGATAATATTACCATTCATCTCATTTTGCAAAACCCAAAACATGCCCTGAGGTGGGGTGATATCAGAGTCTTAGTCAAATGCCTTGGGACACAGGCAGAGAAGGGGCACCAAGACTCCAGTGTAAACTATGGCTGATTTGCCTTCTCAGGGACCTTCCTCCAGGCTGGTCTCTAACACTCACAGATCCTTAAGGCCTTGGTGAGAAGAGTAAGCCAGCTTGCTACTCCCAAGCCATCTAGGAGGCCAGCCTGGTTATGAAGACCTTCAGCGTTGGGCTGTCCTCTGGCCTGTCCCTCTGCCCTCTGGCAGGTACCTATGTAGGGGGCTGGCTGAAGCTCCTGGTAGAGAAGCAGCAGAGGGGGTGATGGGATACCTGACTGCTCACACTGCTTCCGCTGCCTCTGGGCTGAGTGACCTCTGGGCTGTCACGGGGCCTGTTTGGACTTGGGGGACTGACAAGTAGGACCACCCTGCTGTGGGTGTGTATATATTCTAGGGGGTTTCTTTTGGTTAGGAGATCAGTGGCCTCAACCAAAATGCCAGTGGTCAAAGTCCCATCTCCCAAGAATCATGTTGCTGCTATCCAGACAGTGTTTGCTGGGTCTCACTGTCTAGATAAAAATGCCATGGAAGGCCTAGGCTGGAATCTTAACATCTGCGTTTTTTGGAAGCCCAAGCTGTGAGATCCTGGGCAAAACCATCTCATCCTCCGTGACTCGGTCTTCTCGTCCATTAAAACAGGCAACCAATCACCCGAAGTTCAGGGTGGGGGGTGATTCTGACTGAGGTCCTGTCCATCTCACGGACAGCAAAGGGTGTGCGCCCGCCCTGCCTCTGCAGAGGTGTGCTGAAGAAGCCCTTCACCTCTACTTTCCAGTGCTGTCCAAAAGAGACCCCACTGGCTTGGCACCAGGGGGCAGTGTTTCCCTCTCACATCTTAGCATCTGGCTGGGGATGCAGGCATGATGGGTAGGCCAGGATGGGAAGGTACTGGTGCGACCTCATTTGTGTCCTGGGATCAGGTGGCTGAAGAAGATCTGTGTAAATTTCATCCACCCCACCCCACCACACCCACTGCAGGTAGCTCAGAAGCCACAGTACCTAACACTTTAAACTGTTGAAATTGTCCGTCATCCACTCCCTAACTTGACAAGATATTCCTTAAGGATAGGTTTGTGTGTTGACTTTGTTCATAGGAGAGCACAGGTCTCTCAAGTGTGTGGCCAAAGATCCAAGCATTTCTGCTGAACAGAGTGCTGACCAGGGCCCTGGCAGGTCTATGTCACACTTGACACGGACACATGTCCAGGTTAGTGAGTCCTCCGCTGGTGACTGGAAGCCTTTCTTCAGTCCGGAGCTCAGTCAAGGCTGCCCTGCCTAAGCCATGACCTCCGAGAGTTACCGCGTGACCTAGAAAGCAAATCGTCAGGTAGGGGAAGGTTTGAGAAGGCAATAGGGAGCCGGCCATTGTGGCATGCCAGAGAGCCCTAGCATAGGCGAGTCACTGAGAGGTCAGTGCTGCCAGTCTCCTAACGCCACCCAAGCTGAGCATCTGTGGCCTGGTGATCCGTGCTGGCACCCGTCAGGCAAGCCTCACTGCCCTTTGCTTCTGAGTCACTACACGGATTGCAAAGACAGTGACCTGTAACAGTATGCCACATGTCTCTGGCTCTGTGATAGGTCTCACACTGCAAGTCTTAATAAACATTCTCAGAATGGCTGTCCCCCTTCACTGCCTATAGACGGGCTGCCCTGCCTTTTAGTCAGCCAACTGCTCCCTCCCCACATTTTAAGTTTTGTGTGTATGAGTACCGTGTCTGCATGAACATCTGTGCACCACATGTGTGGGGCCCAAGGAGGCCACAAGAGGGTATTGGATCCTTTAGGACTGTGTTACAGAGAGTACTAAGCTTCCACGGAGGTGCTGGAAATTGAACTTGGGCCTTCTGTAAAAGCAAAAAGTGCTCCTAACCACTGAGCTACCTCTCCAGCCCCCAAGCCTTTTCCCGATGAAGTCCCCCGTGTTGTATGTTGTGTGAAAACCTTCATGTTCCTCAGAACCCTAGAAGTGGTTTTGCTTCAGTTTGTTAACTTGCTTTGCTGTGCGTGGTGGGGCTGGTGGTGGGGACACTGCCTTGGCTTGCCTGGAAATGTCACTCACTTGCACAGGTGATGGTGGCAATGACATGCAACTAATTAGCCACGGCACTCATGGAACTGCTAAAGAGTTTGATAAAATTTTAATTACCCCTTGTTTTGTGGGGCAGGCGGCAAGCTGTGATGATAATAATCTTAGGTCTGTCACCGCAGGACAGAGCAATCTGACTAGAGGAGGGCAGGCAGGAAGTGGGAGGAGAAGGGGTAGGAGTGGTATAGGTGACAGGGGACAGTCTGTGGTGAGGTGGCAGGCAGAGAGGTTACAGTTTCTGGAATTCAGATAGAAGGATAAGTTCCTTCCTGGTTAATCTAGGTAATTTTCTCAGTTCTCTACATTTTTCCCCTTAGGGTTTTTTTTTTTTCTGTTTTGTTTGTTTCTGTTTTGTTGGATACAGGTATCATGTAGCCCAGGCTAGCCTTGAACTCCTGATCTTGCTCCTGAGTGCTAGGTTTACAGATATGTGCCTCTGTGCCCTGCTCCATTTTATTTTAAAAGGCCTGGTATTTTCTAGTGGTAAACCCATGGGGATCGAAGAGGAGAAAGTCAAGGCAGGCATACCATCACCAGTAGCAGTGCCTTGCCCTCCAAGGTTTGGCCCCTGTGCTACCCTGGGTGAGGGAGGAGCAGGAGGGGAGGGAGGGAGAGCCACCCATCTCAATACCTTGGTGGTTTTGACCTTGTGTCCACTACTGCAGCTCCACCCTGACAGGTCCGGGAGCACCTTACACTCCTCCCCCAGCAGGCAGGGCTCCATCTGACACCACCACTTCTGCAGGACGATGGAGGCTGTGGGGCAGGAGGCAGGTGTGGCTCTAAGGTCTGGGAGCACAGCACCGGTCACAACTGGTCTGTGAATGAGGTGTAGCTTCCTTCCCACCAACCGCAGGCGCTGATTACCACCTTCCCCCTGTGCTCCCCCTACTCTGGGCTGTCCGAGGAGGCAGCACCGTACACAAGCTGAGGACTGGGGTCTATCCCAGGTAAACGGGGTCTATCCCAGGCAACTTCATCACTGTGTCACACCAAAGGGGGAGGAGGGCATCAAGCTAGGGGCAGCTGTTGTCCGTTCGCACAGAGGTACCACCTTCAGTGCCCTCCTTAGGGTATATGAGCTAGTAGTATCCAAGCCACATTCAGACGTGCACAAGCTGGCACGGGAGCTAGTGAACACAGGCATGGTGACGATCTGGCTGCCACCAGATCATGAGAACACGGTGTGCACAGAAAGGAAGGAGAGTGTGTGTGTGGTGTCAGGGATCACATGTTCCACACGGAGCAGGTTGAGAATAACAGACATGTGGAAGAGGACCTCCCTCGAGGAGTGTGCAGCCAGAGGAGCCGGCTTGAGGGAACGGGCCAGGTGGCAGGTATGTATATGGCCTGTAACAAGAGCTTTCTTCCTCTATGACACAGGGCGGGCCATATCTGCCCTCTTCTCCACTTGAGACAGATAAGGTCATTCCTTAAGATAGCTATGAAACTAGACCCTCAGCAGATGGCGAGGCCTAAATGGACTTTCTTATCTCTGCTCTGCCCAGGGCCTGGCCTCTCACTCACCGTCCACGCAGGAGGGCTTTGCTCTGGTGGTGCCAGCCACCTGGCCGGAGAGGCAGGAACATTTGACCGTCTGGGAGCGCTCCTCAATGCGGTTCCGGTTGCAACAGCGATGTGCAGCAACCACCTCGCAGGTACCCTGCTTCACTAGGACTGATGCAGCCAGCAGTTACAAGCCCAGGAGACCCAGGCCTCCAGCCCTGCTCTCCTCCCTCCCTCCTACCCTGCTGCAGGCCCTCCATTCCCTCCTCCCTGCTCATGGAAAAGTCATTTAAGAGAAATCCAGTGCCAGGACTGCAGCTCAGCAGAAGCGTTTTTTTCTAGCAGAGGTGAAGGTTGGGGTCATACCTTCAACACACACTGTTCATGACTCTTTGAAAGCTGGAGTCCCACACCAGCCCCCACCTTCCACTTTCTCAGGGGTGAGGGCAAGGGCCCCAGAGCTTACAATGCGTGGGGGAGGATCATCCGCTTACAGAGGCTTTAGCCATCCCAGAAGGAAAACCCCAGAATTAGGCCAGGAGACTAGACTTAAGCCTCCACCCGAGGGCCTCACTGCCGAACACCTTCCCCCTAGAGGAGATGGTGCCAATGGGTCTTCCCAGGCCTTCTCTAGACTCGGTAAGGGAAGAGGACAGTTTCCTGGGTAATGACTGAAGCCCCAGAGATCTGCCCGCTTTGTGGGATGGGCTGGAGTGCCTTCTCGCGCCCTTCCCTCGTCTCACCACCTTCCCCAGACCTGCAGATGTTGGAGGTTGCAAGGACGCAGAGGCTGGACGCGTCCACAGCCAGGCGAGGCACAGGGCTAGCACCCAGCTGCCTGCGCTCCAGTTGCTGGTAGGCCTCTCAGTCATTCTGCGGAGAGAAGTATATACACCCTCCTCAGCTCGAAGCAGACTGCTTCTGCACTCAGCCCCTTCTCTATGCCATGCGCTAGAAGCCCAAGGTTAGGCAGGATACAGACCTTGTCTCCAAGCAGCTCACAGCCTGGCTGGCGGGGCGGGATGTCACTGTAGGATGTGATGGCCGACAGAGAGGGATCAAGGAACAGGAAGGCAGAGCCTGTGGAGGAGACATTTCAGAGATCTCGCAAAGTAAATTAAGGGCTGTGCCACGGACTGGACAATGACGCCCACTCCCACTCTCTTTGAGCTCTTGAGTGGAACACTTGGCTCTGTGCTCTCGGTGATATCCCGCTGCACTAGAGATTGCTATGATCATTTGTAAATAAAGCTCCAGAAGTCTGGATACAACCGGAACAGCCCTCAGTAGATGGAGGGGCTGAGTACACCACGGGGAACTTGAAAATGCAGTTCCTTCCAGAGGGCTGCTGGGAACACAGAGCAGAACAGAACAGAGCAGAACACAGAGAAAACCAAAGCCATGGAGGAATTTCGTAATGACACAGAGACTTTACTGAGAAACCAGTCTTACAGGATGGAAAAACAGCAACAAGTGTGTTGCTTAATATGTATATACCTGCTCTGTTTGCCATTGAGAAAGAAAACTTTTTGCTTGGCTAGAAATTGTAAGTAAGAAGATGAGTTATTTTCTCCCCAATTTCTTTCTTTTATGTGTTTAAGTTTCAAATCATGGGACTGTACTAGTAGTACAATTCAATCTGAACACAATTTAAATTTTTAACAGAAAGGAATGAAGGCTTGTTATTATGGCAAACGTATTCCTAGCACTCTAGAAGCAACAACAGACGGATCGTTGAAAGTTTGAGGACAGCCTGATCTACATAGTGAGTTCCAAGCCTATCCAGGGCTCTATAGGAAGACCCTGTCTCAAACAAACAAACAAACAAACAAGCAAACAAGCAAACAAGCAAACACAAAGCACAGAGCTGAGGGGGATGGCTCAGTGAGTAAGGGCAAGCATGAGAACGCCATCACAGATATAAAAAGCTATACTACGTAAGAAGATTGCTAGATTGCTGGACAGCCTAGAGCTAGAGTCAGTGAAAGACCCTGCCTGAGCAAGTAAGGTGGCAAGTGACAGGGTGTCTCTGTTAAATATGCCTCCTCTGGCTTTCACACGGATGCAGACATGCACATCATAAACACATATGAAAAAGAATAAATAAATAAATAAATAAATAAATAAATAAATAAATAAATGAAAGGAACGCCACCCCCTCCCCCATTAGAAGTTGAAAGCCTTGCCCAAGGCCAGGGTCATGGGTCAGGACCCAGAAGCCTGCCCGAGGCTTTCTCTTCCTCCTGTCCTCTATGAACCAAGCAAGACCTCCAACATCTGTACTGGGGTGGGTAAGAACCAGAGGGCAACCAGAAAAGTAGCAGTACAAAGAAGCTGAGAGAAACTAGCCACAGAAGGGGACAGGAAGAGCCTCAGGAGGCCACGGGTTAGCCTGGTCACTGTCCCCAGCAATTGACAGCACAGTTCTAGGAATACCAGGGGCCAAAAAGAAGGATACAGCTGCTCCCTTGGAGGGGCAGTCTTCTCCTCAATTCCCATCTCCAGATGTCTCACATACCGTTCCTGGGGTCTTCAGGCCTCTGCCTGTTCATCTGCTGGTCTCAGACTTGTTCCATCTGGATGAACAATGTGGAGGTTGTTCAGAATGGAGAGAGACCAGACCCCTGGAGGAGCTAAGAGGAAGCTTGGAAGGGAGTAAGAGAACGGGAGGAGCACTAAGGAACTCCAGCTTAGGCTGTTCCCAAGGCAAAGGCAGTCATTTCTGCTCTGGGAACCTGTCCTTGCTCCCCTACCCTCCTCCCTCAGACTATAGAGGTCAGTGGGAGCGGTGACCCTGAGACGAGTGAATGGGCTTTCTTTTTCCTAGGAGTGAAGCAGGGGTGGGAGGGTCTAAGAATCAGTGCTGTCATCTTTCTGGTCTTGGGATAGAGCTAGGGTCAGAGAAGGGGGTGGAATCTGCCAGCTTTGTCCCAGAAGAGACCCCTGGGGGAAGAAGCCCCAGGTCTCCCAGTTCTGTCTCTCTCCACCTCTAAACAACCCATCCTGAGCCTTGCTTCCTGGATTCTTCTGAAACTGGCTTAATTTTGCTGCTGTCTCTCAGCCCCACCTCAGAGGGCTAGCCTTGCAGTGCAACAGGTCTCTGCACAGCCCACAAGAGCTTCTCCTCTCTCTGCCAAAGGCCTTTCCTCATTCAGTCCCCAGTGAGAAGTAAAACTGAAGCACACTGCTGGTGATCTCAGGAGGGGCCTAGAGAGGGGAATGCAGGTGGGGGTGGAAGGTGTGGTGCTGGTCCCCTGGGCATGGGTGTGTCCCCACACGTCTAGATGCACCTCCCTTCTCATAGGTCTTCTTTCTCAGTCTATGCCAGGAGCCCTCATTTTAATAACTGCAAATGCCATTTGTTTTTTTCTTGGGGACATCCTATTTCTGGTTGAGTTCTAACAGTGTCTGATCCAATGCACACATTTCTCCTAGGTACTCCAGTGCTCAGAGAACCTGGGGAAGATGGGAGACTTGGGCTCTCTGGCATTCTATTCATTCCTTCCTCGAAAGGTACAGGAGAAGGAAGTTTCTGGGATTTGTTCGTCAGCATCCATAGTCGGACTCAGTTTCCTTGAGCTGTTTCCCCAATCCTCAATTCAGGCTAAGGTGAGGCTGGGAGAGCAGCCTCCATAGCAACAAGAGGTCAACAAGAACCTTAAATCTTGTTTTTGCTTACTTCTGTCCCCTCTAGCATCTATTCTTACTCCTGGTACCCACCTGCTTCACAGCAGTGGCCCGGGTTCAACTTTCTGGCCTGAGGTCCTCGCTGCTTCTGAGCTTGGCAAAGCTCCCCAAAGCGGGCTCTTCGCGGGAGTGGCCAGCTTAGGTGTTGTCTGGTTTTGAGCTCTGTCCGGATAGATCGTCAAAGTTGTTGCTCCCGAGGAGAGCAGGGGCTCTGGCTAAGCTGGAGTCCCCGGCTTAGAGCACTTGGATGCTCTGGTCCAGCACCCACCAGTTCTGCGGGGCTAGACCGGGTCCTCCCGAGCTTTCGGTCTGCAGGTTGAGGAGCGCGCAGCCGCTAGACTGGGAGTCGTTCCCGCTACTCCAGCCCTTGCGGGCACCGCCGGCTTCTTCGAGACTGTGTGGGGGCGCTCTGCGGGGAACCTGGGCACAGCTGGCCCGCAGCGGCCTCTTGTGGCGCAGAGCAAGTCAGGAATAGAAGCCCACCGACTCTGTTTTCAGGGACAGTTCCTTATACAAAATACATCAATTAGAGCAGGTCACTAAAACTTTCAGGAATGTGGCCCCTAGTCCAGTGGTTCAGGGAGGTAGGTGGTATTTTGGGATGGGGATGGGCGTTGCAGCTGGGAGTAATATTCACCTAGACCAGCAGTAAGCTGTTATTTAAATCCGAGCTCACTAAATCTTACAATTCTGTTCTTCAGACCATGTTCAGGGTTTCACACCTGTAATCCCAGAAGTTGGGAGACAAGGCAGGAGATAAGAGTGAGACCCTATCTAAAACAAACAAACAAACAAACAAACAAACAAGCATACATACATACATACATACATACATACATACAATAAAACCCAAACCAAACGGAACAACCCCCTAAACCCAAACCAACAAAGAAAAGCACACCAGGGGTAGGGAGATAGAAAGGAAAGGTTGCCTGAAAGTTTGAGGAAGTTTGGTCTGTATGGTTTACACAAGGTTCCAGACCAGCTAATGGCTACTTAGCCAGACCATATCTTCAAAGGAAAGAAAGAGAAAAAGAGGTGGTGTGTGTGTATGTGTGTGTAAAATCCAGTTCTTTGTTAGTACAGTCAAGTGTTATTTAAGGTGCTTCCCAGACACTGGGAGCAGACCACTATATTGGAAGATTCTCAAGTTGCACAGTGTTTGTTTGTTTGTTTGTCTGTTTGTTTGTTTGTTTTACCACAGGGGTTCTGGGCTGCCACCCAGGAGGGATAGTAAATGCTTCCAGCACAGAAGTGCTGCCCTCCTGCCTGGGAGGGCCAAGGGTAGTACCCGGGTGGAGAACCAGGCTTCAAGGCTTCAGGAGGCTGGTGAATGGCCCTGTGGATAATGGGTGTGACTCTCACCTTGGAAACCAAATCTAAGGTTTCTTGTAACTTCATCAGAAAGACAGTCAATAGTCCCAGTAACAAAAGACAGGTTCATGTTTTGGATTCATTCATTAAACACTTGAGGGTAGAAGTGTGCTGTGACTCTGCCTCTTCCCAGGAGAGGTGTATGTACCTGTTAGAGTAAGGAAGGTTTGGGTACGTAATAGTGTGGGGAAAACGAAGGAGCCTGCTTCTGGACCCTGAGCATACAGTCCGGGACAGGGGTGGGGTGCTCTCTCTCTCTCTCTCTCTCTCTGTCTCTCCCCCCCTCTCTCTCTCCTCTCTCTCCTCTCTTTCTCTCTCTTGCTCCCTCTCTCTGGATCTCTCTTTCCAGGGTGCTGAGAATCGAATTCAAGTCATCAGGCTGGGCAGTAAGCACTTTTGCCTGCTAAGCCATTCCTCCTACCTCTTTAAGACCAAGTCTCATTATGTAGCTTCGGCTAGCCTAGAATTTACTATGTAACTCAGGCTAGCCACTAACTTGTGCTCATCCTCTCTCTACCTTTGCCTCCTAGGATTATAGAAGTGTGCCGCCATGTTTGTTCTGAGAATGCCCTGTTCCTTCCCCTCTCCCCCTTCTCTGTAACAGAGGAGTTTCATTCAGCTCCCAGCAGGGCACGCATCTCACCAACCTTTCCTGCCTTCTTCCTCCTTGCTTTCACTCTCTATTGCCTCAGGGAGAGGTCTGAGAATGACTGAAGAGGTCTGATGGCTTAGGAGTAGGAGAGGGGTTCAGATGCACGAGTTTGGTTATGGATGGGAGCCAGAGTGGTTCCAGAGTTCAGGGGAGCAGCTGGCATCCCTGCCCATCAACTGGTACTCGAGTCCAGGGGTCAATAGACCCCAGTTCTGAGGCCCATCTTTGCAGTCACACTATGGATGCTGTGAAGAGCCTGGAAGCTGGGTGATGCCGAAAGGTGATAGATAAATTGACCCAGAAACACTGAATAATAAAACTAAAGCTTTTTTTTTTTTCTCCAGTCTTTGGCTTCCCACTGACACTATGCCATTATCAGACAGTTGGCTTCAGTTTTTCTCAAACAGGAAGAAAACGCTCATAGTGGCAGTATGCATGTTCTGTGTCCCTGGTTGCCTTTGAGTCTGATTTTTATCAGTCCACCCCACCTCCACCCTGGTGATTTCATTTTTCTCTGCCCTGACCTACCCCCCAAACGCAGACCTAATTACAGCAAGAGTGTACTTTGAATGACCATTGTGGAATTTTTATTTAGAAGTGGTCGAGAAAGGAGGCACAGGTTAGCCCAGGATATGAGCTGGATGCACCCAGATGGGTGCCTTGAGGTGGAGTCTCAGCTAAGAACAGGGAGTCTGTGGCTCCCTCAATCCTTGAGGGCCTTGACTTCTGTTAAACTGTGTGTTGGGGATAGATGAGGGAGTGGATAGTGATCAACTCTCTAAGCCCAAGTATAAGGACAGAATTCTGTCTGAATCGGGACAGTAATACTTCCCTAGAGAGAAGACAGAGAAAAACAGCCCCTCTGTGTGAGTTGTAGTGGGCTTTCCTGCAACCCAGACACGCTTTTCGCCTGGCCTTTGTCTCCCCCTGGCGGTAGCCAGAGAACTTGCTCAGCATCGCTTTTCTGCTTGCAATCTCAGAGGGTGGGAAATTAGGAGTCCCGCTCCCCTACTGAGCCTTTTTCCTAGTCCAAAGAAGCCAGTATCTGAAACAGGTTCTGACAAGGGTATAAATCTCTAAGTGGTTGCGCGAATCTTAGGCAAGCCTAGTAAAAGAACAGGAGACTGTCTACTCCTACCTCATCTGTAAAATGGGTGTAGCTCACCTTGCGTCGTTTTGTGTCGTAACCAAACAACTAGACCGTGCCTTACAGAGGGCCCAGTGTGCAGCAATCCCTCAATAATCGTATTTATTTACGATGTCGTTAGCCTTACTAACTGGCCAGTAGAAGTCTAAATATGGAGGTACGGTTCTGAGAAAGTGCGATGGAAGTGACAATTGTTCTTTCGAACGTGGAGGTGACCTTTAGGGAGAATAGTGCCTTCAGGTGCCAGGCTGCCTGGCCTGGTTAGCACCGCGACTCGCACCAGTTCTCTCTGCTCTCGACTCTGCAGCCCTAACCCGAAGTGTTGTCACACCAAACCCTTCACACCCAAGAGGATGTTTCGCTCTGAAGTCATCAGCTCCATAATTCTCCATACTGGCTGGCCCACTCCGAACCTAGCGCGAGGAGGCTGCCTCGCCCACCCTCGTCATAATGGGCAAATTCTAGCGGATTAAATCTAGCGGATATCTAACCTGCAGCATGACTGTAATGTTTCCTTCATTCCGCTTCCTTCCCACAATAGACCCTTCCCCTCTGACACTCTGGCGGGACAAAGCAGGGATACGGAGGAGAAGAGGCAGGAGTGGGTGGGGCCATTCGGGGGTAGCCTGGAGCCTGGGGAAGTTTGTCAAGGACCAAGAGCGGGCACCGCCCACCTGGAACCCTAGGGGCGGGGCCTCTCAGGGGGCGGGCCCACGGCCGAGGGCGGGGCACGGAGGCAGCATGCTAAACCGGGTGCGCTCGGCCGTGGCGCACCTGGTGAGCTCGGGTGGCACTTCTTCCCAGCGCTCCAAGTCCCCAGATCTGCCCAACGCTACCTCAGCGCCTCCCGCCGCCCAAGAAACACCTAAGAGTTCCCGGGAGAAGCCTGGGAACGAGTTTGGCGCTCCCCAGAAGACCGCGGAGACCACAGTGAGCTTCTCTCGACCCACCTTTCTGCAGCTGAGCCCCGGAGGGCTGCGGCGCGCCGACGACCACGCAGGCCGGGTTGTGCAAAGCCCCCCAGATACCGGTCGCCGCCTGCCCTGGAGCACAGGCTATGCCGAGTGAGCGCCCCGGGGCTCCCAGACGAGGATGGGACTCCCATTCTCCTGGGAGGCGCATCCCGGCTGCTGGACCTGCACCCCTCCTAGACGTCCCCCGGACAGGGTGCACATTCCACGACCTTCTTCAGGACCTTGTTCACCCTGCCCCTCGTCGACTCAGGACAGTCCCCACCCAGGGAGGGAGCAGGGAGCACCGCCGAGGATGAGTTGGCGGGTTCCAAGTCGGGGCCCGCGGTTCACAGGCTAGGGGAGGGGAGGTTTGAGAAGGACTAGTTCCCTTTGCCAGGGAGATCGCGGGTGGAAAGACTCGCTCATCCGCTTCCTGGCCCCAGCGCCCCAGTTCCCTGTCCTTCTTACCGGTCCCCTCCCCCTCCACACCCAGAAATAGCCCGCGACACCAGAAGGCCTCTGGCTTCCCGGGCGGGGGAGGGGTCCGCTCGCGGAGCGCGACGGTTCCCTTTGGTTATGGGTCTGTAGATAGATAGGTGCTGGTAGGGCACTGCCCGAGATCAGCGTACTCTCAGAACCTGTATATTTTAAAATCATCTTCGGGGAAAGCCAAGCCAAGCCACCAGGGAGATGGGGGGGCACTGAGATCATGGAGGGAGGTGGTGGGTAGCCCCGCACTTCCTCTCTTAGTTTTCCCCGTGGAAGGGGTTTGTAGCTAAGAGATTCCTGCCCAGTCCAGGTGGGTCTACATACCCTATTTGGGCCGGAGCGCTTACCCACTCTAAGAAAGACCGGAACTTTCACCGGGTCGTTTTAGGATGAGGGTGAATGTGTGCATGAAGGGGAAGGTGCCATGAATCACTGTCTGAGCTGGTTGAGATTGGAGGTGGGATGTAGAATTTTGACCGGCAGGGAAGTAAAATTTACTGTTCCTGTCTGGCCACTCCCATCTTCACCCCCAGCACCGCCTTCTGGAAAGTCTCTTTGGCCAAGGATGGAGGAACTGAGGGCCTTTCTATGAGGCTGTATGTTCTGCCTCCAGACAGTACTTCTTGCTGGCCCTGCCTTCTCCTCTTCCCTCTGGCTTGGAGCCCAGGCAGCTGTGACCTTTTTCAGCTTGGCCAGCGAGCAGGAGAGGATATGTGTGTGTGTGTGTGTGTGTGTGTGTGTGTGTGTGTGTGTGTGTCTAAGGTGGGGGTTATTCCAGGATCTAGTCTGGTGTCTAACCTGGTGTGGGACATTCTGGCAGGGTCATCAATGCTGGCAAGAGCAGGCACAATGAGGACCAGGCTTGCTGCGAGGTTGTGTATGTGGAAAATCGGAGGAGCAGGAGCAGTGTTACAGGGGTCTCCGGGGAGCCTAGCCATAACCAGGTAATACTCCATCCCCTTTCCTAATCTCCAGAGGTGGGATGGCACCTCTCCCCAGGGGTTTCAGGCATTGGTTCTAAATGGGAGAAGCGTGGAGGTTCTCCCTTTGTCACAGAAGCCCTAAGTGGCTTCGATTTGATTAGTTCTGCTAGGAAAGTTTACCATTCCATTCCATTTCTTTTTTTTTTTTTTTTTTTTTTTTAAATTATTATATGTAAGTACACTGTAGCTGTCTTCAGACACTCCAGAAGAGGGCGCCAGATCTCGTTACGGATGGTTGTGAGTCACCATGTGGATGCTGGGATTTGAACTTATCACCTTCGGAAGAGCAGTCGGGTGCTCTTACCTGCTGAGCCATCTCACCAGCACACCATTCCATTTCATCTGTGAATGTTCATGCACTTAAGGATGATTTAGCTAATCAGTACTGACCTTTGCAGTCTTCATATTTTGAACTTGGCTCCTCTTTCTCTTGACACAGTAGGCTGTGCATGAAAAAGTGACTAGATCTAAATATCTATTATATTTATTATTTATATTAGATATTATTATTAGATATATTAGTTATTATTTATATTATATTAGATATCTAATAGATATCACACTCAGCTCTTCCGTGTGATGGTCATAATGGCTGCTAACAGGCTGGTCCTGCCCTGTCTTCCTCCATCCCTACTGATTTCCAACTTTTTCTTCACCAGGGCTTCTGCTTTTACTATTGGGGCCTGTTTGATGGGCATGCTGGTGGAGGAGCAGCTGAAATGGCCTCCCGGCTCCTGCATCGCCACATCCGGGAGCAGCTCAAGGATCTAGTAGAAATACTTCAGGATCCCTTACCACCTCCCCTCTGTCTCCCATCCACTCCTGGAACCCCAGGAGTCTCCAGTCCCTCACAGTTGGTTAGCCCTCAGTCCTGCTGGTCTTCACAGAAGGAAGTGACCCGTGACAGCCTGGTAGTAGGGGCCATTGAGAATGCCTTCCAGCTCATGGTGAGTGGGTGGGCCTGTGCCAATAATGTGCTAAGTAGGCATTCTAGGCAACACTCTGAGGTGGAGGTGGGTGGGTAAACCCTAGAATCCACATTGCCTTTGAGAGCCTGAGCGGAGCTTGGTCCTGTTACCCTACGTGGTTCTCTCCTCTTCCACTCGTCCTGGAGGGGTGCGAGGTGGAGCAGGTGACTGTGAGCCGCAGATTTTTCTGTTCCCTTTGACCCTTCCTCACCTGGCAGGATGAGCAGATGGCTCGGGAGCGGCATGGCCACCAAGTGGAAGGGGGCTGCTGTGCACTGGTGGTGCTGTACCTGCTAGGCAAGATGTATGTGGCTAACGCAGGTGACAGCAGGTGAGTGGGAAGAGGGCTTTGAGAGTGGCCGTAAAAGGGGCGAGGGGAATGCGGAGAGTGAAGGGGTGGTGGGTTAAGTATTAAAGACTGCAGTGATCGGGGCTGGTGAGATGGCTCAGCGGGTAAGAGCACCCGACTGCTCTTCCGAAGGTGGTAAGTTCAAATCCCAGCATCCACATGGTGGCTCACAACCATCCGTAACGAGATCTGGCGCCCTCTTCTGGACTGTCTGAAGACAGCTACAGTGTACTTACATATAATAAAATAAATCTTAAAAAAAAAAAAAAAGACTGCAGTGATCAGTAAGATGTTAGATATAAGGAAAGGTTGCACATATCCACGGGGGACAGAGAGATGAGGACCCAGGCAAGGCATTATCAGGTTCATTATGGGGAGGGCCTGGTCCTCCTGCATGGACCACTCAGACTGAGAAAGCCAGATCCAAATTCTTTCTGTCTCTGGGCAGGGCCATCATTGTCCGGAATGGGGAGATCATTCCGATGTCCCGGGAGTTCACACCAGAGACGGAGCGCCAGCGTCTTCAGCTGCTTGTAAGTAGGGGCTAAAGTCCCTATCCCCGGTTTTTCCTCTCAAGCCTCTCAAAGCTTCCCACTGGGAACTTCCTGGGAAGGTGCTGTGTGTACTGTGGGGTGCTGGGTGAGCTGAAGGGGTGATACAGCAGGAAGGAGCCTGGGCTGTCAGTGTAACCCCAGGAAGGAAGTAGAGTCAGAGGTGGGGGTGGGGTGAGAATAACAAAGGCCAGAGCAAGGGTGTTATCTTAGTGCATCCTCTCTTGTGGTCTCTCTATCCTGATTACCTGGGGATGAATCCTCCTACGTTGCTAATTGTGTGACCTCTGACAAGCCCCTTACTCAATGGTTTGTGCTTCGCTGGCCTTTGTGAGGGGTGAATGAGTCCATTCATGCTAATATTAGAGGAGTGTGTGGCCTGCAGTTAACGTAAAGGCTCAGTTATAATTTAACAGCTACACGTTGGAGAAGGGTGCGATATGAATGAAATGGCCTCTCTCCCGTCTGGCCCTTTCCAACTTCAGGGCTTTCTGAAACCAGAACTGCTGGGCAGTGAGTTCACCCACCTTGAATTTCCCCGAAGAGTTCAGCCCAAGGAACTGGGGCAGAGGATGCTGTACAGGGACCAGAACATGACTGGCTGGTAACTTCCCTCAGAACTGGGGCCGTTCCCATGGTAAAGCCACCAGTCCTTCACCAGCAGGAAGGTGGAAGCTGGAGGCCGGGTCAGGCTGGAAGTTGGGAAAGATGGCCACTTTGGACGGGTTTGTGTGGGGGGGTTGCTGTTCCTAAGGGCAGGGACTTTGCCACCCGTGTGATGCTGCCTCTACTCCTCCCTCCTCAGGGCCTACAAAAAGATTGAGGCGGAGGATCTCAGGTTTCCTCTGGTCTGTGGGGAGGGCAAAAAGGTAAAACCCTGAGGTAGAGGTGGGAGAGGGCAGGAAGACCTATCACTGCTTGTCCAGGGAGGTGGAGGTCTCACCAGACAGTAGGTGTGGGAGGACTCTAGGGTTTGGTTTCAGTGAGTCTGAGAGAGGAACTAAATAGCAGTGCTCTTTCTCATTTTCACAGGCCCGGGTAATGGCTACCATTGGGGTGACACGGGGCTTGGGAGACCACAACCTTAAGGTCTGCAGCTCTACTCTGCCCATCAAGCCTTTCCTCTCCTGCTTTCCTGAAGTGAGCACACCTTCTTTCCTCTTAGGAGGCTGTGGCTGGCTTTTATCTGCAGCCTCCTTTCCTCCTGAACACCTCCAGCCCCTCTCTTTCTCTGCCTACCAGGTACGAGTGTATGATCTGACACAGTATGAACACTGTCCAGATGATGTGCTGGTGCTAGGAACAGACGGCTTGTGGGATGTGACCAATGACTCTGAGGTAGCTGCCACTGTGGACAGGGTGCTGTCATCCTATGAGCCCAATGATCCCAGCAGGTAGGGGGTTCCCTGGCAAGGTGTTGGGAGGTAGTCCTGGTGAAGGAAGGGGCAAAGGGAAACGAAGCCCGGAGACCCACATGTGGGCCTGTGTATCTGTCTTCTCATATACGTATCGGTACATGAATGTACACATGTACTCCTGGCAGGTATACAGCTCTGGCCCAAGCTCTGGTCCTGGGGGCCCGGGGAATCCCCCGGGACCGTGGCTGGCGTCTCCCAAACAACAAGCTGGGTTCCGGGGATGACATCTCGGTCTTCGTCATCCCCCTGGGAGGGCCAGGCAGCAGTTACTCCTGATGGGCCCAGCCCCATCCCTCTCACTGCCATCCCAGCCTCTCCACTATCACCCTTCTCCTGCCCAAACACGGAAGTTGTGTCCCTGACTCGAGAGTGGCCATTTGAACAAAGGGATGCCCGCTAGATCCAAAATTACAGCAACTGGCAAATAAACCAGATGGATAAACGTTGTGTGTCGTCGTTTGCTTTGACCAGACCCGGAAAAATGGGCAATGGGAAGAACACCAGAACAATCCTAAAGAGTGTTTCTTAGGAGTGTGGCGTGCCCAGATTCTCCTGCTGTCCCCTTTTCCCACTCCACATACTTGCCACGAGTGGCCCCATCTGTGGCTTCTTCCATCTGTTGATGTCTGCCAAGCTGGGTGTCTAGCCCAAATCTTTGCTGAGCTTTGAGCCCACACATGCCAGCCGTCTCCTCCACAGAACTCTGCCACTTCCACACACTTTAAACTGAATTCATTACTTCCCTCATAAATAATTCTCCTGTTTCATCCTTTCAGTGGGTACCATCATGGCTGCTCAAGTTAGTAATCCAGCAGGTGATCACACCTGGCTTATGTATCTTTACAATTCTTGGCTAATTCAGTCATGCAGTCCATGTAATGTTTCAGGAAATCAGCTGTCTATATGATGGTATATACAATGTAGCTGAGCTGTGTCCTAGGTTGTACCACCTCGGTTTGTGTGAGTACACTTAACTGCTATTTACACAATGATGAAATTCCCTAGCAACAATCCTTATAACATCTCTATTAAGGGATGTGTGACTATACTGTTGATTATTTAAAGATCTTTCATATTTACCTTTATTTCTTTTCTGCCTTCCTCATCACCACATTAGCCTTTTTGTTTTGTTTTGTTTTGTTTTTGTTTTGTTTTTCGAGACAGGGTTTCTCTGTATCGCCCTGGCTGTCCTGGAACTCACTCTGTAGACCAGGCTGGCCTCGAACTCAGAAATCTGCCTGCCTCTGTCCCCCAAGTGCTGGGATTAAAGGCGTGTGCCACCACGCCCGGCCCAGGGACTCACTGTTATGCCCAGAACAGAACTAAGGTTAAAGTCCTAAGCATGGCATCTCAGAACCTTCATAATGTGATCCAGCTACTGTTTCTCTAGCTTTACCACCCTCCTGCCTCCAAACTCTGGCTTGTCATAGCTTTAACTTAGTTTATATCCTACACTACCTTTTCTTGACTATTTTACCTGCTCTCCAGGACTGAGTACCCTACAGCCCCTGGATGCTGCCGAGGCAATTACTTCCAGTGTTATAACTGTCTGTAGGAGGAGCCAATGGGAAGTAGCTATTAAGAGCAGGGAACTCTTTCTTTCTTTCTTTCTTTCTTTCTTTCTTTCTTTCTTTCTTTCTTTCTTTCTTCTTTCTTTCTTTCTTCCTTCTTCCTTCTTTCTTCTTTCTTCCTTCTTTCTTCTTTCTTCCTTCTTCCTTCTTCCTTCTTTCTTCTTTCTTTCTTTCTTTCTTTCTTTTTTTAGATTTATTTTATTTATATGTAAGTATACTGTAGCTGTCTTCAGACACTCCAGAAGAGGGTGCCAGATGGATGGTTGTGAGCCACCATGTGGATGCTGGGATTTGAACTTATCACCTTCGGAAGAGCAGTCGGGTGCTCTTACCCGCTGAGCCATCTCTCCAGCCCCTCTTTCTTTCTTTCTTTTTAAATTTATTTTTAGTTTCAAATGCATTGGTGTTTGGCCTGCATGTATGTCTGTATGAGGGTGTTGGAACAGAAACTCCCTGGAACTGGAGTTATAGACAGTTGTGAGCTGCCATGTGAGTGCTGGGAATTGAACTAATGTCCTCTAGAAGAGCAGCCAGTGCTTTTAACCATGATCAATCTCTCCAGCCCCAAGAGCAGGGGCTCTTAAGTCTGAGTGTTTTGACCCCCAAACACTAACTTCTCTGAGTCTCCATGCCTCATTAAACTGTAGATAACAATAATGCCTCGTAAGAACTAAACATGGTGTGGGTGGGGGAGGGCAAGGTTCATGTAATAAAGCTTCAAGAACTGTTAGCTATGCTCGATTGTCTGTGCTCTTCATTTTGACTAAGTTTGTTTGCTTATTTTTATTTATGTTTTGTTCAAGATAGTGTTTCCTTGTGTAGCCTTGGCTATCCTAAAACTAGCTCTGTAGTTTTAGGACACTAGGGTGGCCTCAAACTCATAGAGATCCTCCTGCTTTGGTGAGTGCTGGGATTAAAGGCATGTACCACCACTGCTGGGCTAGACTATATGTTATCTGAAGGCAGAGTTTCATGGTTAGTACATAGCTTTCAGTTCCCATTCAACCAATGTTTACTGAATGAATTCAGAGGCCTGGTGGACAAAGCGCCCTTCACCTCAGTTATATGATTTATCAAATGTATGGTCCATGCTTCCAATCCTGAGTGAGTATCTACGTATGTTGTCTGCCTGGATTTGAGACAGCTTTACTCCATAGCCTATGTTGGCCTGGAATTTGTGGTAACTCTGCTCCCTCAGGAGTGCTGAGATTACAGGCACGAGCCACCAGCTCATCTGCGCCTGCAGTAGACTCCATATGACATACATTTATTTGGGGAGATCCTTGTTGAAACCTAAGATGAGCAGAGGTTGGTTGGTTGGATGGTACAGAGGCCAGGTAGGAGGGTGAGCATGGCAGCCAGCAGGCAGCCAGCACCTGCCTGGGTGCCTCACAGTAGATTTGACTGATTTAGTTTTTGCAACAGGGTCTCTCAATGTAGCCCAGGATGGCCTGGAACAAACACACAGAGATCCATCTGCCTTTGCTACTTGTGTGTCATCATGGCATACTTCACTGTAAATTCCCGATATCACAAATAGTGGAGAAACCACTTCTCTTTACAGTTAGAGACCTGTGTGTTTAAAGTATCCAGCACTGGCAAAGAACACATTGGTAGATTTCCTTATACACCCACTTCTTTGGCCCTTTATAAGGAAGGAGATACATGATCAGGTAAGTAACACGTCAGATTGGGATCAACAGCACAACAATACAATAGGAGTGTGAGGTCAGTTTCCAGCTGAGGACACGGAAGCACTTCCAGGAGTGTGCTCTTAACAGGACGTCGGGAAATTCCCAGCAAAGGAAGGAAGGGACTTGTAAGGCGATGGTGGCTGGGGACTGCAGATCACAAAAGGCCTCCATGGCTCTGGATAGCGTCACGTTGCACTTACTGCAGTGATTCCTAGATAAGAGAGTGGGCAGCTTCTGTATAACCCATCTCCTCGGTCACGGATAGGGTGTAGGGGATACTGGAGCTTCGAGGTCTGGTTGGCCACGCGAGGGCAGCAGTGACACTCGCTGACCCCACCCTGGGAGCCGCTCAACTTTCCCGAAGAGGGTCCGCCGCCCACGGGTTGGAAGTGGGGCAGAGGCCGAGTCCCACCCGCCCGCTTATCACCCAGCAATCCAGACGTCTCCCCGCACGGTCCCTCCAGCTCCAGCCCCACGCCCCTTGTTAGGTCCTCAGCGGGGGTGACCTGCGGCCGCCCGGAGCCCGGAGCGGAGGCGGGCCAAGCTAAGGGCCGCCCCCGTCGACCCCCCCTCCCCTTGATGGACCCGCCCCGGAGCGGTGCTGGAGAGTGGGGCGGGGCCCGGGTCAGTCTCAGCCTCCGGCACCGGCCGCGCAGCTGGAGGCGGTGGAGCCCAAGGTACCGGGGCCCCAGCTGGTGGGTGGCGAGGCGTCGTGGGAACTGACCTCGGAGGAGAGCACTTTCCCGGTTCCCGGATCGCTCCGGGAGCGGCTCAGGAGGGGGTTCCGGGCCAGGCAAGAGAGAGCGCCCCAAGCTGCGGGCCAGGCGCTCTTGCCTCCCGAGCTCTCGAACCAGAGCCCAGAGCCCTTCCCTTTCTGAGTTTTGCCTTTCCGGACCTCCCTAGCTGGGCCAGGGACACTCTTGGATCTCCGTGAGCGACTCAACCCAGACGCTCCAGTTCCGGGCGGGCGGGGAGTAAGAAACAGGGCCTCAGGCTGGCTAGTGGTGGGAGTTCTGGCCTGGGATGGGGAATGGCGGGAATAGGGGTGGGATGTGACCATTGGGGGCTGCTACTGCTTGGCGGGTCTGGACGCCGCCCTAGACGGGTTTTAGAACTGATCTGAGCTGAGAGGTTGAGAAGACTAGGAAAGATCCCGCTCCTGTGTTGTGTATATGTGTCTGAGAGTGAAGGGCGGTGGGGAGAACAAAACACCCCAATCCCCAACTCTTCCTCCTACCCTTTTGGGAAGTTTGGGAGTGTTAGGGAGTTGGGCTGAAAGCTGGAGCCCAGCTCTTCTCTTCTGGCTTTAAAGTTAAGGAAAAGGTGTTGCCCGAAGAGTGATTCCTCGCCTAGCTCTCCGGGAGCAGAGTACAAAGGCCTGTTGGATCATCTGGGAAATCAAGAGACTAAGAAGGGCTAGTGCCTTGTAGGGAAGGTCCCAGAAGTTCCAGATCCCTCTCCGGGCCCTGGGTGATGTTTTCCTTGTCTCTCTTAGGGGTTAGTGGGACAGTTCCTCTGGAGCCACCTTTCACAAGGAGTGTTAGCCAGGCCATCCATGCCATGTTGGCCTTCAGCCTAATGTCCTGGCTTGGCCTGAGTCCCCAATTCTTCTGGCTTAAGCAGAGCCTAGATGCAAAATCTTCGGAGCTGGGAACTCTAACCCAGCCACGAAGTTCCGGCCTCTGCCTCCCACCATCAGGTGCTCAGCCGCCTTGCTGCTGTGGGACAGCCGTGGCACACGCATGGGGATGTGACTAGTGTTTAGTGTTGTAGTGATCACGCTCCATCCACGCTGCCCACCCTGGCTTGGGACTGTCCCAGCCAGCCTGTGTACAGCTAGACTGGTTGAGTTAATGGGAGTAGGTTGGGGAGTTGGAGGAAATCCTGTGGGTTACCTGGATATACCTCTCAGACCTCATTTTTGAAGGAGATATGCAGCATAGCGAATGCCTTCTCCCCAGTCTTTAGGGGGTACCAGGGAAAGCCCCTCGAAGTGGGGGGTGGTAAGTGTGACTGTGCATACGCAATTCCTATAAATTCTCTGTGACTCATGTCCGCTTTGCTCACATCTCAGTTGTGTGTGTGTGTGTGTGTGTGTGTGTGTGTGTAGGTGTAGGGGAGGTAGGAACCACCCAGGAGCCTGATGCTGAAAAGAATCAGCCTGGGGCTGGAGTACTCTGCTTCCTAAAAGGCAAGCACAGGCCAGGGTTTGAGGTGGTGCTATCTATGTAGGGAGCTGAGGAGTTCGGCAGAGCCAGACAGGATATGGGACTGAAAGGAAAAGCCAAGTTTGGGGCTGAGCTCAGGTTACTGTGCACTTCTTAACTGCTCCCTGCCTGGTCAAAAGCTTAGACTGATCCTCACTAGACCTTTCTCTTGAGGCTCCTCCCAGCCCAGGCTCTGGTCCCCTCCCCCACAGCCTTCGCTTCATCTCTACTCTGTCTGGCCCGATCCTTGCCAGGCTGTGTAGGTCTGGAGACCTCACTGACCTGGTCAGCTTCCCGGGGTCTGAACTGCTCGTTCACGTGCGCTGGGGTGTAGGACACATATAAACTCTTGAGACGCTAATGCCTTCCTTACCTTGAGTCACAGGGAGGTGCCTGCAGGGCCTAAGGGTCAGCTGGTCACAAGGAGGAAGGGGCTGTTCCAGAGAGTGGGTGGAGGTGATTCCCGAGTGGGTTTAGCTCCGTCACAACAATGCTGTGATAGATGTGTGGCTCCCCACAGTGTGGTCATTGTCCCCTGTCAGGGGCTGAGTGACGGAGTGTTGTTGCCAGGCCCAGGAAAGGGGACGGGAGGGGGGGTGGGGGGAGAGGCAGTGGCACCGTCTGCCTGACCGTGAGCTGCCGGGACTGAGCCTTCTTTGTGTGACTTGAGACTTTGGGGACGGGAAGGGAAGGGAAGGGTGTGGGTCAGGGAAGCCAGCCTACTGTTTCCACTGGCCTCTGGCTTAGCTTCTCCCCTTCTGCTTTCACCTGTGAAGTGCCATGTTGGCAAGGCAGATAGCATCACAAAGGCCTGTTTTGAGAGCTGTCCCTGTCCCTGTCTAAACCTCACGGAGGGAGCCTCAGTTTCCTGCTTATGTCAGTCAGGAAGGGCCGGAGTCAGCGAGAGGCTCAGTGGGAATGGTGCTTGCAAAGCAAGCATGATCACCTGAGTTTGATTCCAGGACCCCATGCAAAGGTAGACGGACTCCAAAGTTGTTCTTTGACCACCACATGTGTATGTGCCTCCACCAATTGTTTTGCTTTCAAATGGGAAGGCCACCATCCATCTAACAGGCAGCTGGAGAGATGATTTTTTTTTCTCAAAATGCCTAACAGACACCTAGGGGCTCTACAAGTGTTCCCTGCTTTCTCCCGACACCTGTAGCTGGCTGGTTTGTGTGTGTGTGTGTCCAGGCAGGCATGACCGCTATGGGATAATCTATTCTACTTTGCATCTAGTTATTATTATTATTTCTTTTTTTGGTTTTTTGAGACAGGGTTTCTCTGTGTAGCTCTGGCTGTCCTGGAACTCACTTTGTAGACCAGGCTGGCCTTGAACTCAGAAATCCGCCTGCCTCTGCCTCCCAAGTGCTGGGATTAAAGGTGTGCGCCACCATGCCTGGCCCGCATCTAGTTATTATTAATACTGTCAAAATCCTGGTAACAAATAAAACTGGTAGGTAAGGCAGCTAAAACTAGGTCTTTAGGGATCCACACCTGACCACTTCTCAGATGTTCTGGGTCCTGCATTCCTCCTCCTGATCAATTCTAATGCATCTAGGAAGACCTGTCCCAACCAGCATTCCAAGGTCTTATGCCTGCAGGATTGGTTCTTGGCAAGAACATGCCTTGGCAACGCCCCCCCCCTTCCCTTCCTGTGCTGGAGGCTGTGGTTTCTAGGCAAGCTTGGGGGGGGGGGTGCCTAGATAAGTGTTTTTGGATTTACTGGCTGTCCCCTTCTCAAATCCCCACTGCCGCCTGCCTGCCAGTTTCAGCCATGGCTGCAATCCGAAAGAAGCTGGTGATTGTGGGTGACGGTGCCTGTGGGAAGACCTGCCTCCTCATTGTCTTCAGCAAAGATCAGTTTCCAGAGGTCTATGTGCCTACCGTCTTTGAGAACTACATAGCCGACATCGAAGTGGACGGCAAGCAGGTGAAAGCCGTGTATTTCTTGCTTTCCCAGCTGGGAAGCCTGTTCCCCCAGTCACATGCAGGGCCTGTGGATGTCCTTCCTTACCACCCACCTCCATCTTTATTTCCCTGCTGGAACCAGCAGAAGTTAGGAAGTTAAACTGGAGCTGTAGAAAACCTGGATGCACTACCTGGTTGGGCCACTTACTGCCTCTGGAATCTGAGCCAAGTCCCTTTTGCCTGCGGGCTTAACTTCTTCCCACTGCAAAATGTGAATGAGGGTGAGACCTCACCCAAAGGGTTGCCCTAAGAACTAAATGCTGCTGACCGCGGCCACTCAGACTACACCAAGATCAAACCCATCTTAGATCTTAGAGAAGCGGATCATTGCTTTTGTGACTGATCAATCCAACCCAGCATACCTCGAGCAGTCAGATGTTGTTCAGCTAGTTTATAGGATGAGTGATTTCAGAGGGCCTCAGGGTGGTAGGGTGGGGGCCTCGGGCTAGCTGCTCAATAGCCCTGTGTGTCAGGTGGAGCTGGCTCTGTGGGACACAGCAGGGCAAGAAGACTACGATCGCCTGCGGCCTCTCTCCTACCCGGACACTGACGTCATCCTCATGTGTTTCTCCATTGACAGTCCCGACAGTTTGGGTAAGGCTTTGGAGGAATCTTAGGAGCATGTAGGTCCTGCAAGTCTCCGTTGCTATGGAAACTTTGGGGTGAGGGGTGTTCACTGCAAGGGACTTTGAGCTGTGCAAGGTACTGCTTGCCTGTTCAGTAGACTCCAGGACTGCTATAGAAGACCTAGCTTTTGTTGTTAAGTAGAAGTGGGTATATCTACATGTTTTGGTGATATCTCTGCAGAAAACATTCCTGAGAAGTGGACTCCAGAGGTGAAGCACTTTTGTCCCAATGTGCCCATCATCCTAGTGGGGAATAAAAAGGACCTGAGGCAAGATGAGCATACCAGGAGAGAGCTGGCCAAGATGAAACAGGTGGGTGGGGTGGGCGGTGCTGGGGGGGTGAAGCAAGTTTCCCTGGGGAACTTTCGAGATGCAAACAGCTGATAGCCAGTGGTAGCAGGACTGTGATGTTCACCTGCTGTCCTGTCCAAATGCTGGGGAGGAACTAGAAGGGTTCTCAAGTAACTGAAGTATCAGAGAAGTGATTTGTCTGAGGGTGTGGGAGCTGTGTGTTAAGAGTCCCCTGGGGAGGGAGGGCATTATACACTGCTGGGAGAAGGCTCAGAGGAGTGAGTACTCCAAGACTTGCTAAATGACTCTAGCCAGTGGGCTGTTTTACTTACAGGAAGGTAAGAAGGTAGGCTATCTTGGGAGGCTAATTAAGGCTTTAGGTGGGAACAGATGTCCAGTCTCTATGTTAGTAAAAGTATTTTGGTAGCTATGTAGTCTAGGCGAGAGCAGAGAGTCTCAGCCTGTGGGGTTGCATGTTAGATATCCTGCATATTAGGTAGTTACATCACGATTCATAACAGTAGCAAAACTACAGTTATGAGGTAGCAACAAAATGATTTTATAGTGTGGGGGGGTCCCCCACAACATGAGGGACTGTATTAAAAGGTCGCAGCACTAGAAGGCTGAGAACCACCAGACTAGAGAAGAGGGAGGATGAAGTCAGTTGGGCAGTAGGCACTTGTTCAGGGGAGGAATGGGTACTGTAGGGGTAAGGCTGGGTGGGAGGAGGGGACAGACAGAATTCTACAATGGCAACCTGGGTCTTCTGTCCCTAGTCTGGAAACTGGCCCTGGTAGCTGGACCTAGGAATTCTGCAGGGCCAGTCTGGAGGATGCTCGGTTACCCCTTCTTTTGACCCTGTATCTTGTCTTATCAGGAGCCGGTTCGATCAGAGGAAGGCCGGGACATGGCAAACAGGATCAGTGCCTTTGGATACCTCGAGTGCTCAGCCAAGACTAAGGAAGGGGTGCGGGAGGTATTTGAGATGGCCACTCGGGCGGGCCTACAGGTCCGGAAGAATAAGCGCCGGAGGGGCTGTCCCATTCTCTGAATTCCCCAAAGCTTCCTCAACCCTCCCACCCTTTTCTTCACAGGGGTACAGATCACCCTCCCCCACGCCATCCCTGTAGGACTCCATGCTGCCAGTTTCTTTTTTTGGTTCCTTTCAGCCCAGGACTGCATGAGTTTTCCAGCCCCAAGTGGGGGCTGCTAGGCCCTTCCTCCCTGCCTCTGGGAACCGGGCTGGTGCCCTGCCTTTCCTGAGCAGGGCTCCTCCTACCGATGAGGTGGTCCAGGGGGTGGGGCTCTTAGTCCCTCTGACCTCCCCCGTATTACACACCAGCACTTTATATATTTTTGGCTCACAGGAGGAGTCTAGGGTAGGGACTCGTTTCTGCTTTGGGTAGTAGCCTTGTATTTGACTTGACTTGGTGGGGAGGGCAGGACATGAATAAAGGTCAAAGGTTGCACCGTGTGTGGCAGCTTCCTGTCTTTACTGGCCTACCTTGGCTGTGAGCCTGGAGTCCCATCTTTTCCTCTTCTTTCCAAGTTGCTGGCTAGGCTGGGCCCCTGTCTGCAGAGGCAGGGCTAGGGGCGGAGGCAGCAGGGGACAGGGTGGAGTCTAGTAAGATGAGGTCATGTTTGGCTGACTGCCTGGGTGGGTGAGGGGAGTGGTCTGGACCATTGGCTAAACATAGACGCCTGTGGGTGGCTTCCTGGTCCATCGGGTTTCCTCCCCGCTAAGCTGCTATTGAAGGGGCGTGGCTCTGGGCAGAAAGCCTCCTGGAGGGTCATCTTTGGGGCACAGGAAGCAAGACCAGGCTGATGAGGTTTTTGCATAGAACAGCATTTTGTTTTTCTTAAAGCAGCTCAGCGTCAGAGTGCTTGCCTAGCATATTTGAGGCTCTGGGTTCAAACCCCAGTACTGCAAGGGAGAGGGTAAAAAAAGCTTTCTTCCTCCCCCTTCCTCCGAGTTTTAGCAGCTTGGGTTGTCTTCCCTAGCAGAGGAAGGGGCAGAAATGGTCTGGGCTGTAAACTTCCCGGCAGGGACAGGTGAGCTGGGTTCTGGGTCAGGGATAGGCAGCAATAAGGCTTGGCTGGTGTGAGAAGGTGGGCGGCTGTGGCCTCAGAGCTCATTTCTCCACTCGGGCTCCACTTGTAAGGGCAGGCCCCCTTCACCCTCCCGCTCCTGGGGGAGATTCTGGTGACGGCGGGACCCTGGAGGGAGAAAAAGAGACATCCTTGGTTATCCTGCCTCCTCCCCACACTTCGCCTCCCTGGCCCGCCAGGGCCCATTCATACCTGAGGTAGAGGGGCTGAGTTTGCTCAGACCTTGGAGCAAGTCCTGTCCCTGCTGTAGGTCCAGTTTGGCAGGAAAGGGGCACCCGGTATATCCCCCGTTTTCTTTACAGAATTCCAGGAATCTGTGGGGCACAGAACATTGGCATGCATGGGAAACTGTGGCGAGGAGCCGAGTCTGGCGGCATATGCGCGGCACTGTCAAATCTGAGGCAGAGTTGCTCCACTTAATTAATACAGGGTGGGCATTGTGAACACCAACAGCTCTGAGGACTAAGCCAGTGCTTATTGAGGACAAACCTCCCCCAGGCTGGGGCTCGTGGTCGCTAAGAGCAACTACAGGGGCTGGGAAGGCTTACGTTTTCCAGTCGGGGTCGTGGCCTAGGAGGAGGGGGTTGCCCACTACGATGAGCAAAGCCTTGGCCCGGGTCACAGCAACATTGAACCTCTGGAAGGAGGAAGCGGTGATGTCATCGAAGGGATTGGCCCCATGGAAGGATTCATGCCACCCACAAGCCTACAAACCTTGGGGTTCTTAAGGAAACCGAGGTTAAAGTCTAGATCCAGCTGTACAAAGCTCTGGCTGCTTCGGACGGTGGAGATGAGGATGACGCTGCGTTCTTGGCCTTGGAACTCTTCCACAGAGCCCACCTAGAGCGCAGACACAGGGCTTTAAAGACCACATAGGCTGAGGAAGAACCACTGTGACAGACCTGCTCTGGAAGACAAAGCTGCCAGGGAGGTACAGACAAGACACTGGACTTGGAGATGAGTAAGAGGATCGCAGAGCCTGGAAGAGGACAGGAGGCCTGCTGTGGAGGCCTGTGGGACAGAGCCAGTTATAGGGTGGGGGGCCTGGAAACTGTTCAAAGCAAATGGCACTGAGCTGCAAAGAAGGACCAGAGCAGGAGTTCTCATCCCTGGAGACAGCCACTAATTTGGTCAGAATTTCTGAGGGAGAGGCCAGTAAATCCTAAAGCAGTTTTCAACCCTGGCTCCACAGATCACACTCACCTGTGGATCTTTTTCTTTTTTTTTTTTTTTTAAAGATGAATATGTATGTCTCTTTTTTTTTTTTTAAAAGATTTATTTTATTTATTATATGTGAGTACACTCTAGCTGTCTTCAGACACTCCAGAAGAGGGCGCCAGATCTTGTTACGGATGGTTGTGAGCCACCATGTGGATGCTGGGATTTGAACTTATCACCTTCGGAAGAGCAGTCGGGTGCTCTTACCCTCTGAGCTATCTCACCAGCCCCCACTTATTTGATTTTTAAGAAGTGAAATTCCTAGGAAGTTATGTCCCATGTGAATCTTAGTAACACACACACACACACACACACACACACACACACACACACACACAGTTATTAAGATAATTCTTGGAGCAAGGGCAAGACTTGAGAGAAACACATACAAGACTTGAAAATCACAAGCCTCAAAATGTGGAACAGCTTTGAGTTCATCCCAAACCTCATTTTTACGATCTTAATACAACGTTCAAAAAAGTATAAAAACTGTGTTNCTGACTGATTAAGACAGTGCGTGTTAACTGGCAGGCTGCCAGGTTCCACCTCAGAGCCACCTGGGGAAACCCCAATTCCACTGAGTAAACAGGGTGGGACAGGACACAGCACAGGTCGAGATAAGGGGCGAATGAGCGAGAGTTAGGTTACCTTCAAGTCTTTGATGTCATCCAGTCCTCGAAGTTCTCGGTCAAGTTTTGTGATGCAGTAACGGATTTTTTCTACCTAGAGGGAGAAACAGGTGCCCTTCTCTTAGGCTGTCCCCCTTACACAAGAGGAAGGCAGAGGCAGGCTGCTGGCCAGAGTGCTGGCGGACAAAGAGGGAAGTCCTAGGCTTGGACTGAGGGCCTGACCTGCTTCCGGTACGGGGAGATGACGCCCACATTTCGGGGGCTCAGGCGGGCTTTACCCTTCTTGGAAGAAGGGGCCAGGAGCTGTTTCAGGTATGACGTCACTGTAGCAGCCTCCTCAGGGTTGAAGAAGGATGGGCTATTGCCCTCTCTCTCATCTTTGCCCATTACACCGTGGAAAATGATGGGGAAGCCCTGGAAATGAGAGGAAACCTTCAGGCTCATCTCTCTGCCTCCCAGCCCTCCAACCCAGCTAGGGAATCAGGGGTTCCAGGCCGTGCTCTGCCTGCTAGGCCTCACCTGCTGAGGCAGCCCCTCCCAGCGACAGAACCGTTCTCGATCCACCACATCGGCGCAGGCCTGCAGTTCTCCATCATAGTACAGCTGGTTAGGGATGTCCAGGATGGTGGGGTGAGACCTAGGTGGCAGGAGGAGAAAGAGCAAGATCCAAGACCTCGTAGGAGCTCTGCTTCAAGCGCTCCGCACCCCAGTCGCTGGCCCTTCAGCCATGCCCAGTAACGTTCATCAGTGTCTGCTGTCAGGTGCTGCAAACCACAGAGAGGCAAGCCAAAGGCGGCTCTAGTAAACACCCAGGCTAGGGCTCTCAGTAGCCTTTTAAAAAACCTAAAAATTAGGACCCATTCTCAGGTTTAAGTTTACCAGACAAAGATAGTCCAGCCAACAGATTATCATCTATTGTCATCACTCTTTAATTACTTTACACCCCAAAACTATTAAGTATCGACCCAGAGGCATCTATCTACAGAACTTCTGCAATTGTCACTGAGTGAGTGGTGTGGGCAGTCATGCTATGCCATGGGTGTGGAGGTCAGAGAACAACCTTGTGTGGAGTCAGTTCTCGCCTTTCAAGTGGGCTCACCGGTTAGGGAAACCCAACTTGGGTTGCTAGATATGTATATAGCTATTCTTCTACCCACCCATCTCAAGCCTGCCTTTTTGAGATAGTGTCTTACTGTGTAGCCCAGTCTAGCCTTAAACACTCAGTCCTCCCCTCTCGCTCAACCTCCAAATGCTGGGATTATAGGCATGTGCAGACACGGCCCAGTTTACATTTACCAAACTAGTAAGTGATTTTTACTATTTTTAATGATGACCTTCAATCATCAGTCCAAAAATCTGCTAAGTCCCAAGACGGGCAGCTGTAAAGGGGGCTACCAAGAGACACCCCCCCTTCCAGCTAACAGCCACTGTGACGATGTGAAATGAGCAGCAGGGGAGGGGACAGTGATACCTGTAGTTTCGGAGCAGCTTGGTGATGAACTGGGGGTCATACCCATTGGGGCCCTTCTTATACAAGGAGTTGTAGGTAAGCAGGCGCTCTAGCAGAGAGTAGCCGAGTCCGTGCTTCAAGGCCAGCGGCGAGCGCAGCACAGGCCCAAGCTGCCGAGGGTCTCCTGCCAGCACCAGCTGACCTCCGGGATTGCCCGTTTCCTTGACATCCATCAGTCCTGGGAGGCAGGAGGAGAAAGGTTAGATGGTGGGATTACCAAATCAGTGTGGGGTGCTGTACCTGGAACCCATCCTGAGCCCCCTCACCTGCTATGGCCACCAGACTCTCAGGCTCCATGCAGTGGCCAGCCTCATCGATGAAGATGTGTGTGAAGTGATCGATGGGAAACTGGGCTGACACCAACCTGGGAGTGTCAGGCCAAGCAGGGGTCATTCCCAGGCACCCAACTACCAAACCTGAACTCTGGCCCTTCAGCTCACCCTGCTCTCAGGAACCCTTCCTCTTTCCCTAGCCCTATACCCCATTACTCTTCCTAGCACTTAATCCACAAATCCTATACTTACCTGCTAGCAGTGATGAGGGTGGTAATTAAGACCCGATATTGCTGCAGATGCTTCTTAGCAGGATACACATATTCTCCCTTCTTAGCATCCCAGTTACAGCAGGTCTACGGGTTACGAAAGCATCAGAAATCAGCCTAGCTCTTCCCTTTCTCACGTCTCCCCTTGGCTATGAACCACTTATTAACCTGCCTCCCTCCTCCTTTTGCAGACAAGGAAACTGAAGTCCCCAGAGGGGTCCTGACCCACCCAAAGTCATACAGCAAGTCTTCAAGTGCTCTGAGAACCTCCCAGACACCCGTCATCCCTTGGCTCCCTGTACTTTCTTACGTACCTTAATGTCCTCAGGCACCATTCGGATGTCCCTGCTGGGGGCCAGGAGACGGTAGATGGAGCTGGGCAGGTGGACCCGGAGCCGCTGACAGAGGAGGTCAGCCCCTGAGTTGGATGGAGTACAGGCCAGGATGTGGGCTTTGGGCAAATGCTTCACTACCTGAGACAAAAAGACAGTCTGGGCAGACGTGTTCTATGACATGGGACTCAGACTGCATTTGCCTTCCAGATGTCTGCTAGTCCTGATGACACCTTGGTGCTGGATATCAGTAAATTCACGTCTGCATATATACACACCAATACTCAATAGTCATAATGACTCTAATCCCTACTTCCTCTTTGGGTGACTGTTTAAGTATAGGAACATTTCAGCTCACTGGAAGCAATATAATTGCAGACATATGCTGGGGGCTGCAGCCTCACCTGTTTGATGGCCTCCACTAATGTGACAGTTTTGCCGGTACCTGGAGGCCCAAAGATGATGTAGGGGGCAGGCCGGGTGGTACCCCTCACAATGTGCTTCAAGGCCTGCAGCTGCTCGGGGTTTGACTCCAGACTCCGATCGTACAGCCTGGAAGGCAAAGGGGTCGAAGAATATGAACTTGAAGTCATCCAGTATCCCAAGAGGCTTCTGGGATCCATTCCCAACATCCACACCCCAAGTAGCCCCTGGATCCCTGCCCACAGTCTCACTTGAACTTCACATCTGAGGGCAGCAGCGAGACCCCACGAGAGGCCACAGGAAAAAGCATGGGCCATAGCACCCAGCGCCCCGTCAACTCTAGGGCCCGGTGCTGGACCCGAAGGGGCTGGCGGTTGAAGGTAAAGTTCACCTTGAAGGTCAGCCCATCCACAAATCGGCTCAGGAGGCTTTGGGGAAGAATTATGTGAGAGAGTTGTAGTTAGGTGGAATGGGTAGTAAAAAATTCAGGACCCTCTCTACCTCCCACCATTCTGCTCCCCACCCGCTCCTTTCCCAAAGTTCTCTGGGAGCAGAAGCCATTCACACAGCTTGTGAACCCTGTGTGTCCAGGGTCCTAGTCCTCTCTGAAAGCAAGACCTCCTACGCCCAGGACTTAGAAGCCTGAAGGTCGCCTAGGTAAATTGGTTCTTCCGACACTCACCTTGTAGAAAAGCTCAGCTTGACACGGTCCAGTTCCACCTTGTGCACGAAACCCTTATAGGTGACAGGATCATCCTGTTGGGTCTCAGAGGACAAAAGGGCAAAAAGGTGGTCACCTCGTAGCACTGAGGGGCGGCTCTCTGCCACACCAGGAACCTGCAGGGTATGAACAAAAACAAGCTTTTGCACTCAGTGGCCTTAGTCCCTCCCTGGCTCTGGCCTTACAGCTTCAACTCACCCCAGCTTTTCTCTCCTACAAGGCAAAGCAAGAATCGGGGAAAGGCCAATGTCCCCAGTCCAGCTAGCTGCTTCTTGGACAGTTCAGTTCCAGTTTTGCCTTTAGTACCTTGGTAAGAACTCGTTCTTGTAACAACCTTTCCCTCAGCATCTTAGCTATCTCTCTTCCTGCCTGCATTCCTGTGCATTAGTCCATTCTAGTAAGTCTGAGTTTGTGTGTATATATTCAAAGTGTGCGGGCTGGTGAGGTGGCTCAGTGGGTAAGGGTGCCTGCTGTTAAGTTTCACAACCTGAGCTCCATCCCTGGGACCTACACGGTGGAAAGAGAAAACAGACTCCTGCCAACTGTCTGTTGTCCTCTACATGTAGGCTATATATGTTGTACACACACAAAATAAATAGATAGATAAATACGATTTTAAACACCAAAATGTGAACATTTGAAAGGGGTCTGAGAATTATCTAATAAAACTGGGAAAACAAGGGACTCATCAATGTCACACAGCTGGGGGCAAAAATCTAGATTATAAAATTCCACTACCCATAAACACAGCACTGGGGTGGGAGACACAAGACGAGGACTAGCCTGGGCTAAAAAGAAAACGTACTGCCCTGCTCTGGCATGTTTTGGGGGGACAGGAGAATCTTACCCTGCTCTTTGCCCATACTCCGTGAAACAGGAATTCTTGTATGTTTGTCAGGCTGTCCTGTTTACCCTGTGACCTCCTTCAAGCTGTCATGGGCCCACCTTCCCCACAGCAGGTCTACGTCCTAACCTCCAGTGTGAGCAGCCTGGGATTCTGGTCCACAGGGTCCCAGGTCATGGGTACTGACTCTAGGTCATAGTGCCGGATGTCATGTTCCATCTGCAGCTCCTCCAGGTGCAGCAGCAGCCGGAGCTTCACCTCATAGTTCCTGGATTTCAGGGTTGTCTCCAGTTGCGCCCTGGGAAGGATGGTTGAGTTGCAGCAGGATTATGGGTCAGGCAATCCCCCTGCTCTGGGGTTCTACCCTTTCATTCATCCCCGGGCTGAACGTGCCGTGGGTGCCGAGGACCGTTCAAGGTGAACTGGCGAGTGAGCACAGATAGGGAAGGGAGGAACCAGCGGAGAGAGGAAGACAGGGGAGCACTCCACACAAGGGCTGGCACTTACTTGATCTCAGCAACCTCCTTTGGGGCAGTGAAGATACTTGGTCCCTGAAGAAGGGTAGGGAGCAGTTGTCGAAGGAGGATGGGTGGGTAATAGGTCCCCAGGGCCAAACTTAGCTCTAGCTCATAGCCCTTGGCTCTGTGAGAGGAAAGAAAGCATGTCTTAAACACAGAAACACCTCATCTTCAAAGACTCTGGAGAGGTCCCCATGGAGCCTGCAGGAAACATTTCTACTGACTTCGGCAGTGTGGTCAGCAGCCATCTAGAGATGCAGTACTCCTTAGCTTATGCAGCTAAGGTTAGATCAGCTAAGGTTAAGCAGTCCAAGGTTAGACCACTCTCATTTTTGTAAAGCCTAATACTTGGAATATTTAAAAGAAATATTTTATGAGCTGGGTGTGGTGGCACAGGCCAGCACTTAGCAGTGGAAAAGAATACAAAAGGTATATGACTTGCAGGATAGCCTGGGCTATACAGCCTGATTCTCAAAAAACACCACCAATATATTTCAAATAAGTAACATTCTTATTATTCAGGGACAGTCAACTTTAACTTTTTGGTATATAATCTTTCAGACATTTTTTTTTCCTGTCTTTTATTTTTGATAAAGGTTATTATATAGCCCAGGCTGGCTTCAAACTTGATCAGTAGCCAGGGTTGACCTTGAACTTCTGCTTTCAAGTTCCTAGTGGTGGGCTTGCAGGCATGCATCCATGGCCTTTTAATTGACTGTGGTTTTGGGATATAATCCAGGGCCTTCCACATGCCATAAATTTGTTTATACATATATATCATTAACAAAAGGAACATATGTTGTAACTATAAAGACCTAATTACATGGTTTGCATTTATTACTCATTATTTTAAAATGTTTATCCTTCTATGAATTTGTGTGTATGAAGAGAATGCCAGAGCCCCTGGAAAAGGTCTATGACACATTGCCATTTCCCTACAGTGTAAATACTTCAGAGTCTTCACACTATGCTGGGATCTGCTTCTCTCACGAAGCTTGCTCCTTGCTTCTCTGATATAAAAGGGATGAGACCCAGAGGAGGGAGTGACCTGAAGATGGGGAAGGGGGCTCTGTCTCTCCTGGCTCAGCCTTCCCAAGTGCCCACGCAGTCCTATCTAGTTACCGGTCGGGCCTCTCTCCTTCCTCGATCCGGTTGGTCAACACAGAGTTTCTGGTGAGCCGAGGGGGGCGTTTGAAGGGAGTTGTGGGTTTCAACTGTGCAGCCAGGGGACTGTGGGCGACAGCCGCCAGGAATCGGGCAATGTAGAAAGTTTCTGCTCCTTCTGCTCCTGACTCCCCGGGTCCCAGGAGTTCCCAGAGGACGGTGGCTGGGAAGTAACCCACAATGCTGGTCCTACAGCAGATGTGGAGTTCATAGCTTTCACCTGGAAAAAGTTAGCTGAGTGAAGGAGCACCCTAACCCAGCAGCCCCATCACAAGGCAGGAGCCCCCAGACAGAGACCACTCACCGGGGCCCAGCGGGCAGGGCAGGTCCTGTTCTCCGTGGTAGAAGACAAACTGGGGCGTCCAGCACAGTGGGAATAGGTGAGTGAGGGTGACAGGCTTGGTTCCTCCATTCCGAAGCCGTAGGGTTAGTACCTCCTTGCGGTTCAAATCCAGGCGGATAAGGAGTTGCCCGTCTCGGGCTTCATGGGGCCCCTGGACCTCCACGTCCACCCCATGCTTCCCATGAAGGTACTCAGCCCTGGGGAGAGTAGGGGGAATGGTGAGGGGGGGGGGGACGACCTTGGACTGAAATCGCCCTGGGGAAGGCTTAGGAACTTGGCAAAGTGTCAGATGTGTTTGGAAACCACCTCTACTGTGGATTAATTCCGCCTCTCTTCCTCCCTTGAGGGGGTGGGGGGTTTACCCTAGCCCAAGGAAAGCCACTGGCTTTTTAAGCCAGATACCCGGTTCCCTTGCCCTCCCTGCCCCATACACACCTGTCGTGGAAGATCCTGGCCAACAGGGATCTGTGTTGTCTGCTGATGTTTGACCCTGGCTTTATTCGCCTCTTTTCTGGTAACTGTACATCAGCCCAGCGGTCTAGTTTGAAGAACCTGACCCGAGTCTTGGTGACGAAGGCCAGATTCGCGATCTTCATTCCATACAGCATGGAGGAGAAGCCAGGGGCAGGGGTCCCATAGCTGCCAGAAGCAGAGGATACTGGGAAGTGAGGGGAAGGCAGGGTGGCTGTGGAGACGGTGCTGGGGAAGGCCCGAGGGCTGCTTTGTGCAGGGACACAGCAGCCCTGCTTCCGAGGCAGGATGGGACTCACAGCAGAGACTCTGGCTAGGGATGGTAGGAATCTTTCACAACTTAAAGCAAGGCACTGGGGCTTTCCAACACAAAATAATCGGCTTAAACAGCACTGTGGAGAAAAGTCCAATATTGGGCTGTTGGCTGGGAAGAGTGAGGGAAGATAGAGAGAAGAATAGATTTTTTTTTTTTTTAAAATGGGAACTATTTTGGGGACATTAAAATATAAAATAAAAAGTGCAGTGAGAAGAGCTAAGGCTCAGGGGAAGCTGAAAAAGATGGCTCACAGGAATGGACTGGGCCCAGACTGTGGGGAAGGCTGAGAAAGGGGCCAGAGAGAGCAGAGATGTCCAGGGTGTGGGCAAGGTAGCGGATCGGACAGCAGTTTCCACCGGAAGTCAAAGGGTGCAGGTGGAACCCAAGCAGGAAGGGAAAGGATCCTTCTCCCGAGATCAAATAGCCTGGCTTTGTGCCTAGAGAGGTGAAGACAGGAAAAGTGGTCAGCAGGACAGCCTCCCAGCTCAGCACCTGGAGTTCAGTGTAATCCACTGCACACACACTTACAGAGGCATGTTAGGTGCCAGGCACTGCACTTGCAGCTGGGTTCCAAGCTATCTGACCAGGAGCACTCAGGGAGCACCCATACGTTCCAGCATGGTGATGGTGCCTACTTGCTGAGTGCCCGGAGCAGCTCACTGGCCCAAGCCAGGGCACTGAGGACTGTCTGGGTCAGGGACAGGTCTCTGAGGAATGAGTGGGCATCTCTTGGACAAAGGCAGCACAGGTCGAGCAAACTGATGGGTAGGTACAATGGGCCACCCTGCCCGCACTTTGCTTTCTTCAACTATTGAGATCTATGGAGCTCAGAGCTAAGAGTGCTGTCTAGCATTTGTGCGGGTTGAGGTTCAACCCTTAGCACAAAAAAAAAAAAAAAAACAAAAAACCCCAAAAAACCCCAAAAAACCAAAACCAAACAAAACAAAAATCCTAAAACCAAACTAAACAAAGAAACAAAATACCACCTAACCCAACCCCCACTCTCCACCCCATTCCCCTAAAAGACAAATAAATAAGATGGGGATTGAAGACTTGGCTTAAAGGGCTACCATAAGGCTCACTTGAGTTACTGACCTTGCAGGAAACCGTTTAGTCCAGTGCTTGGCACAAAGCAGACCTCAGTAAGGGAGAGTGATGGTTAGTGTCACATACAGTTTGTTTGTACTACTGTGAAACGTTCCAAGAAAGGGATGATAGGAGGTGGCAGAGATGGGCACAGAGCCTGATAGTTTTTCATGGCAGGCCAAAGAGCCTGGACTTGACCTTGACTTTCAGCAGCCCTTCCCTTTCCTTTCTGGTACCCAGGAGACTGAGGATGGTCCCAAACACATGATGTACTTGATGAACAAAGTCAAGAACTGGAGGAGTGTGGATATCTACCCTCAAAACTTGTTGGGACTGTTGGATTGTTAGTTTATCCTAGCAACTGTGTGGTGACCCTTAGTAACCCATCACGGGGCTAAATCAGCAAGGTTGCTTGTAAGAGCACACGGTAAGGCCCTTGTGGCTCAGAACATCCCCCCCCCCCCCCCCCCGGGTCCCATACCTGTTTCTCTGCCTCTCTCCTTCATCCCTAGAAAGGAGAACAATATGATTCAGACAACACCGAAGAGGCTAGGATTTCTTTTAAAAGGATGGTAAGTCAATTGAAAGCACAGGGAGGAATGCTTGGCCAACGTTAGCTGCTACTGTTAGTATTTGTATTAGTAGGAAGAGGCGGGGAGCAGTAACAACTTACTTTCAGCCCTTGTCAGAGGCTGCCCTCTGGTTACAGAACCATTGCAGTTGGTGGGTTTTAAGCAGGGGAGTGGCAAGGTCATGTGTGTGTTTCAGATCACTCTGGCACCAGGACTGGAGAATGGATATGCTGGAGGCAAGACTGTAGGTAGGGAGACCGGTTAGAAGAAGGCCACTGCAGTTGTCTGGTTAAAAGATACCACAGGCCTGAATAAGGCAGTGCTAGAGACAGAGGAGGGGGCAGAGCTGATGTATCCGGAATGCAAATGAGCAGAATTTGGTGACTGACAGGAGGGAGAGCAGAGAGTGGAAAGAGGGAGGCATTTAGGATACCCAAATCAAGGACTTTGGTTCAGGGACTGTCGCTGAGGAAGGAGAAGGTAGGTTGCCAGACGGACCATCACATTTGAATTGGATACATAGGGTTTGAGATGCCTGTGGTCCAAAGGCAGCTCTGGTTATGTGAAGCTCACACTAAAGTCAGGGTCAGAACCTAATAATAATAGGGAGTTCCTTGATAGTAGTTACAAACCAAGGACTCATGCTTGGGACCTCCCTGAGAGCCCTAGTTAGTCTTCAAACAGCCAAAGCCAACACAGGCCAGGCAGGAAGGGAAGACAGAGAAGCCTCAAGAGGGAGAAGAATCAGAAGAGAACCTTGTAGAACCAGGCACGGTGGTTCACACCCATAATCCCAGCAGAAGACCACCCCAAATCCGAGATTAGCCTGTGTAATAATAGGTTGTGATTATCCAGGGATACATAGTAAGATACCCTCTCAAAAACAAACGAGGTTAAGTGCTGTAGCGCACACATTTAATCCCAGCATTTGGGAGGCAGAGGCAGGTGGATCTCTGAGTCTGAGGCCAGCCTGACCTACACAGTGAGTTTTAAGACAGCTAAAGCTACACATCAAAAACAAACAAACAAACAAACAAACACACACAAGAGAAGGCCGATGGAAATAGCTGAACGTCCAGGTGCTTGCTGCCCATTCTGACAACTTGAGCTTACCCCTGAGCTACCTATAGACGGTGGGGGGAAAGAGCTGACTTCCAGGAGCTGTCCTGCGACCTCTACACAAGCACACACTAAATAAATGTAATTTAAAGAGGAATGGAAATGGGATGTTGATATGGAGGAGTTCACAGTGAAAAAAAAAAGCATGATAGAAAAGGACAGAAGATATGGTGCTATGTATGCGAACTTACTCAGGTGTAAGTATGCATGCATAAGGAGAAATGAAAGGTATTCATTGGAAGTGCTAGGATATTTAAGTGAGCCGGCACTGGGCATGCAGTGTGAAAGGCCTTCACTCCAAACTCGTGCTAAAGTAGACCTCACATCCAATTCTTACTTGATAAGCACTCCTAAACTCTGTACACACAGACATCATTCTGTGACAATATTTATGGTGTCATCTTCCTCCTGAACAGAGGCAGAGAGTAGCACAGCTTTAACCGGTGTAGTCAGTTCTCCCATTGCATAAGCAGGCTGCCCACAGTTTTTAATATATATCTTTTTAAAAAAAAATTATTTATTTTATGTATATGAGTACACTGCAGCTGTCTTCAGACACACCAGAAGAGGGCACCCAATTGATCCCATTACATGTAGCTGCTGGGAATTGAACTCAGAACCTCTGTAAGAGTAGTCAATGCTTGCCGGGCAGTGGTAGCGCATGCCTTTAATCCCAGCACTCGAGAGGCAGAGGCAGGCGGATTTCTGAGTTCAAGGCCAGCCTGGTCTACAAAGTGAGTTCCAGGACAGCCAGGGCTATATAGAGAAACCCTGTCTTGAAAAACCAAAAAAAAAAAAAAAAAAAAAGAGTAGTCAATGCTCTTAACCACTGAGCCATCTCTCCAGCCCCTGCCCACAGTTTTTGATATTATAAACACACACACACACACACACACACACACCTTGTACTTTTAAACAAGACACACTACTCTTGGAGGTAGACTTTCTGGGTGGGCCAAAGAGAACAAGTAAACTTGTGCAACTTAGGTAAAAAGGTAATTTCCATTTGGAGAGAGAACTGGCCTCCAACTCAGGATCCGACTGTCTCATCCTCTCAAATACTGGATTTGTAGGTATATGCCACTATACCCTGTACAACAGAATATTAAAAAAAATGTCTCCCAACAAGCTGTGCAAATTTATGTTCTCAATAGTACGAGTTTCAGACTGCCCTTTCTCTAGTCCCTAACACTGGAACAATTCAACCATTTATATTTTTTATATTGTTTTTAAGAAAATATTTCAAGATTAGGTCTCTTGTAGCTCAGGCTATTCAAAGTCCTGGTCCTCCTGCCTCCAACAAGCAAGGGGCACATGCTTGGATAGTTTAACTTTTTTTTTTTTTTAAATAAAATATCTTATCTAAATTTTTATTTCCTTGGTCAGTCACATAGCTGACAGGGTCTCACTGTTTAGCTCTGACTGGCCTTGAACTTGAATAGATTCCCAAGTGACGAGATTACATCGCACATAAACTTTACCTAGCTTGTCTGTTATATCGCCTCTAACATATCCGCTGTTATTTTTTTTCTAGACTCTGTTACTGTTGACTGTACTTCTGGCTTTGTTTGACTATCTCCTCCATGCCGGGTCAATCCCTTCCATAGGCGGGGTTACCAAACACAGATCCAACCACTAACAACTCCATGTTGCACAAACCTCGTGAAGCCTTAGGTATGTCGCACTAAGTGTAGTTACACTGCAAGGGCAGCAACATCTCCTCTACCAACAGCACCCTCTTCCAGGTACTTACTAGGTGCTGTGCTAAGTACCCGGGTGTATGACTGGGCCATTTCTCAATTTTGTGACAGCAGCCAGTACGACCGCCCCTGCTGAGTCCAGTAACCCATCCGCAGGAATTCCAGCCACTCCCATCAGTGCTCCTCAGCCGGCTTTCTAAACTATGCAGACAGCCTTAATCTCCACCACCCTGCCCTGCCCTCTGTTGTTTGTTCTAATGACTGCTAACAGAAAAAAAGAAAAGAAAAAAAGCCAAAGCCAGCTCAACAAGGTATCAGATTTGGAAGTGACTGTAAGGAACATCTAGTTTTACCAAGTTGGGTTGCAGTTCTCATTAGTGGGTCAAAATCAGGCTTGACTTTTATTTTTCAGGATTTTTGAAACAAAGCCTAGCTATGTAGCCCACACTACCCTTAAACCTGTGTCCTTTCTGCATCTGCCTCCCAACCACTGGAATTACAGACATGAGCCATCATACATGGCATCCCAGTACTTTTGAGAGCTGAGGCAGGAGGACTGCTGCCAGTTTGAGCACAACCTCCATTACACAGACCTAGAGTCTCTCTCCCTCTTTCACACCCGCCTCCCCCACCGTCAAGAGCCAATAATAGAACAGAGTATATAGCCATTGTTTCAGGTAGACAGTTTAGTCATGTTCTTTGAGACAGGGTTTCTCTGTGCAGCCCTGGCGGTCCTGAAATGTTCTGTAGACCAGGCTGGCCTTGAACTCAGGGATACCTCTGCCTCTAGAGTGCTGGGATTAAAGGCTCACTGCCTGGTGAGCTGCTGTTTTGTTTGTTTGTTTTTACAGTTTTGTGAAGGCTGTGTATAGAACTAGCACAGTTTATACTGGGAGTGAAGGGGAAGATCGCAAACCATGCTCCAAGCAAGAAGCCAAGGGAATTTTTTTCTCTCTTTTGGTTCAGTTTGTCATTATTTTTTCAAAAATTATTTATTAAATTATTTTATAATCCAAATGTTGCTCTCTTCCTGGTCCTCCCTCCCAGGTCTTCACCTCATCAGCGCTCCCTTTTGCCCCATATTTTATTTCTAAAACCTTTATTCTCTCAGTCTATTTTATTTTGTTGATTTGCTTTTTTTAAAAAAAACAACTTATGATGTATACACTGTTCTGTCTGCATGTACACCTGCATGCCAGAAAAGGACACCAGGATCCCATTACAGACTGTTGTGAGTCACCATGTGGTTGCTGGGAATTGAACTCAGGACCTCTGAGCTATCTCTCTGCTCGATTTTGATTTTTTTTTTTTTTAAGATTTTTATTTCATGTGAATAGGTGTTTTGCTATTCTATGTATGTCTATGTACCACTCCTGGTGTGCTCGGTGCCTGCAGAGACCAGGAGAGGGTACCAAAAGGTCCCAGAACTGGAGTTACAGATAGTTGTGAGATGCCCTGTGTGGTCCTGGAAATTGAACGCAGGTCTTCTGTGAGAGCAACAAGTGCTCTCAATCCCAGAGCCATCTCTCCAGCTTCTGCTTTTGATGAATATAATTTGTTCTTTGAGAATTTCATACATGTGTACAATATATTTTGATCATACCCACCTCCACTCCACCTCCCTGAATTTTCTACCAACACACCTTTCTCTCCAGTTCATGTCTTCTTTACTTAATTTTTTAAAAAAATTTATTTTATTTTATTATATGTAAGTACACTGTAGCTGTCCTCAGATACTCCAGAAGAGGGAGCCAGGTCTCGTTACGGATGGTTGTGAGCCACCATGTGGTTGCTGGGATTTGAACTTATCACCTTTGGAAGAGCAGTCGGGTGCTCTTACCCGCTGAACCATCTCACCAGCCCCTTAATTTTGTTTAAACATTCACTTTTCTTTATTGTATGTGCAGTGTGGCAGCAGGGGTGTGTGAGAGGATAACTCTTGGGACTTGGTTCTCTCCTTCCACCAAGCAGATCCCAGGGATTGAACTCAAGTTCTCAGGCTTGGCAGTAAGTACCCAAAGCAGCTGAGCCATCTCCCCAGACTGCTCCCTGTTCTAAAACATCATCCATCAAGCCCTCTGTGGTGCCACCCACTGGAACATGGATAACCTACCAGCTGCCATCCCCAGAGATGTCCTACAGCCATCAACTTCCAATAAATCCTCAGCTAGGAGTGGGGCCTTATGAACTCCCTCCTCACTGATGCAGATGTAACAAAGCCATTGTGAGTTCAAGGGCTTGTCCAGAAGACAGCACTCCATAGCCCCCCCTTCCCATCTGTCTGCTCTCATACTTTTCTGACCCCACTTCTGTGATGTTCCCTGAGCATTGGGAGACAGGTGCTTTTGATTTTTTTGAGACATGGTCTTATATACCCCAGGCTGGCTTAAAACTTGCTATATGCCAATGGAAACCTTAAATTCCTGATCATCCTGCCCCCTAACCATTAAATGTGGTATTACAGGCATGAGCTACTAGGTCAAGCTGTCAATCTTCTATTTTGAAAGGAAGGCTTCCATCTGTAATCACAGTAGTACCTCAAGAGGTTGAGGCAAAAGAATTGTCTCAAAATTCAGGCCAATCTGGGCTACAGAATGAGTTTCAGGCTGGTCGGTGGTGGTGCACGTCTTTAATCCCAGCACTTGGGAGGCAGAGGCAGGCGGATTTCTGAGTTCAAGGCCAGCCTGGTCTATAGAGTCAGTTCCAGGATAGCCAGGGCTATGCAGAGAAACCCTGTCTTGAAAAACCAAAAAGGGTGAGTTTCAGGCCAGCCTTCAGGGCCTTGTTTGAGGGATGGCAGTGGGAAGACCAACAAAGCAAACCCATTTCCTTCCATCACCTCCTGTGGGCTCCAGCTCCCGCTCCCTAGCAGGAAGCTCCTGAGAAGGGTGACTTATGCTCACTCTAGCCCATTCTCTTGGAATTCAATTGGATTCTACAAGCCCTTACAGGGCATCTACTACATACAAACTGTAGGTTGCAGACTGTGGTGGGGAGGGCAGGAATGGAGTTCTATTGTGATGCACCTTGTCATCTAGTTGGAAATAGGCTACGCCCAACGTAGAAAGAGCAAGCCATGAGAATCCAGAGGAAGAGGCAAACAATCATGGTCTGAGTTTAAAGAACACGGTAGATCAGATGAGATGGCGGAATTCGGAATGGAACTTTGCCATCAAACCTGATGACCCAAGTACAACACACACACACACACACACACACACACACACACACACACACACACACACTGTCTCTCTCTCTCTCTCTCTCTCTCTGAATAGGAGTATGTAGTAGAGTCTTCTTGCACACACAAAGCTCTCATAGGTAGAACCCCACCCAGTACTGGAGAAGAGAAAACAGCAGCTCAAGATCACCATGGTCTGCAAGGGACACAAAAGAACCCATTAAAAGGGGTGGGGATGCAGAGAACTCCATTCAAGTGGAAATCTCAGTCTTTGCAGAGAAGGCTAGAGGGTAGAGCGGGTAACACCTACTACTTCTGCTTTTTGGAGGACTCTGGGAACAATCTACTCACTGTCTCTAAGGCATCCATGTCAGACATTCCTCATTTTAGTTGACTAGGTCTCAAGACAGGATATATACCCAATACTCTAGGTTGCAGTCAAAGACTTTAAGCCAACAGACATTTGATAGTAAGAAGCACAAACAGAAACTTAAAATTTGCGTCTTTTAATTGTCACGTGCAAAGCTAATTTTTTTTAGGACAAGATATCCTCCCTGTGCACTAAAACTTTTATCTGTCATTCAAGGCCAAGGTCAGTCTCCCGTTTTTTTTTTTATATGGGTAAAATACAAGTGCATTCAGGCAAAGTTACCTTAGGGCTACTGCTGCTCAGGGGTTTGCTTGCTTAGCAAGTGCAAGGCCCTGGGTTCAAGCTCCAGCACCGCAAAATAAACGGAAAAACTAGGAACAAAGCCAAAGGTGGGGGCTGTGCCTGTAATTCTAGCACACAAGAGTGGGCGGAAGGAAAAAAAAATCAGATGTTCAAGGTCAACATAGTCCAAGGCTAGCCTGGATTACATGAAATCCTGTCTCAAAAGCAAACCAGGATTGGAGGGATGGTGGCTTAGTGCAAGTTAGACACTCAAGCATGTTTGTTCAACAGCTCAAAATTGTCTGTGACTCCAGCTCTGGGGAAGCTGATGCCCTCTTCTGGCCTCTGTGGGCACTTACACATATATAGTGCACACATGTACACATATATAGTACACACATGTACACATAAAAATAAATCTTACAGAAACCTACCAGACCCCAACAACAACAAAAGATAAAAACCAACAGTACAGCAGCAAGACATTGGTGGTTTAGGTCAAATCTGCTATTCCTGAACTTGGGAACCTGAGGCAGGAGAACCACTTAAGTTTGAAAGTTTGAGGCCAGCCTGTATGGTTATAAACTTGACTAAAATAAATAATAGTCCTGATAAATTAGCTTTGTGAGAAACTTTCTCGCTCAGATGATCTGATCAAGTTCCTCACCCTCCACTTTCCATATGTAACCTTCTGGTCTGTTTATAGTAAGAATTGCTCTGGATGTCTGATGTTTCCATCCAGTAAACAACACCCAGACGGCTGCTTTGAATCCCTAGCAATCCGGTGTATTTGGAGTTAGGCGCTCTCTTTCCCCTACTTCCAAAGTACTGGACTTGTGTTCAGAGCCACACTCTACTTTGTGGACATAGGTGAAGACGTGTTGATTATCCATCCTGTGCTAAGTGCTCGTTACCTTCCTTCAACATTTTCCTTACTATCCCTAGCATCATTTCAGCCTGCTGTATGGCATACTATAGACTATGCTGTATGCATATCATACCTTGCTTTCTGCATAGTTTTTATCTGTGTTCTCACAGTACCCAGCACAAGGTAGAGCATAATACAGGTCTTTGCCTCTATTTCAGAAGCCACTCAACCCTTTTAATGTTCCTTTCAAGACATGTTCATGAATAACAGTAATATTCTAGTCAACGCGGATCCCTACCTTCTCTCCTAACCTCAAGCCACACTACCATTATTAATTCCGTCTAAAACTCACCCCAAATCGCATAACAGCAGCCATATCTCACCCATACTAGCATTTTGGTCAGTTGCAAGGTAAATCTCTCAAAATCTGTTAAGGCCCAATCCCATTTCCCTCTTATTAGAGCACCTCTTTACACTCATCCCAGCTAAATTGCTTCTTCAGCTTCCATCCATAGCAGCAGCCTGTTGATAGAGGTGTTTCTGAAGCACACTTCTATGGTTTGACAGAAGTCTCTTTGATTTTTTAACTCGGGTGGTAACAGGAAAAGGAAACCAAATATCTTCAGCCATGGGGAAAAGGGGCCTCTAGGAGGCTGTCCCTGGCCCCGAGTCTCCATGGAGAAGCCACAGGTGCTAATGGAGGTTTGACTGCCTACGCAGTTTGTGTTTTTTTCTCCCAGAAGCTTCCCCGATTCTCCCGCCTACCCTGGGCCTCTTCAGCTCTCCCGCAGCGTGGACCCTGCAGGCAGTCATCCCTCAACAAGGGGGCGGGGATCCTCGCTTAGCCCGCGCCCGCAGCGCCTTCCCTGTGGGGCTCCCCTCCCCCACCATCAAGCCCGGGCCACCTCGAGCCGCGCGTGGGTACCGACCCCTCCCCGTCGGGCTGTGCAGAGCGGGCGGGCTAGGGGTGGCGCTGGCTGGGCGTGGGCAGCCGCTGGAGGAGGTCTGCCGGGACCGGACCGGCCTGATCGGCCCGGGGCTGCATCCCTGTGCACCCGCGGCGGGAAGGTGGCCCCACCACCCGGGGCGCTGGCCCCGTGTCTTGGGGCCCCTGGTGGGCCGTCCCGTACCTGGGCTTGAAGTCGTGGTTGTAAATCGTCCGCAGCCGCTCGCGATCTGTCTCCAGGTCCAGTCCACGTTCGGCCAGGAAACTCTCGAACCTCTGGCCGGTCTCCCGGAGCTTTCGGCAGCTGAACTTGCTAGGCATCGCGGCGGCGGCGGCTGTAGCTGCGGCCCAGGCAGGAGGGTCCGCGGAAATGAAACTGAAAGTCGCCGCCGCGGTTTAGAGTTGGCTGGTTTGGGGTGAGGGTGCAAAGGGGAAAAGCCCCCTACCTCTGACGTCTGCTCCCGCCAGCCACCTTCTCCCCGCCTGCCTCCCCTCCTCCGTCCTTCTCCTACCTGAGCCTTCCTTTCGGTCTCTTCGTCCTATCCCCTCCCCCTCTTCACATTAACTCTTTCCTAAGGAGTCTGACCCCTCCCTCAGGGCCCTCCCCTTACCCCAAGCTCCCTCCCCTGGCAGCGAGCCAGGATCCGAATGTGGCTATCGCCTGGGGCCCCCTAAACAGCCCTGAGGACCTTGGAGCCTCAGCTAGGGCTACTCCCACGCCCACTCTCCAGAGCCTTGGGACATAGAAAAGCTGCAGAGCAAAGGGCAGGGCCCCGGACATGGGTCGACTGCAGCTGGACTGGGGCTGCTTGTCCAGCACCTCCCCCAGACTGCCAGGGACATAAACCAGTACGGAAGCGAGCGGCACGCCCCCTCCCCCATTTCCCTGCTTTGGCTTTCTGATACAGAGGAAGGCAGGAGTCAAAGTTGGGGAGGAGGGTGGATGGAGGGAGAGCAAGTGTCTCTAGATAAAGGGGTGTGCGTGTGGGAGAGGGCTAAGAGCTTCTGCCAAGCCCCGTCCTTACTTTTCGGGGCTTCAAAATACTTCAAGGTTGGAGATTACTTGCCCTTGAGCTATGCATTTGGGCACTTAATCGCACTCGGTTTGTATTACTCTTCACTACTTATTGGTAGTAAATCATGATTGCCCAGCCAGTCAAAAAAAAATCAGCACCCAGAGAGCCTGGCATGCTAGGCAATAAATGGTTAACAGCGACATTAGTACCAGGAAAAGGATGCTTTAGGCAAACTAAGGGGTGGGGCTACTATAGCAACAAATGTAATACAAGCCTTCCGCACCTATTTATCCCCTGGAATGAAATTAAAACAAAACAAAACAAAACAAACCAACCCCATACACACTACAACGATAAAGTGAGAAAGGCTGAATCTCCCAAAATTCCACAGGTATCAAAGTTACTGTTCTCCAAGGTGGTTCCTTAGAGGCAGCAACACAGTCTAACCCAGGGTAGGGAATGCCCTGAACAGGGTCAAGTTTCCCCTTGGTTAACTACTCTAAGCCAACCTCTAATAAGGCCAGGAATAAGAGGCTTTAGCAACAGGAGATGCTATGCGATCAGGCATGGAGACTACAGGAACAGGGAATGGAGCATGGGGAAATTTTACGTCCTAGAAATTGATTATGTGAACTAGAGGAAAAAACTAGGAGTAGTCAGATGCTCACCACCTCCAGACCTTCCCACTCCTTTATATGATGAAGGCTCAAAGATAGATAATCGACTTCTAAAAAGTACTGTTGTTAGTTAGGGGGGCACAGTGGTCCAGGCCTGTGATCCCACTTCTTAGGAGTCTGAGGAAGGACTGCTAAGAGTTTGTGCCGCTTTGGGTTACACAGTAGGATGGTCTCAAAAACAAAATTGCTATTCTTTATCATTTCAAAATCCTACAAATATACCCATGATGAGCACAATAAAAACACCTTTTAGACATACAGAAATAGCTTAGTTAGGAATCCCAATGCCCCCAAGGTTACACTTGATAACCAGAATCCAATGACATAATTTACTCAAGATAACCAGACACGTGACTAACTGAAGAACTAAAAAGGCATTCTTTTTTTAATTGTGCCCTTCACACTCCCACAATTCTGACCAGCAAATCTGGCCACCCGAGGACCTCAGCCCTTTCTCTGGATCATCTGAACATCTCAAAACACAGCCCGTTGTCTATGTAAAATCTTGAGTAAGTTTTGAATGGTGAGTGGCTTTGGTTACAATGTGACATCTCTACTTGTCTTCTGGAAGGTTCTACTTTGAAAGTTAGTGTTTGATGCATTTGGTTCTAGAATCACCCCCCCCCCCAGTCTCAAAAATCAGCTCAGCTCAGCAATTTCCCGGTGCTTTCACTCCATCTTTCTCTTAGGAAATGGACTTCCAAGAAGTAAGGTTAATTGTAGTGTGAACAGCAGCAGCAGTCTGTAACTGTTATGTGAAATAAACTCTAAACTTCTCAAGAGGCATTTTTTTTTTTGAGACAAGATTTCTTTGTGTAACAGCCTTAGCTGTCCTGGCACTCACCTTGTAAACCAGGCTGGCCTAGAACTCAAGAAATCATCAGCCCTGCCTCTGCCTCAGAGTGCTGGAACTATAGGCCTACACCACTACACCCAGCTATTTTCTTATTACTCCTTACAGGGTTTTATAAATTATCACTTTAATAGTCTCTAACCTTTGTATTCAAAGTAGACTATACTAACCAAAGCAACTAAAAACAACTCTGAAGCGAAACTACTGAAATTGGTTGATGTACCACATACCAAGGGAAAAGCAATGGCACAAGGTACAGTCGGTCTTCCTTACTAAAAGAGCCTTTATGTGCAAACTTATCCACTCATTAACATGCTTCTAAGGAAATCCTGGGTCCAGGCCCCCAGTTTGGGCAGAGAGGGCACTATGGCACTGCCTCTTTGCGTCAACCCTCATAAACAAGTGTTTAATGTCATGGCTTTTGTCCTTTTGTGCTTTTTTGGTGACTTTACAGCTTAAACATGGCTCCCATGGGTGGTGTACTGAAATGTGGCCTAATACTCTGAAGTATAGAAAGTTCTTGTTACATAGCCTCACTCATCCTAGGGGGAATGTTAAGAGACTCTCTGAAAACAGTAATATTCCACCATTTACCAATTCAATGTTCACAGTGACTTTATATGCAGCAGAATTACCTGATTGGTGAGATGTGTATCATGCATAATTCTCCCTCCCAACGGCCAGGCCTGGGAGCTGCAGTGATGCTCCTGCCCTGGAACTGCATGTCTGCACCATTACCAATAGCTTTAGAACGTTTTTTTTTTTTGTTTGTTTGTTTGGTATCTTGGGTTAGAAGAGGTATATAATTGGTTTCTTTCCTCAGAACCAATATACTTCTATTAGACACCATCTGTTTAAAGGAGAATTTATCTCAACCACAATAAGACCACCCAGTTTTATTCTGTATTTACTAACCTTTTCTTTCTTTGCTTTTCATGGGTGGTAGTGGGGTGGTTGTTCAAAAATAAGAAGCTGATCATTCACACCTTATTACGTCTAGCATTAAAATTTCACATTATAAAACAGATGAGGCACTAGAATTAGGCAACAGAGGGACAACTAGAGATTCAGATGACCAAGAAACAAGTTCAACAGTATCCCTAAAGCCCCTAATATGAGAGGCTTCACAGAAACCCCTGCTCTGTCTTGGACTCCACAGGCTGGTTTTTATAGCATGATAAATGGATAAAACAGCTACTCACTCTGGTGAGAAGTCAGATTTCCCTGAGGACCTGGCAAGGTGTCGACTTCCTCTTGTTTATGCAAATAATCCAGAACTATACAAGTATAGAGGTCAGAAGACAACTTTTAGGAGTTGGTTCTTTTCTTCAAACATGTCAGTCAAACTCAGGCCCATGAGCTTGATGGCAGGCACCCTTACCTGCTAAGCCATTTTACCACCTTGCCAACTCCGAACCTAGAACTTCAGATTCATTGTTTTTTAGTCATCTTGGAATAAGGAAATCAATAAAAGGCCAATAGAGGTAAAGGCAAGAATGACACACAGTTCCTTCAAAAGCAGTGAATCTCAGTTGGTGCTGGATGGTAAATCAAGGAAATTTCCTGTTTTCGATAAGAATCAAGAGCACCAGCCGGGCGTGGTGGCGCACGCCTTTAATCCCAGCACTCAGGAGGAAGAGGCAGGTGGATTTCTGAGTTTGAGGCCAGCCTGGTCTACAAAGTGAGTTCCAGGACAGCCAGGGCTATACAGAGAAACCCTGTCTCAAAAAAACAAAAAAAACCAACCAACCAACCAACCAACCAACCAAAAGAATCAAGAGCACAAACAATCAACCAACCCACCCTTTCCTTATCTGGTTATCAGTAGCTAAACTAGACTTGAAGGAGAGAAAACAATTAAGGTTAAGCCAATGTGAACCAGCACCAAGGTTTAAGCTGCAGGAATCCTTCCAGTTTTACCTCCTGCCTGGTGACTGCGGTCAGGCGGGCCTGCTCTTTCATAACCACATCATTTTCAACATTGGTGGAAATCCCAACAAATCTTTTGAGTCACTGGTAGCTCTTGGGTGGAGTGGTAAAATTTAGAATTTTGTTTTTTAATAAAACACTGAGCATTTATTTTTATTTTTGGTTTTTCGAGACAAGGTTTCTTTGTGTAGCCCTAGCAGTCCTGGAACTCAATTTTAGAATAGGCTGGCTTTGAACTCAGGAATCAGCCTGTTTCTTTGTCCAGAGTGCTGGAATTAAAGGTGTGTGCCACCATGCCGAGTCTAGTATTTACTTTTAAAACCGAATTTGTGGATGCACATGTGTGACTGCTCAGAGGCTGCCCCTAGAGCTCCAGTTACACATGGTGTGTCCCACCTGACAGGGGTCATCCGCAAGAACAGCATTCACACCCTAACAGCTGAGTAAATCTCTCTAGCTTCCCTCCAGCCCCCACCCACACCTTTTCTTTTCTTGGAGATGGGGTCTCACACTGTAGTTTAGACTGCTCTGAAACTCACTATGTAGCCCTGTCTGGCTTCGAACTCAGCAATACACCTGCCTCAGCCTAAGAGACTATTCACACTAAAAAGGGAGCTGTTATTTACTGAGTCTATACTAGTCCAAAGTAGGATACAATTTCAGAAACCTTGAAGATTCTCAACAAATAGATTGATTTTAGTTGAATATCTCACCTTGAGAACAAAGGTTGATAGAAGGACAGAAAGGACAGACACAATTTTAGAACAAAACAGGTGTATTTCTATTGGACTACCTGGTACAGAAGACAGTATGGCATGGATGGATAGTATGAATGACAAATAATACAAATATATTTTATTTGAAATAAACAAAAATGCTTACACAGCTTTCATTTGCAAACAAACTCCTGCTTGACTGTATTACTGAGCAAAAAAAAAAAAAAAAAAAAAAGCTGAAGCCAACAGCCTTCTGTTTTACCTTGTACTTGGGGACAGGTAGGAAGACACTACTTGGTTTTTAAAAAACTGACCTCCCCCTAAGGCCTGGTCATAGAAGTGTAAACAATGTAAATGAATCCACCGAATCCACGAATCCACGGTTACCAGTTGTCATAGGTCACATCACATTACCTGTGTGTTCTGAGATCTCACACACACACACACACACCTGCCAATATTCCTGGGAAGGTAGCTATATCACAGTTACACATGAGTTCTAGGCAGGTAGGATGATGGAAAAAGATTCACTTGGAATGACTTTTACATCCTGTTTGGAAGGAAGCACCAGCACTCTGACATACACACATGCTGCCTGGGAGCTGTCCTTTTCACTTTGGGTCATTCCAGCTTTGTGAGGGACACAGGTATGTATTCGTCTGCTTATAGAACAATCCTGCCAGAGAGCATAAAGCAAAGATACCAATGATTCCTTCAATGTCTGTGTTTTCAAGTTTTATATTCTACTACATCGATAGTATGTCAGCAGTTCTCAACTATGAAAGAGCAATAATAATGGGCAAAACTCTTCTAAAAATGTCAACGTCTGTTGAGGTGTTTCTGCAGGTATTGCCACTGGCAGGAAAAGTGGACCCAGGATGGATAAGAATGAAAACTTGGTATAGCCAGACTTGGTCAGACTGGATCAAGACTTCTGGACTCTGATCCTATGTTTTACTTTTTCCACACGTTTAAACATAGTAGAACTCTGGGGGAAAGTCTCTGTGACAACTCTTATAGCAAAGCTTCAGGGCCGGCTACATCTAAAGTCCCTTGCAAAGTAGTAAAGCACCTGTGACCTTTATAATAAACATGAACTCCATTGACTGAAAAACAGAACTTAGGACGAGGGCCCAGAGAGGAAGAATATGAATAGGCATAAGTTCTACTCACTGAAAGACAAAGGCCAGTATTAGGGCCTAAAAAATGCTCAGAATATTGGGGTGGGGTGAGAGAGATTAAGGTGGAGGCTGGTCCTTAATAGAAGAGCAGAGGATCACCAGGTTGTCTGAGCACACCACTAGTCATCAGGCATCTTCCACTTCCTTCCACTGAAGGAAACAGACCCATGGGATTGACAACCCTGGTTTCCCAGTGCTTTTTCTAGGCTTCTTCCTATAGACATCCATGGTTACAACAGAACCAGGTGGGAGGAGACAATGAGAAAATGAAAATAAGCAAACATTCATGTGCAGGGGATGTGGTTCAAGTCTTTGGATTTAAAAACAAGACCCTAGAGAAGCTGCTGCCATGGAATTTCCAGGAAACTTTCTTTGCCTCCCAACATGGACCCCAAAAGCCCCAATCCAAATGTCTGAAAAATACAATTGTGAGATGCTGTAAATGATCAAAGCAGTCGGACAAAGGAGTGTGTTGTCCACTTAGCTCTTGAGCATAGCCTCTTTAGCAATTGGTGGATCACTAAAAGCCACTGAAGTACTGGAAGTGCTTTAAAGCATAGGGGTAAAAAGTACTCAACAGATACTCTGTAAAAAACAGTCATAGGACTGCATGGCTAGGAAATTTTCTAAACAGTAAAATGACTTCAGGATATATCTCTTTGACATTAAATGTAGCAGAATTAAAAAAAAAAGATTTACAAGTAGATATAGTGATAACAGAAAATTACAAAGCAAAGAACACACACAAAAGAATCAAGACAGTGCTGTAGGTTCAACAGTATTCCATGAGGCTAGAAGATTTGTTAACTTTGTTAACTAGCAAAATATCACTCTTGTTTGTTTATAAATCACTTATATTCATCATATGACCACATCGTGTTGAATCCTTTTCTTTCCATGTACTGGAGACTCCTACAGACGGCTTTTAAGCATTCTGCATTTCTTTGCCAATCTTGTAACTGAGTATCTTGTTCCAGTCGATTTTGGTGCGGGTAACTGGAAGCTGCCGGCGCAAGGCCTTGAACGTGGTGTCTGACATAGTTTGATAATTTTCACTAATTGCTGTCTGTAATAGATAATTGATGATGAGTTGCTTGAATAGAAAGAGTTGTTTGTTAACAGGAAGATAATCAGACACAGGACATGTTAGAAAGGTCACAGGAAGACAACATGTATGTTGAGCTCCTCTCCCATCTTGAAAGCAAATCAAGCTCATCTGTACTCCTGAGACATGGCTACAGTCTCATAATTGCAAAGAGAACACCAAACTGCAGGCAGGGCCTGTGAAGGCCCACACTTAGTAATATCCAACAGTGTATGCTTTTTGTTAAAGGACACAGAGGATTGAACAAAGTATGTTTACAGGGAAATAACTTCCAAATCTTCTTACCTGATACTCATTTTCTGCACTCTCTATGATTTTAATAAACTCCTTGGCAGTTTGGACTTCATTCTAGTAAAAGAAAAGAAGAAAATAGTATTTTTAAAAATATGAAAGGAATGAAGACACCGAAAAGCCCACTCTATGAACTGACACTTGTATAAGGGTCCTAGTTTATCCACTGCTCATAACACATTATCTCTTCAACCCACTATCAAGTGGGTTATGTTATCTGACAGATGAAAACCACAACTTTCTCAAGTGACCTGACCAAAATGATACCGATTTTGAATAATAAAGGATCTAGGGACTGGTGAGAAGGCTCAGTAGGTAAAGATGCTTGCCCTTAAGCTCAACAATCTGAGTTTAACAACTGGAACCTATGTATCAGTAGAAGAAAGCAGACTCTCATGGATTGACCTCTACACATGTGGCATGTGTGTACCACCACTCTCAAATAACTTAAATAAATGCATCAACAATGAAATTAAAGGAGAGAGAGAGAGAGAGAGAGAGAGAGAGAGATCCTAAACCAAGCCCTTTCCCAAAAGCAGCACTTCTCTCTTTATTATATACTCCCTATATATAGTATCCTGTCTTGAAACTGTGTGTATGTACAGTAGTGGGGATTAAACCCAGGACCTTATGCATTCTAGGCAAATAAATGCTCTAGTACTGAGCTATATCCTCAGCCTAACCCCCCCCCCCCAATTTTGTCTTTTTTGACTCAAGGTTTCTTGTACTGCAATCTGACACCTACCTTAACGAAGGATGACCTTAACTCCTGATCTTTCTGCCCTTGTCTCTCAAGTGCTAGGATTACAGGTATACACCTTCACACTCAGTTTCTTAGCCCCCTTTTTAGGTTTAATTTTTAATTTATATGTATATGTGTAGGTGTACATATGCCCTCAGAGGCCAAATGAAGGCTCTGGACCTCTAGAGCCAGAGTTACAATATAGGTGCTGGGAACTGAACTTCAATCCTCTGTAAGCGCCATCTCTCCCAACCCTGCATATACCCTCACAAGCCCTTTAAAAATGTTAATAGTTTAAGACAGGATCTCATAAATTTATACAGGCTTGCCTCAAACTGCTATGCAGCTGAGGCAGGCCCTGAACTTTCTTTTTAAAAGACTTGATTTTTGAGTAGCACGGTTTCCATGTCAGGTATGACTATCACATCTGGTTTAGGTCTTGAATTCTTAGTCTCATATCCTGGGCTGGCCTCACACTCAAACTTTAAGAGATTTTCACTGAGTTGCTGAGGCTGATCTGTTCTACTGTAGTTCAGGTTGGTCTTATTAAGTGTTTTGAGTCAAGTTCTCCTATTGCCAAGGCTAGCCTTGAACTCTTGATACTCCTGTTTCCACTTCTCAAATGCTAGGATTACAGATCTGTTCAACCACACCTAGTTTCATTATTTTTAAATATTTTGACATTGCTCAAGTTTTCATTTTAAAAATTGTATTTTATTAGAGACAGTATTTCACATCATGTCTACACTGGCCTCAAACTTGCAACAATCCTTCTGTCTCAGTCTTCTGAGGATGAGGAGTAAGGAGAGGTTTGCCCTACCATGCATGGCAGTTTTATTTTTTACTAATGTAAATATTGATAAATATAATACATGAACAAAAGCTCTTTGGGTAATTAATTAAAGAAGTAATGACACCATGAAAGGAAGAATTAAAGAACGTCATTGATTTCTCCTTTCAGGGTACAGAACACAGTACTTCTGCCTGAATACTAAACATTTCCTAATTATATGAATATAGTCTTACAGGATTTATTTCACAAACTATTCATGCACCTTGTATTTCTGTCCTTGAGCAAATCTTACAATTAAAGAAAAAGCAGGGTTGGTGAGATGGCTCAGCAGGTAAGAACACCCAACTGCTCTTCCGAAGGTCCTGAGTTCAAATCCCAGCAACCCCAATCATCCATAATGAGATCTGACTCCCTCTTCTGCAGTGTCTGAAGACAGCTACAGTGTACTTACATATAATAAATAAATAATTCTTTAAAAAAAGAAAGAAAGAAACAAAGAAGAGAAGAGAAAAGGAAAGAAAAAAAGAGAAAGAGAAAGAGAAAGAGAAAGAGAGAAAAAGCAGGGCTCACTGATGGCGTTAGAGGTCCTGAGGTCAATTCTCAGCAACCACATGGGACCTGATACCCTATTCTGGTGTGTCTGAAGACAGCTACAGTGTACTCATAAACATAAAATAATAAATACTTCTTTTTTTTTTTTTTTTTTGGTTTCTCGAGACAGGGTTTCTCTGTGTAGCCCTGGCTGTCCTGGATCTCACTTTGTAGACCAGGCTGGCCTCGAACTCAGAAATTCACCTGCCTCTGCCTCCCAAGTGCTGGGATTAAAGCCGTGTGCCACCACGCCCAGCAATAAATACTTCTTAAAAGAGAGAGAGAGAGAGAGACAGACAGACAAAGAATACATGTTTCTCAGAGCAGGGCATGGTAGCATATACCTGAAATCTCAGAACTAAGGAGGTGGTGGCGGGAATCCAAGCTCATCCCTGGCTACGTATGACCTCATGCCATAAATAACAAATTAACATAGAGCTGGGGATACAGTTCAGTTGGTAGAGTGCTTGCCCAGTACACATAAGGCCCTAGGTTCCATTCTCAGGACGGTACAAACTGGGCATAGTAGGGAATACTTTTAATCCTAGCAGTTGAGAGGTAAAAGCAGAAAGAATAAGGGTTAAGGTCATCAATGGCCACACAAGTTCAGACAACCTAGGATTTATAAAATACTGTCTCAAACACCCCGACCCCCAAAAAAGAAAAAGAAAAGAAGGTTCTTTTAAGACATGACAACCACCTTTAGTCAAAGACTTTAAGATTTATTTATTATTATATATAAGCACATTGTAGCTGTCTTTAGACACTCCAGAAGAGGGAGTCAGATCTCATTATGGGTGGTTGTGAGCCACCATGTGGTTGCTGGGATTTGAACTCAGGACCTTTGGCAGACCAGTCAGTACTCTTACCCCCTGAGCCATCTGGCTAGCCCAGTCAAAGACTTTAAACCAATACAGACATTTGATAGTAAGAAGCACAAATAGAAACTGTTAAAATTTGCATGTTTTAATTGTCATGTGCAAAGCTAAATTTTAGGAAAAGACAAGTAGGGTCAACATCCCCTACCGCATACTCACAGAAACAGTTACTGAGTCCTGCACATCTTTATGACTAACCAACTGAACATTGCCATCTTCATAATAATGAACCTGTAAGATAATATTTGAGAAGCGTTATGCACAGTTTATACAGAAACATATTGCCAAGGGCACAATCCATGCCTGAGGCCATTTTCACTCTAAACAAACAGTATGATCAATGACAACTCACAATGGTAGGAAAATTCATTTAATAAACTTAAGAAATCCCTCATTAGCAGAGGCAAATGGATTACTAAGCATAGCAAATGCAAGCTTGCTCCACTACGAGTACCGGGCTACACATATGTACAAACATAACCAATATCCTGTTTCTTTTTCAGACAGTCTTTTTAAAAAATAATTATTTATTTATTTTTAAAGGTTTATTTTATATATATATATATATATATATATATATATATATATATATATATATATATATACACACACACTGCAGCTATCTTCAGACACACCAGAAAAGTGCATCAGATTCCACTGCAGATGGTTGTGAGCCACCATGTGGTTGCTGGGAATTACTGAGCCATCTCTCCAGCCCCTCAGACAGTCTTGATAGGCAGTTTTGATTGGCCTGGAGCTTGAGGCAATCTTACACTGACCATTAAGTAACAAGATCCTACTCTAACAGTATCAAAATAATCAATATAAAAATCACTGAGCAATAGTTTTTTTTCTCTATGAAAACCAAGGACTTTTTTTTTTTTTTTTTTTTTTTTGAGACAAGGTTTCTCTGTGTAGCCCTGGCTGTCCTGGAACTCACTCTGTAAGCAGGCTGGCTTCGAACTCAGAAATCCACCTGCCTCTGCCTCCCGAGTGCTGGGATTAAAGGCGTGCGCCACCACTGCCCAGCTCCAAGGACTCTTAATAGAGAGACCCTAGTCCCTAACATCTGAGACATTTCTCCACCTGCATGATTATTAATATTGGCAAGTAAAGCTCACTGAGTTCAGGAAAAGATTGAAGGTTAAAGAGAAGACTAAAAACTATAACATTTATTAGTAAATTACAAAAATAAGGAGATGGAGAAATGGCTCAGTGGTTAAGAACATTTGCTGTGGAGACCCCAGAGTCAATCCCTGGCACCAGGAAACAAAACAGCAACACAGTCACAAATATGTAAAGTGACGAGCCACAATCAAAAACAACTTTCAAGAGGCAGAGAGAGTACAAGCCATCATACCTAGTAGCCCTAAGACACGTTAGGCTCAGGGATTTTGGTAAGTTACAAGATCTACTAAACTATCTTAAAAGAACTACAAACTGGCCATACAGAACAGGATGAAGGAAGACATTTTTAAGTGGGAAACAAATAACAAGGTTCTAAACCTGAACAAGATTTTGAACATAGGAGTTCAAAATCAGCAGATAAGATGGAGAAGGTAGACTAGAAAGATAGCTCAGCAGTTAAGAGCACTGGCTGCCTTTCCAGAGGCTCTGTGTTCAATTCCCAGCACCTACATGGCAGCTCTCAACCGTCTGTAACTCTAGTTATAGAGGATCTGACACCCTCACACAGATATACAAGCATACAAAACACCAATGCACAAAAGAAAGAAAGAAAGAAAGAAAGAAAGAAAGAAAGAAAGAAAGAAAGAAAGCAAGCAAGCAAGCAAAGGGTAAGTATCAGAATGGAGGAAAACTGGCTTAGTTGAGGGAAGACAAAGAGCTCACTGTATCTGTAGACATTAAATGAGTGTCGGACAACGCTGCTACCATGTTGAAACTAGACGATGAGAGGAGCAAAGACCTTATAAGCCAAGTTAAGAATTCAAACTGCATTCTATTAGAGGTGATGGGAAAGTAGTTCAGATAGTGTCATTTTCTTCATCTAGTGCTATGGTGTCCTTCCAATATTCAGCAAGAGAATCAAGAGGTAGAAAGCACATCACTTGGGGTGGGAGGCTCTGAGAGTTCCAGCTTCTTCCTACTTTCAGTTTGTTCTTTCTGGTTTTTGCCTGAGGTTGAGAATGTGATCTCTAAGCTTCCTGCTCCAGCTGAGCCACTTGCTACCATGCCTCTCTGCCATGATTGACTGTTACTCCACTGGAACCATAAACACGTTAAATTTTCTTTTGTACCCAGCACTCGGGAGGCAGAGGCAGGCGGATTTCTGAGTTCGAGGCCAGCCTGGTCTACAGAGTGAGTTCCAGGACAGCCAGGGCTACACAGAGAAACCCTGTCTCGAAAAACAAACAAACAAACAAACAAACAAACAAAAAAAATTCTTTTGTAAACTGCCTATGGGCATGGCGATGTACTGTGTCAACAAAAAAGCAACTAATACAAGTGAGAACAATAAACTTGCTATTTATAAATTACCAACCAGAGTGTTGTTGTACTACACTGTTGACTATGTGTGTCAGTCTACATAGTCTTTACCACTGACACACATTTGAGTAAATGTGTGTCAAACTGCTTATTTCTTCTTCAAGCCCACCATCGTTGCCTCTGCTCCCTTAGCAGACCTGCAGCTGAAGATCAACAATGATGTCTTTTCTTGTCTAGCCCTAGGGATCAAACATAGAGCTTCACACACGTTAAGCAAACACTTTGTCACTGACCTACAACTATGCAAACCAAGACATGTGTTTAGAGCTAAAACAGAAGAGGCAGGCATGGTGCTAATATGTAGGCAGCTGGAGCAAGAGGGCTGCTGCCAATGTGAACTATACAGTACTTCTAGGCCAGCATCGGCTATAGGCAAAAGCCCACCTCAAAAACAAAAACAAAACAACCCCCCCAAAACCCCAAATCCACAACAACACAAGAATATGTGATTAGTTCGAACTTCTGTCACAGTCCTTTTGATTTTTAATTTCTTTTGAGAAAGTCTCACTTTATACCTCCTGCCTCAGCCCCCTGAATAGCTGGGATTATAGGTTTGGGCCTCAATGATCTGTTATGCTTCTTGTTTTGTTTTGTTTTTGTTTTTTTTGAGACAGGGTTTCTCTGTATAGCCCTGGCTGTCCTGGTGTTATGCTTCTTAAGAACTACAATATGGCCGGGCGTGGTGGCGCACGCCTTTAATCCCAGCACTCGGGAGGCAGAGGCAGGTGGATTTCTGAGTTCGAGGCCAGCCTGGTCTACAAAGTGAGTTCCAGGACAGCCAGGGCTATACAGAGAAACCCTGTCTCAAAAAACCAAAAAAAAAAAAAAAAAAAAAAAAAAAAAAAAAAAAAAAAAAAAAAAAAAAAAAAAAAAAAAAAAAAGAAGACAAGGGCAGTAAGCTTCACTGTTATGAACTCAAATACAAATTTGAGAAACATCAGTTTTATGAGTTCATATACCAACGATGCAGCTTTAGAAATTCAATTTGAACTCTACTTGCTCTAAAGCAGAACCATCTTCAGCATCCAGTTACTAATGAAACCAACCCAAACCATAACAAAGACCTGTTGACTAATACAAACTTCAGTGTGTCTGCTCTAAGTCTTCGGAAATTGTTACTTCTCAGAATCACCCTGTTGCTAAAGGATAGCAAATCTGCCAATGGGAAATATAAAGGGTAAATATCTAAACAAAATTCCAAATAATATTCAATATATATGACTTTTAATTTTTTTGTTTTTTGAGACAGGGTTTCTCTGTATAGCCCTGGCTGTCCTGGAACTCACTTTGTAGACCAGGCTGGCCTTGAACTCAGAAATCCGCCTGCCTCTGCCTCCCGAGTGCTGGGATTAAAGGCGTGCGCCACCATGCCCGACTGCTAACTCTCATTCTTACTATTGAAAGTCAAGTACATGATAGATCCAGCTCCTAGAACTTGGGAGGGCAAGCCAGGAGATTGGGTATATGTGACATTGTCTTAAAATTAGAAAGAGAAATAAACCATGTGGTGTACAGGCTTGTAATCTCAGCATTTTGGAAGTGAAGGCAGGAGGATAAGGTATTCAAGGTTAATAACTGTACTAGGTCAAAAGAGGAATACAAGAGATGCTGTCTAAAACCAACCAAGACAAACCAATAAAACACACAGACCAAAAGAACCCCAGAACTCAGGACTAGGAAGTGCTTACTGTAGAGAGCTTTTTCAGCATTCATCCCAAACAGAACAAAAAGTTCTTGGCGTTGTGGCCAAGGCATATCTATATACCAGGATGAGGCAGCAGGATCAGTTTAAGGTTACCTTATGATATGTGAGTGCAAGTTCGAGGCTAGCCTGGGCTATAGGAGACCCTGTCTCAAAAAGAAAACAAAAAGCAAGTATAAACAAAGAGTCGCTAGGCCCTTTTATACATCTTGTCAGGAACTGTCACTCTGTGCATTGGAGAAGAAAAAGAATGAGACTCTGTTTGAAAGAGAAATATTTAGATAAATGTATAACAATTTGCCCAATTAAAGCCGATGCCACAGTTATCAGAGGTCTGGAGTGTTAGGCCACACTGTGTATTTAATTATCAAAACCAGAAAGATAGTTTTGCTATTTTTGCTTGGGCTCTCCATGAAGTAGTCCCCAGTAAAAAGATTTGAGGGAAGTAGGTAGCTTAGCTGTAAGGTAATTAGGGAAAGAAGGTTTCTAAGTGCACTGTTGAGTTGGATACAGCTGTGTAGCCAAAGCAAACATGCCCAGTCAGGGAACAGGCTACCTACCATATTTATCTACTAGCTTTTAGATTTCACTGAAGGCTATGCTCAGGGCTCAGATTCAGCACTTCTACCCCAGCTCCCTTAGCTGGTTATGTCCTGAGGCCAGGATGGTAAAAAAGTAGAAAATAATGTACATGCAGCAAAGGTGACTGCCGGCAGCACTACATGCATGCAATGGCTTTAGTTTACTCCTCTTTTGGTGCCAGGCTCGGATTCTGGGCTTACACATGTTAGGTCAGCCTTTTACCACTGGGCTGTGTCCCCTGGTCCCTTCTTGCTTTTGATTAAATCAGACTTTGAAAATGTGAATCTTGCTAATTTTTTTTTTAAATAAAGGCAACACAATACAATACAGGCATGAGTAGATACTGAGCATTTAATTTATTAGAAATATTTAGTTTGACTCAGTTAGCTAGGCTGAAAATAAACCATCTGAATTAAGAGTGTTAAATCTCTTCAATGATACCAGGAGACTTCAACCGAGACAGACAGCAAATGAGATAACAGCCACCATTCAGCTGCCTGTCCTGACATGAGCATTAAGAATCTCCTTCACTTGACTACTGATATCTCACGAGATGGCACCACATGTAATATTCTATAGAACTCCTCTGCTTTAGTTTAAATTTAATTTTAATTTAGAACTTTCTGTCAAAACAAAACAAAACACCACAAAAAACCTCCAACCAATCAACCAAAACCCCAAAACAAAATCCAACAGTAAAACTCTTAAAAAACAAAGAAAAGAAAAGAAAAGAAAAGAAAAGAAAAGAAAAGAAAATGCTGGGGGCAGTAGTGGTGCACGCCTTTAATCCCAGCACTTGGGAGGCAGAATCAGGCAGATTTCTGAGGCCAGCCTGGTCTACAGAGTGAGTTCCAGGACAGCCTGGAACACACAGAGAAACCCTGTCTTTAAAAAAAACCAATAACAATAAACAAACAAAACCTTTTAAAAACAGACAAGAAGGCAAACAAACCCACATGACCTCTCTACATAGCCCTGGATGTCCTAGAACTCACTATTTAGACCACACTGGCCTCAAATTCACTGGGAACCACGGGTATACCACCGCCCCCTGTTGGGACTAAAGGTGTGTGTCACCACGCCTGGCATCCAGCTCCCAACTACTTAATACTCACTTATTCTTTCTTAAAACCAGTTTGATTATTCCTAAAAGACCTTCTTATCCTTGAAAGAAAAAAAGTAATCCAGTAGCATTCATCCATCATCAACCCAGAACAGTTCTCTCAGTGAACTCCTGGGAAGGAGGAGGCTCTGCTTCTGTTCACTGCCGCTGACCTCTTTTGCATCAGTATACAGTTCCGTTCTCTTCTCCCTCTTCTCTATCTGGGACTGGGAGAAAACCTGGGGTCTTGCTCACGGTAGGGAAGTGTTCTACTAGTCTTTATTTCTAACACCAGAACAAAGAGCAAATGGCACCTCAGTTTTAACACATGACATTTTTTTTTTTTTTCCTTGTTCCGGTCAACCTCACTCGCTCTGCTCGACCCTGCTCGCTCCGGCCAGCCCCACTTGCTCCTGGCCGCCCCCATACGGCCCGGCTTGTTCCAGCCAGCCCCGCTCGCTCCGATCGGCTCTGCTTGCTCCGGTTCGGCCCCACTCGCTCCGGCCCTGCTAGCTCCGGCGTCCCCGCTTGCTCCAGCCGTCCCCGTTCGGCTCCGCTTGCTCCGGACAGCCTGGCTTGCTCCGGTTGGTCTCTCCGGTCCAAGGATTCATTTCTTATTATTCTTCATAAGTACGCTGTAGCTGACTTCAGACGCACCAGAGGAGGGCGTCAGATCTTGTTACGGGTGGTTGTAAGCCACCAACACATGACATTTTAAACACCATCTACAAATACACTGGACGCTCACCTGAATCTTGAGCACTCCAATCACCTGGGCTGAAGGTGGTGTGATGGTGAACTTCCACTCTGATCTCCAGCGACCATTCCTATCAAAACACACAGACACAAGACTGCACAATCAGCAGCAGCACAGGAGAGAGGTGAGCAGACACAGATGTTTGCAATAGTGTTGGTAGAAGCCAGACTTGATGTGATGTCAAGATCATCACTACAGAAAAGCCGGGATCCAGGTGGCTGGTCATAAACACGCCTTTCCTAAGTATGTGGAATCTATTTTTCCTTTGCCCCTCTGAGGTAGAGGCTCATCTCCTATCAGGGGAGACTGCTTGGGAACACCATACTGTACAACCAGCCCCAGGAATGGATAATCCCAAGGAAGCCTAAGCTGCATACTGTGCAAATCACATGTTCTCACTTGGTGTAACAAAAGGGCACAGTTACAAAAGTCTTAGAAATGGAAGGAATCTAAACAATGTCTAAGTCCTTCATGTTATAGATGGAGAAGTAAAGTCTCTAAATTAAATAATCTATCCCAAATTAGTTTTAAAACAAAATCCCAGTCACTGGTTTCTTTCCAACATAAATTAGATAAAAATAAAAGAGAACATCTATTTCTTACCAGAAGTTTTTTGGTTGAAATTGGTGGCTTTCAATACATGCAATAATGGTCTGTTGCCCATCTATAGTTTTAGCGTAAACCTATTGTTGGGGAGAAAACAGATATGAAAAACATATTTACTCTATAAGAAACTGTTTTCAGTTTTAGCAGTGCACTAAATGGAAAACCTGGAAGGGCGCTAAGTGCCAGAGGCTAACACTCAGGCTCATCACAGGCTTTGCTGGGATGTGAGCACAAAGCAGAAAGAGTCACAGCGACTTCCAGGAGGCTACAGCTTCCGGCTTATCATACTGTAAGTGAGATACTAGGTAGGCTAGGCCTTACAAAACATGCACAAGTCTGACAGGGACTGAAGCTAAAGACAAGTCAACAGCTCAGGCAGGAAAACAAGGATGTGCTAACTATCTGCCAACTGGTCCTGCCATGTTAGTGGAGTTTGGTGAGATCTACTAGTGGGAGACAAAAAAAAAAAAAAAAGTAGGCCATGTGTTAAATAGCAGGTATAAAGTTTGGACTATATTCTATTTACAAGAGACAACAAAACAGGACCAGAACAGTTAATTTTGGTAATGCTGGTACAGAGGATAAAATGGAAAAAAAGCTGGAGGTCAGTTAGGAATCTACAAATTAACCTTGGCAAAAGTCTAGGGCACTATGAATGAGGATGGAAAGGAGGGATATTATGCAGAATGCAAAAAAGTTGTGCTGGCTAGTTTTATGTCAACTTGACACAAGCTAAAGTCATTTGAGAGGAAGGAGCCACAACTGAGAAAATGCCTCCAAAAATAAGTCTGCAGGCAAGCCTTTGGAACATTTTCTTTCTTTTTTTTTTTTTTTTATTAAAGATTTATTTTATTTATTATATGTGAGTACACCGTAGCTGTCTTCAGACACCCCAGGGTTATGGATGGTTGTGAGCCACCATGTGGTTGCTGGGATTTGAACTTATCACCTTCGGAAGAGCAGTCGGGTGCTCTTACCCGCTGAGCCATCTCACCAGCCCCCTGGAACATTTTCTTAATTAGAATTCAATAATTCTTAATTGACGGGGGAGGGCCCAGTGTATGGTAGGTGGTAGTCTTGGAGTCTATAAGAAAGCAGGCAGAGCAAGCCAGTAAGCAGCACTCTCCATGGTCTCTGTATCAGCTCCTGCCTCCAGGTTCCTGGCCTGTGAGAGTACCTGCTTTGATTTCCTTTAATAACAAACTGTAATACAGAAGCATAAGTCAAACAAAACCTTTCCCGATAACCTTGCCTTAGTCCTGGAGTTTCGTCATAGCAGTGGTAACCATACCTAAGACAGAAGTCTGGCTGTATGTCATAATCCAAGGGTAAAGGGAAAAAGAAGTCAAAGCATTTCTACACCTGAATGATGTGGACCAACATGGTGCCATCAGCAGATTGAGAAACCCAGATGAGAAGTCTAACTAGCACTCAGAAGTACCCATTCTCAGGGTAGGATAAGATGGGATGTGAATGAAAACGCAATCACCAAAGAAAGCAAAGAGAGCAAAGAGAGCAAGTGTGCTTTAGAGTCTCGAATGCATTGTAGGGAGTTTTCCCTTTGACAGGATCTCATTCTGTAGCCCAGTCTGGCAATCCTCCAGCCTCCACACTATAAGTGCTGAGATTCTAGGTGTGTGTCTCATGCTTAGGCTTTGCCTAAACTAACTGCACTTTCATTGTCTTGGTTTTTTTTTTTTTTTTTTTGAGACAGTGCCTTATATTCTGTTGCTCACCCTGGCCAGGAACTCACTATGTAGGCTGAACTGGGGCTCAAACCTACACCAATCCTCTTTCTTCAAGCTACCAACTGCTGGAATTGCAGCCACGAGCCCTGATGCCTGATTAGACAGATGTGTCTCAAATACAACTTTGGAGAGTGCCTAAATCCACAATGTGGGGGTGTTGACAGAGCAACCTAAGCAAAAGATTATTTATAGAAGCAGGTGGCTGGGCTTAGTGTGAAATACCATATAGAAATTAAGGACCCAGAAGACAATGCTGGCTCATTATTTGTATAGAGTGGCAAAGACAGTGAAAAGTCAAAAGTTCAGACTTGCACTACTAGAGAATAAATACACTAACAGGGAAAAATGTCCTTGATTTCCTGGTGGGACACAGGTGCAAACCTAGGGGAAGGAGAAAGCAGAGAAGAGGAAGAAACAAGGGGTACAAAGAGGAGCTTAAAGAAATAGAAGTAATTTACAGGAATTCATGTTATTGACACAGCTTCACTTCCCTTTAAAGGTGAGAGAGAGAACTTTTTCTAATTCAGGCAGGGTGGCACATGCTTTTAATCCCAGCACCTGGGAAACAGAGACAGGAAGATGGAAGGAAGCCAACATGAGACTGTTTCAAAATCCAATACAAGAGCTTATGCCTAAGTAATAGAGAATACACCAGAATAGAAAATAAGTATACAAAGCTGCCCTGAAGATAGAGGACAGTATAAAACCAAGAAGGATCCTCCTGCCTCAGATGCAAGTATAATAGAAAGGGGAGGGGGGTAAAGTAGAGGGCTTGCAGAGGGGAAACGGGGAAGGGGGTTAACATTTGTAATGCAAATAAATAAAATACCCCCCCCCCCAAAAAAAAAGTGTAATGGAAGGAAGAATAAGGTTTCTAAGTATGGAGAAACAAGAATAAAATTTCAGCCAGTCTCAATTCTAATTAGATGTAGGAGGTTAGATGCTCATCTAATAATAGAAAATGTCTGGAACACGTACAGAAAGCGTGACACAGAGAAAGAGAAAATTAGGGGCTTCTAAGGATGCTAAGGATGAAGGTTACTAGGATGCTGTAGGCTGCACTGGGGCAATTCTATCACCTCCAGTAGCTCATGTAACTAAAAAGAAAAAAATGAAAAGAAGGTCTCAATAGGATTCTTAGGTACTGAGCTCTCAGGCAGTGGGACAAGCCTTTAATCCAGCCCTCAGGAGGCAGAGGCAGGTAAGATCTCTAATCTGAGATCAGTCACATAGTGAGTTACAGCCCAGTTAAAGCTGCATAGTAAGACCCTGTCTCAAAAAGAAACCAATAAAAATGTGGATAAACTTTGAATTGAAATAATGGTAAACTGAAAGTGTCTTTAGATTGGCCAGCTGATTTCCTTTCCTGAAAAATGTTTGAAAAGGAAATCTGTAGTTAGCTACAATGTTTCCTCTATTATTTAGAAAAGATAAAACATGTAAGAATAATGGCACCTTTCACTTATGTATAGCTTACATTGTGCCAGACACTGTCCTAACATCTTTAATTAACTTAACGAATCCTAACAATAACACTGTTTTATTATATAAATGAGGAAACTGAAGCACAGAGATGCAGGTAATTTATACCTAAGGCTACACAACTAGCTAAATGACTGGTTTAGGATTTAAACCACTCAAGAATTCATCGTGATCTTAACTTACTATATCCCTATTAAATTCATCTTCACTACAGGTTTAAAAGTCTAACTAGTAACTATGTACTGTATTTACTGTATATTTGAAGACCGCTGAGAGTAGACTGTATACACACACACACACACACACACACACACACACACACACACACAGTCAGGTGTGGTGAATGAAGCCTGAAATACCAGTACACAGCATATAGTCTTAGGAAGGAGAATGATCTCAAGTTCAAGGCCAGACTAGGTTATGAACTGAGGCCGCATCTAAACCAACCAACCAGGGGGAAAGCTAATATATTCCAAATTTCTACACTCAACTTGGTCATACCACAAAGTATATTTCAAAACATCATGTTATATATCCTATAAAGATACAATTTTATTTATTAGCTACAAAGTTAAAAATGCAGGCAGGCCTGGTGCAAGTCTGGGTTACCAGCTTCTTGGGGCTTCTTAGACAGAAAGACTAAAGAGTCATTGTCAACCTAGACTACAGAATAAGTTTCAAGGAGAGCCTGGGCAACTTAGTGATCTTGTTTCAAACTATAATGGCAATTGGGGACACAGCTAAGTGGCAGAATATTTGCCTAGCATGCGCCAGTCCCTAGGTTCATTCTTTACTAAAAACAAACAAACAAACAAAACACCAAAAAACAAAAACAAAAAGCTAAAACCCAACAAAGCTAAGCACGATACAATCAACTATAAATCCCACCACCCACTCCGCACTCTCAGCAGATGCCTCATAGCCCAGGCTACCCTCTGACTCTTTGTAGAGTGGACAACGGCCTTGAACTCCTGATGCCCCTGCCCCTACTTTCCAAATGTTTTAAGATTACAAGTATATCATCAAACCTGGCTTTTTGATGGGTCGAGGTGATTTATTGTGAGTAAATAAGAGAAATATAAAATGTAATATATGGATATTTTAAAGTGTTATGTACTGAGATTTAAAAAAAATTTTTTCTAGGGCTGGAGAAATTGCTCAGTAATTAGGAGCATATACTACTTTAGCAGAGGACCTGGATTTAAACTCTAGAATCCATGTCAGGCGGCTTAAACATCTATAAGTGCATTTTCAGGGATCAAGTATCTCTGACCTCCAGGCTCTGGGCACATGCACCTTCCTCCTTCCTCCACTCAATTAAAAAACAATAAAAGCAAATCTTTAAAAAAGAAATTTCAAAAATTTAGAAATTATTTAAGGAATAAAATATAGAGATGACAATAACCAAGAGAAAAGAAGTAAAGTCTGGTGGGGCAAAGGTTCAAAAGGATAAGGTAAATTTAAGAAAAGTAACTTTATTTAAATTTAAGAAAAGTAACTTTAAACGGTTCTCTGAGGAACAGGCAGATACTTAACAGTACAGAAGCCATTGGAATAATGATCTTTCACATAGGCTCTCAGAGCGCTGTCACACGATTCCCTCCAAGACTTCAAGCCTCCATCCACATCCTCTGGCTGCGGGTCACTTGCTTCTTTCCGTAAATGATCAAACTTAAAGGAAATTTTGTTTCTTGGATCTAAAAATCTGCTGTTACCAAGGTCACCATGCTCTGTAATTAAGACCTTCCAGAGGAGAATTACAAATATAAGTAGTTCTATAAAAAAGACAATTCTTATCATGTTTTGCAAAAAGAAATATTAAATATCCTAAGAAAATTAACTTTTAATTTCTTTTCCACATTGACTTTTAAACCATGTATCACTTTTATTCTCATAAAAATAAAGCAATGTTTTCGTCCTCCCAACAATACCTTTTATATCTTGATTTCTATCTAATGTATTATCTATGTTTATATATATATTTCTAGCTAGAACACCAACTCTCATGTATTCATTTTTACATATTTTATGAAACTTTTCAGGGCCATCATATTATTGTGAGCACTTAAGTAATACAGCTACATGGTCCAAAAATGTACTAAATGAAATCGTTTTCTTGTTCCTATCTCCTAACTAGCAGATTCCTTGAGTAACTTAGGCTAATCCTAAATTAATGTCTCTGCTATTTTTGTTAGACTTCCTCTGCACCTCTCTGGAACCTAAGTGTCAAGTCAATGGCACTCTTCTTTCCTATGGGGTGGTGGGGAACCCACCTAATATTTCCAGAAGAAAATTTAAATATGTAGACTATTTTAAATATCAAAGACATAAATATATTAACAGCCAATTTCCTATCTGCTTTGGCTTTTACATCTACTCCCTGGCACAGACTATGGAACAGGCAGTCATTACCTGGTCATCGTAGCCTTCTATCTTCACAGGTGTGAACTGATCCATGTTATACTGGGCAAATGCACTAGTTAAAAAAAGAATTGAAAGAGTAAATAGTATCTCCACTTTACCAGCTACTTTAATCCAAACCCTTTGGAACCATCCTTAACTTTTCTTTCTCTGACACTTCATCTCCAACCCACCAGTTTTAAGAGACATATAACCAGAATCTTACTCCCCAGGTTCACCACGTCTACTCTGAACTATTACTGCCTTGCCTCAATTCAGCCTCTGCCCACTTACAAGTTACTAGAATACATGGCTGGTAAGTATTCTAAACCCTAAGTCTTACCACGTAATTCTTTATTTAACTTAACAAATGTCATCTCATTAAAAACGAAACTCACTCTTTAATGTGACAATATCCTACTTATACTAGAAGTGCTAGGCACTATCAGGTAATGGTATTGTGGTTAGAACCACTGGCACCAAAATACAAAAAGAAAGTAAATTCTAGGCTGATCTAATGTATTATCTTTACGGCTGTACTAGAGCCTCCTTCAGCTTATACAGGAAGCAATAATGATGGCAAGCATTGCTGAAACAGCATGTACTAGGCACCAACAAGAGTCTGGTCAAGAGCATTTCATTACAGAAATAAAAGTGAACTTTTCTTCCCCTCTTTCTTTTTTCTCCCCTTTCTCTAGACCAGGCTTCTTTGCGCAACCTTGGTGGTCCTAGAACTCACTCTGTAGACCAGGCTGGCCTCAAACTCAGAGATCTACCTGCCTCTGCCTCCTAGTTCTGGGATTAAAGGTGTGTGCCACCACTGCCCAGGTAAAAGAGAATTTTTTATTCCCATAAAAAACTTAAATAGTTGGACTCAGGGGAAAAAAAAACTTCTTTAAAAAGTAGGTTCTCTAAGAAATCTGTAAGAGAGTTTGAACTAACACACACTCTCTCTCTCTCTCTCTCTCACACACACACACACACACACACACACACACACACACACACACACACAGAGCTTTCGTGTCTGTGGGTGTAATTAAAGCATCTGAACTCTGTATTGACATAACCATTCCTAACTGGAAATCAGAACATTTGAGTTAGAGCAGCATTTTTCAACCTGTGGGTCATGATCCCTTTTGGGAACCAACATGTGTGCATGTGTGTAATGACCCTTTCACAGGGGATGCATGTCCTTGGGGCTATATCTTGTCCCAAGCTCTGCCTGCCTGTTTGCCACATGTTTGTGACATTATGAATCAATATGGCTAAACACCGTTGAACATGGAGTAACAAACAAACACACACACAAACACACACACACACACATTCTTTTAAGAGTCTATTCCCTCAAACACATGGTCGTAGCTGTAACAGAAACCACACTGTCACTGGCTCATCCACTGTCAGAGGGATGAAGTGTGACTGCTGGTCTGCAGTGCTGACCCACTGCGTACCTGCCCAGGCTAGCTGAGCTCTCTGACGCCCTCTCCTGGAGTTAAGAGGTACTTACTGTGCTGCCCCTTCCCTGAGGAGATTGTCATTATTAAGCAGTAGCCGGACATCTGAGGAGGAAAGCATTGGAATACTGAGTACAGAACAAATTCAAGAAATTTTAGCACATTTCTAGAATTTGTTTTTAAAATTCAGGGCTTGCAAGATGAATCTTCAGTTAAAATCTATGTGTGGAAACTCTAAACATGGTACTGAATAATGGCCAGTAATATTCATAGGTTCCTACAGAATTGTCTGCTATAATAATCCATCAAAAATTCTCAAGGAAGTTATTCATCTCTCTTTCCTGCTCCCCTTTCACACTTTCTTGACAGGATCTCAAACTCAGGTTGGCTTGAAACACCATATGTAGCAGCTACAAATGTCCTTGATCACCATGTCCAGTTTATACCATGGCAGGGACTAAATCCAGGGGTTCGTGCATGCTAAGTAGGTCCTCTACCAACTGAGCTACATTAGGACATTTTTCTTAATTTGTTTGAGACAAGAGTCTCTGAGCTGGCTTCAAACTTACTTTGTAGCTAAGGCTAAGACAACTATTTTCTTTTTTTTCTTTCTTTTGTTTCAGGTTTCTTTCTTGGCTGTCCTGGAACTTGCTGTCTGGCCTAGGCTATGATCAAACTCACAGAGATCCACCTGCTTCTGCCTCCTGAGTGCTGGGATTAAAGACATGTGCTACCATGCCAAGCAGGACTTTGAGTTTTTGATTCTCTTGCTTCCATCTCACAAGTGCTGGGATTATGGGTATACACCACCATACCTGGCACAGATAAACCATCTGAAAACCAAGATCTCTCTTTTTTTTTTAAGTGTTGAGACCAGGTTTTACTATGTAGTCTAGGTTTCCCTGACTTTGTAATCCTCCTGTATCAGCACCCCTGGGATTACAGGTATATATCACCACACCTACCCAGATATTATATGGAATGGATGAAAGTCTTGAAGGGATGATAAAAGTCAGTCTGTAAATTTATTTAATACTTTTTTCTGATTTTTGTTTTTTAAACAAAGGTTCATTCTATACCCTTGGCTGGCCTGAATGAGAGTAATCCTCCTGCTTCAGCCTCCTGGGTACTGAGATTACAGGCATGGGCCACCATTTCTGTGTGAATCTGAATTTGTTCGTTTTGTTTTCTCAGACAGGGTTTCTTTATGTAGCCTGGGTGTCTGCCTCTACCTCTCAAGCACTAGTATTAAAGGTGTGTATCATCTGAAGTTAATAAACTTCAGATACAATCTGAAGTTCAGCCACAATCGTCCTGGGAAATGTCCTGTGTATAGGACTGGAGGAAAAGCAGTGAAAATTGAAGCTTTTATCTTTCATGATAAAATTAAAAGGTACAGGAAGAATAAAAAAGCAATAAATTTGAAAAGTCAATTTATTGTCATTCCTTTAAAATATGAAGCTATATTAAATCTCTATTTATTTATTTTTCGTTTTGAGACAACCTTTAGTCCAGGTTGTATTGGAGCTTGCAGCAATCTCCCTTCTTCAGCACCTCCAGGGCTGTCCCAGAGTTGGAAATGTAGATGTGGGCCACATGACAGCTATCTGAAGTCTTTGCTTATCTGAGAGCAATTTCCTAATTGATGGGTTAGGCAAAGCTAAGTATTTGACTTAAACCTAGAACGAAATCTTGACTTTCACATTCAGCTTCGGAGTTGCCTTAAACAAATGATGTCAATGTTTCTGAGAGCTGATTTCTTTAGCAAAGGTTCTAACAGGTAACTATCAGTAAAGAGTAAGCACTCACTGCTCTCACTGCTAGCTGGGTTGGTGCATGCCTATGTTCTAGCACTCAAGAGTTCAAGTCTAGCCTGGACCACAAAAGACCAAAATGTAAAAAGAGAAAGAGCTGGTGAGCTACCTCGGAGCTCGCTGCTAGGCTTGAGGACCTGAGCTCAGTTCTCAGGACCCATGTGGGAGAAGGAAGAACTGATTCTCACAAGTTGCCCCCTCCTCTAAATAAATAAATGAAATAAAAATTTAAAAAGAAAAAGGGAGAAAGCTAAATAGTGACAGTGATTAAGGAATACTCACTCAATATTAATCTTTACTTACCATTGAATACTTCATTAAACTCCCCTGGGGGTGCATGGGTGATGAATTTGGCGGCTATGCGGACCTAAAGAAAAACAAAATTTATAGTAAGTGTACTGTGAAGAGAAGCATGCAGCTGTTTATTATAGTCGAGCATCATCCAATCCTAGCACTGAAAAGACAAGTGGATCTTGAGTTTAAGGTCAGCCTGGGCATATAGAAGGACTGTATCTATTTCCACCCCACAAAGAGGAGGCGAACAAGACAATTATTTTTTAAAGATTTTTGAAAATTTATTTTATACATATGAGTACACTGTCACTGTCTTCAAACACACCAGAAGAGGGCACCAGATCCCATTACCGATGGCTATGAGCCACCATGAGGTTGCTGGGAATTAAACTCATGACCTCTGGAAGAGCAGTCAGTGCTCTCAACCCCTGAGCATTTCTCTAGCCCCAAGACAATTAATTTAAAAAAGTAACATGTAAATGCAAATAACAAACCATTACAATTGTGTTTATCTTAAAAATTTCCCCTTCATTTCTATTTTATTTGTACATGCAGTGCCCAGATGCCCAGAGGCCAGAACAGGATGTCATATCTCCTGGAAGTGAAGTTATACAGCTGTGAGCTGCCATGTGGGTGCTGGGAATCAAATCCCAGTCCTCTAGACAAGCAGCCAGTGCTCTTAACCAGAGCCATCTTTCCAACACCACTGTTTGTTTGAAAGACTTACTTATTTTTACTTATGTGTGTGTATTGTGCTGGTATCCAGAGGCCAGAAGCAGGCATCTAATCCTTGGACCTGGAGTTATAGGCAACTGTAAGTCACCCATAACCAGAAATCCATCTCTGAATCGCTGCAAGAGCAGCAAAGACTCTTCCCTGCTGAGCCATCTCTACAGCCTTTTGTTCTTTTTTAACATGATCTTATGTAGCTCAGGCTAGCTCAAACTTACTATATAACTGCTCTTGCCTACAATTCCCTCTACAAGAATTACTGGTGTGCACAGCCAGTTTTACGTGGTGCTGGGATATAACTCAAGGCTTATGCACACTAATCAAACAATCTATCAACCGAGCTTCATTCTCTGCGTACACTATCTCTTGAAATTAAAAAAAAAAAAATTAAACTTTACTGTTCAGAAGCCTCTATATTTTTCCACAAAACATTTTATTTTTATCAATTATAGTTATATCTTATAATATGCATGTTATCAGTCATTTTGAATTAAAAATAATATTTACTTTTAAATGTGTGTATTTTATGTACACCAAGTGTGCAGGAGGCTGTTGGTCTGAGTTCTGCCTGCCTCAGGGCATGGCCACTTGTGAGGCAAAACTCGGGGAGTTTGATTGTAGTCCACAGGCCCAGGACTGGAGTGGGGGAGGGAGGGTGGGTTGTGTGTGTGTGTATGTGCATCCCAAACTCCCTGATATCTAGGTGTCTCTGAGTCACAAGGAGTTGGGAGCAGAGTCGGAGTTGGGTGTGTGGGTGGTTCTGGCTGGAAGCACAAAGAGGTCTTCTGCAGACCCCCTTTATGCTCTCCATGGCGATTCTTTATGAAAAAGACAGCCCAAGGCTTTAAACTGTTTATTTCACTGTTCATCATAGAAAATGGATGCATAGCTTACTGTATCAACTTCTCAGGGTGGACCTAAGATTAAATACCTTTTGCGGGGAGGAATGTTTGGGAAGGAAAGTTTATTGGTTAAACCCTCAGGGCCTCTAGGTACCTCATTAGCATGGATAACTCTGTTCTGGGCCTACCTACTAGACCACAGGTCATGTTTCCTTATGTGGGGAGTGTGGCATGTGCTCCAGGCCAGGAATCTGGTAGGGAGCAGGGTGTACCCAAGTCTCTGAGTTTCTGGTTCTCATAACTGCTCTACCTTACCAAGCTTCCTGGCATGGTTTACAGGAGGCTGAGGAAGCCAGAAGATGGCAACAGATCTCACAGGTGGGTCTCTTGAGTTTGAGGCCAGCTTGGTCTACCCTGTGAAACCTAGTCTTGAAACCATCCTACCCCCCCAAAAAACAGCAAAGTCATATGATCCTCCAAATTTTACTGGAAAAAAGATGACAAAACTCAACTTTTAGTTCCTAAAAATCAACAAATTAGTAGGTTTTGAAAGTGTTAGAGTAAGTTTTTAGAATTCTAAAGCAAACCACATAATGAAGAAAATCAAGCATTGTCACCAATTTTAAAGGCAGTACACAAAACTAACCCCAGCCACGTGTACCATTCAACTGTGCATTAGAGGCCCAGAGCACTGTGGAGACACTGTCTTCCACTGCACATCGTGATGGCCGTGCTCTGTGCTCTGCTTAGTCATTCTCCAAGTGTTAGGATCTACCCGGCAGCTCATTTTTCCTTATATATTTAACGTTTCACTAAAAACCTTTAATTTAACTTTTGGGCAGCTCCATTTTTTAGTTTGCTAAAATGTTCTTCAGCTATGCCCAGTTTGCTGTTCAGATAATTATTTTGACTATTCCAATTTTCACTTTCCTGATTTTAGTGATTTTCTCTTACATATATACAACTGTTTGGTCCTCCTTCCAGCATTCCTGTCCATTTCATCTATAGACTGTCTCTAGTTCTTTCAAGGGCAAGGTTAGGTAGGCTTGCTGCTTCTGATCAGGTTTTCTTTAAACCACCCTAAAGACAAGGTTTCTCTACACAGCCTTTCTTTCCTGAACGCACTCTGTACATCAAGCTGGCCTCAAACTCAGAGATCCACCTGCCTGTGCATCCCAGTGGTGTTATGTGCTACCACGCCCTACATGAATGCCTTATCTTTTGAGTGAGTCTAAGGGCAGCAGGCTACCTGTTTTGGAGGTGGGGTGGGATGAAAGATAAGGGGTTGAGACAGGACCTCATATAGTGGTGCAGTCCGGCCTCAAACTCAGTATGTAGCTCAGACTGGCCTTGAACTCCTACTTCAGCCACATGAGTTCTGGGATTACAGGTATGAGACACTATGTAACACTATTCTCAGTGTTCATTCTCACTGCTATATTCTGAGAATAAATTCTGATTTTGCCAATAGCTCAGTCTAAATGCAGGAAAGTTAGACAGTAATCCCTCAATTAATATTCTCTAAGACTGTTCTGGGTCCTTCCTTCCTTATTGCCTCTAGATGTGCTTGGCATTTGACAATATCTACATACAGATACCTGATAGTTACAAAATGATGGAGATAATGATAATTAGTAGGCCTGTGCTGGCTAGTTTTTATCAACCTAACATGGGCTAGAGTCATCACCCTTAACTGAAGGAGAGCTTATAGGACATTTTGTCTGTTTGTTTGTTTTGGTTTTTTGAGACAGGGTTTCTCTGTGTAGCCTTGGCTGTCCTGGAACTCACTTTGTAGACCAGGCTGGCCTTGAACTCAGAAATCCACCTGCCTCTGCCTTCCGAGTGCTGGGATTAAAGGCATACGCCACCACACCCGGCCTTATAGGACATTTTTAAAACTAATGATTGATAAAAAGGAGGGCCCAGCCCATGGTAGGTGGTAGCATCCCTGGGCTGGTGATCCTGGTTCTATAAAAAATCAGGACAAGCAAGCCAGGAGGAGCAAAGCAGTGAGCAGCACTCTTCCATGGCCTATGCAATAGTTCTTGCCTTCCGGTTTCTGCTCTGACTTCTCTTCAGTGATTAACTGTGATGTGAAAGTATAAGCAAAATACACTTTTTCCTTCCCAACTTGCTTTTGGTCATGGCGTTTCATTTAGTCACAATAATAGAAAGCCTAAGGCAATGCCTAACTTCAAAGGAATTTCTCAGGTCTAGCACACAATGGAAGAAAAACAACAAAAGCCCCCTAATATTTAATGTGCCACTCATGAAGATGTTAAAGTCACGGAGATAGCAAAAAGATGATTATCTAACAGGCAAGACAGCTCCTATTTCCAGACTAGCACACTTCATATGATTTTAAGTTCTTCATGTTCACATCAAAGTTAGAACCATTTTGTGCGTATATGTACAGGTACATACTTGTCATGGAAGGTATGTGCAGGGAGGTCAGAGGAAAATTCTCCAAGGTTGGTTCTTTCCCGCCACCTTGTGGAATCCAGGAAAGAACTCAAGTTGTCAGGCCTGTACACAAGTACCTCTATCTTAGGCCTTTAAGCCATTCTTACACAAAACCCAACCAACCAACCAACCAACCAACCAACCAACCAACCAAAGTCTCACAAGCCTTTTGAAACTAAGCTGGAAGCTGAGTGCACTAGTACACTACTCAAACCTGACGGGAGCCAGAAAGACGGCTCAGTGGGTAGAGGCACTCGAAGTCAAGTCTAAAAACCTGAATTCCATCCCCTTTCTCAAATTGTCTGCTAACCTCTGAGTGTGTGCAAGTACTCATATAAATCCACTCTAAACAAGTAAATAAAATGTTTTAAAAATTAAACCACCATCAGGAGAACTTGAAATTAAAAGAGAGAAAGAGAGAGAGAGAGAGAGAGAGAGAGAGAGAGAGAGAGAACAAACAGTCTAAATGTAGCTGTGAAGTAGTGGCACTCAATCCTATAATCCCAGCATGTGAGAGGATGAGACAGGAGGATCACCTCAAGTTCAAATATAGTCTGGGTGACACAGACACATCTAAGCCAGCCAGAGTTACAGTGTAAAAGAATCTAAAAGACTGAATGTTGTTGAAATATGATTTTCTAATGTATATCTTCCTTAGTATATAAAACAACAGTTGAAGCCGGGCGTGGTGGTGCACGCCTTTAATCCCAGCACTAGGGAGGCAGAGGCAGGCGGATTTCTGAGTTCGAGGCCAGCCTGGTCTACAGAGTGAGTTCCAGGACAGCCAGACCTACTCAGAGAACCCCTGTCTCGAAAAACCAAAAAAAAAAAACCCCAACAAAACAAACAAACAAACAAACACCACCACCACCACCACCACCACCAAAAAAACAACAGTTGATGAACACAAAATATTAAGTACTCATTGACTACTATTATAAATAAAGAAATCAGTACATCTTTTTGAACAATAAAATGTTTTCTTTTGTTTTTTCTATGTAGTACTGATTCTCCTGGATTATACTACGTAGACCAGGCTGGCTTCAAAATCACAGAGATCTGCCTGCTTCTGCTTCCTGAGTGCTGGGATTAAAGGTATGCCACCACATCTGGCATGGGCCTGTTTTCCTCATTTATTTGTGGCAAATATATCTAGCTTATATCACCTTCTGCCAGTGTGTTTCTCACGACACCACAGAAATGTCAATCTCTTCTCAGTTAGGCAAAGTGCTTATATTACAAACCTAAGTATATGCTGATTATCAAATCATCTGAAACACACTTTCCAGCTGGTGAGAGGCGTGGAGGGGTGGCTCAGACCTTTAATCCCAGCACCCAGGAGACAGAGATATTTGGATTTCTGTGAGTTAGAAACCAGCCTAACCCCTCAGCCTTGAGAAAGAAAAGTGTCAGTAAACAGACTTACAATGGAGAACACTGCCATTGAATATTTGACACTCACACAATCATACAGTAAGTATGTATTAAGTGTACAACTGGACATAAAGGAAGGCACTATTAGCTCTACCTATGTACACAGGAAGAGGGTTGGTCTTCAAAGGCTGGTATCTGTATTAGAGCTGGATTTAGAGACCCAGTAGATGAGAGAAACAAGGGTTCTAAAGCTTAATGTGTGTTGTGTATTTTACTTTAGCAAATTTTCAATATTAAGGGCATACAAAGAGTTAGAATCAGTAACGTTTTTAAAACGTAAGTGCTCCTTTAAAACAAAATAATTTGTTTACCTTCTCTACTTATCTATAACAGCTTGGCATTTACATCTATAAAACTTAGATTGTCCTAGACAGTTTATTGGCGATTTACCACACGCTTCAAAATCAGATGCAACAATAACAAACAAAAAACCTCCTAGGCAGGACTGACACCCCGAGCTCAGCAGCCCACCGTCCAGGCAGGACTGACACCCTGAGCTCAGCAGCCCACCGTCGCTATCTAATGGGTGCTATATACCACTGCCTTGCTGCATGCAAGGTGGGCCTGTCTTCAGCAAGAATTGCCTGGCCTTTGATGTCTCTAATTATTTTTCATTTACTGATACCCAAATCTCTGCCCACTGGCTATAAATCCCAGCTGCTCTTACTGGATTAGTAGAGAATAATCTTTCCTTTGTGGCCACAATCTTGCATAGTTACTTATCATTTTAACATGTACTAAATAATTTTTCCTTAATAGGAGTCACCATTGTATGTTACTCCAGTTTATACCATACTGTTTAAAAATGACATACTTAAGCATAAAGTTTACTATAAGAAAGAAAGGAAAAAAAAAAGCTGGGCTTAGTAGCACTTGCTTTTAATTCTAGCACTCAAGAGGCAGAGGCTGGGAGATCTCTGAGTTTGAGACCAGCTTGGTCTACATGGTAGCTCCAGGGCAGCCAGGACTTGTCTCAAACAAAACATAACAGCTGTCTATTTCATAGGCATCGTTCCCAACCATTCTTATGTCTCTAAACACTGAGTTAGAAGACTCTAAACTCTAGACTCTGGGCTCTAAAACATCCAGAATTCTGACAAGATTTCTGAGCATGTATCTTAATTGTTCATTTAAAGTGAATGTTATGCCTTTTTTAAAGTAAACAAAATTTAGAATGTTAGGTCAACCTAAGTGGAAATGAAGAAAAGTCCTGTCTTTCATAAATCCAACAAGTATGTAGAGAGGAATGGAAAGGACCCTAGTGGTTTAGTTAGTAGGTCTACCTGGAGAGTGAAGGAACTGTAGCAGAACAGAAAGACAGGAAAATTGTTGGGACATGTTAGTAAGAGTAAAACCCTCATACACATAAAACAAAACTAAATAAAATTTCAGAAAACATTTTAACTATTAAAATGCTAAAGAGAAGGTCGAGTTAGCAGTAAGAGCTTGTGCTGGACGGTCACACAGCAGTGGGAAACAGCATATGCCTCTAGGATCTGGTGCATATGCTTATGACATTCTAAAGTAAACATACACCCTTACAGCAATTTTACTTTTTCTTTGAAGTTACTGGGAATCAAAATGTTTCCCATGACATCTTTCCCACTCAACTGCTTGGATTTAGTTTCTTTATTTATGAGTATAATTCCTATGCATATTGATTAAGGACCGTTTTAACTATCCAGTGAAGTAGCATAAAATATACTTAGGCACAGTACATAACTTTTATCTCTTAAGCAAATGGCCAGGTATTACAAATTTTGAGTTATATGTCCTCTTTTAAAAGTTCTGACCTCATTTACAGAGTAAATTCCAGGGTAGCCTGGAATTTCACTACACAGTGAAACCTTATCTTGAACCGCGCCCCCCCCCCCAAAGAAGAAAAAAACAAGTATGAAAAAAACAAACATTTCATTTGCTTAAACATTGAAATGGCCAGGGGGACTTAAATGGGCAGATGCTTGGGCTCTACCTGCAGAGCTTTGGATGTGACAGCTCTCTTAATAGGCAGAGATGTAAGATTTAGTTGGGGTTGGCTTTTACAAAACTCCCTCAGATGCCAAGGTTGATTGTCTCTATCTTCAGCTAATATGAATTGTAGATTATCACGGTAGATACAAATAATACAAGATAAACCACATTAAGTATCTCAGTTTTCCAATCTTTTGTATCTTACCAAGGTTGGCAAAATACATGAACAATATCCCTTAATAAGGGACATTTAAAAATAACTACTTAATATTTTTATTTTTTATTTTATTTTTTTGGTTTTTCGAGACAGGGTTTCTCTGTGTATCCCTGGCTGTCCTGGAACTCACTCTGTAGACCAGGCTGGCCTCGAACTCAGAAATCCGCCTGCCTCTGCCTCCCAAGTGCTGGGATTAAAGGCATGTGCCACTACTGCCTGGCTAATATTTTTAAAGATGCATTTTTTTTTCTAAATTTTGTGTAAATGTATGTGGTTATATGCTCATGAGTGTCTACATAGCCTAGATAGAAGCAGTGGATATCCTGTAGATAGAATTATAGGCAGTTGTGAGCCACTGAGTAGGTGCTGGAAACCAAACTCAGGTCCTCTGCAATAGTATGTTCTCTTAACTACTGAGCCACCTCTACAGCCCTAAAAATGTTTAAATTAACTATAAATAAACCTAGAATACCCAAGATACAATTTCCAAAACACAAGAAAATCAAGAAAGACCAATGCGTGGATACTTCATTCCTCCCTATAATAGGGATTAAAATATGCATGGAAGGAGGTGCAGAGACAAAGTTTGGAGCTAAACGAAAGGATGGACCATCCAGAGAGTGCCCCACCGGGGTGGTCCATCACATAATCAGCCACCAAATGCAGACACTACTGCACACAGCAGCAGGATATTGCTGAAAGGACCCTGATATAGCGGTCTCCTGGCAGGCTTTGACAGTCCCTGACAAATACAGAAGTGGATGCTCACAACCATCTATAGGGCAGAACACAGGGTCCCCAATGTAGGAGCTAGAGAGTACCCAAGAGCTGTAGGGATCTGCAACCCTATAGATGGAACAACAATATGAACTAATCAGAACCCCCAGAGCTCATGTCTCTAGCTGCATATGTATTAGAAGATGGCCTAGTTGGCCATTATTCGGGAAGAAAGGCCCTTGGTCTAGCAATGTTTGTGTGCCCCAGTACAGGGGAATGCCAGGGCCAAATAGTGGGAGGGGGAGGGTGGGGGATCAGGGCAGGGGGTGGTATAGGGGACTTTTGGGATAACACTTGAAATGTAAATGAAGAATTTCTCTAATAATTAAAAAAAAAACCTGCCAAATCAATGGATAGAGAATAAAGGACATAGATCTTAAGAGGCAGGAAACAGACTCTTTAAAGCCAGGCTCTGCAAAATCCTTCAGAATTTTTTTTGGGAAATTACAAGTGAAAGAATAGTGGAGGGTGTGGTGGGACATGTGTTAGTACATGCTTATAGTCAGTAGAGAGGAGAGAAAGTAAGTGTGAGCCAATGCAGGATACATAGTGATCTTGTCTTATTACCCAAAGACTTTACCTGATCTTAGTAATGTTGTATACCTGTTATAGAAGAAGATGTCATTAAAATTTTTGGATTATACAGATAACTTGCCTGGTTATAACTTGTGATTCAAGATGTTTAAACTATTGAGAGGCCAGGTTTAATCCAGCTAGCTACTTAGGAGACAGGCAGAAAGACCACAACTCAAAGTCTTCCTAAGCGATTCTTTGGTTTGCACTAAAGTATCACTTTAAATGCTTAATCATGGCTCAGAAGGTAAGAGTACTTCCCAGGACCCACATGGTGGCTCATAATAATTTGTAATCTCCAGTTTCAGGAGATTCCTCTCCCCCTTCTTACCCTTGCAGATACCAGACACGCATGTGGTTCAAATACATACATGCAGGCAAACCATACAAAATAAAAATAAAAATTTTAAAAAAGGTTGCATATACAGGTCAGTGGTAGAGTACTTCCATAGCATGGACATGGGCTTAGGTTTAAGACCCAATACTACATGAATAGATGGATTAAACATATACATTACATATATAATATTTATACTGCATAATAACTCTAATAGTGTGCTAAAAATATACTTTCCCATGTGCCTACAATAGTTGGGGAAAAATCTAGCCTCTTTTGTATTTATCAGCATTATTTCATTCTTATAACTAATTTCTTCAATTTAGCAAATATGAGTACCTGAAGGAGATGGATTTGGTGTCCTGCTGAGTCAAACTACTTAGTATAACAGGTGAGAATTAAGATTTGAACCATAGCAAGGTTCACTGTTTCTTGACTCTATAAGTATCATCAGAACAGTTAATAAAAAATAAATTCCTGACCACTGATCTCCAGAAATTCTGACTCGATAGATCTAGGACAGAACCTAGAAATTTACTTTTGAAAGAATCACCAGAAATAATATTGTAGGCAAGAACTGTTTTAAGCAGCTGTTATAGCATAAAGCTTTTTTTTTGGGTGGGGGTGGGGGCACACATGCATGCCTGGTGTCACAGCAGAAAGCTCTTAAGGGGGCCAGTCTCCTTGGCCTTGTCATGGAGATTTCCATCATCTTTCACCTTCTGAAGCCATGATTCTCTAGCACATTTTATGAAATAATTTTTGGTGGCATGCTTAAAGAAGGTCAAAAGACCACTACCTTGATTTAACAAATTATGATGCTAGCAGAGAATCTGGCTGTCTCACCAGCTATGAAGGCATCAACTTTAGGGCTGTGGCACTACATCAGCACAACTAACTGCTCAGCATCTCCTCTTACTATCTACCACCTACATGAAGTCAAGGGCCTGAGGAGGATACAAGCTCTAAGAGCAGACTGCCAACACTGTGTCCATCCTACTCATCACTAGCTCTGGACAGTTGTTTTATTTTTTATTTTAGCTTCACTTCACTCCTAGAAATATTTGAACAAGAATGCATATTTATAAAGTACTTAACAGGTTATCTCAGTGCAATAGAATTCACAAGGCAAAGTCTGGCCATTTTAAAAAAGCACCACCTTTCTTTGATACAGCTTTTCTGCTTTTATGTTACACTATGCCTTCCACAGTAACGTCTGGTTCACTTAGATAACTATTGTATCTCACAATAACTTAAAATATGCATGTGCAAGCAGTAGTAAAGATAAATTTTAGATACTTCCCAAAACTGAGTACCATAACTGTGAAGAATTTATAGTAAGCCAGCTGGAAAGGAAGCAAAGGCTGGAGGCAGAATGAACAACTAAGCAGGCTGTAAGTAAAGGGGCCGGAGAGCCGTCTCAGCAGCTCAGAGTCCATACTGCTCTTGCAGATCTGAGTGCAGTTCCCAGTTCCCAGCTCCCAGCTCCCAGGGGGTTTGGGCAGGGGCTCTCACAACTGACTGTATCTCCAGCTGCATGGAATCATGGTATCCAAGTCCTTCTGGACTTTCAGGGAGCCTACAATCATGCGTACATACCCCCCCCCCCCCACCTCCCCACATATACATACATACTATTTTAAAAATTAATGATGAAAATAAGTCTAAAAATGTTAAGGAGCCTGGAGGGGTGATGTATACCTTTAATCCCAGCATTCTGAAGGCAGGCAGAGGCAGGCAAATCTGTGAATTTGAAGCCAGCCTGGTCTACATTAGCAAGTTCCAGAACAGACAGGGCTACATAATATATAGAATCTGTCTCAAAAAAACTAAAATATGGCTCTTTAAGCTCTCACCTTTCTTACTCTCTAGCAGCCCTCCTTCTCTCTCTCCCTTGCCCCCTCTCTCTACGTGGCCATGGCTGGTGGTCTCCCTCTTTCCACCTTCTCTTTCGCTCTGCCTTTCTACAATAAAGCTCTAAAACCACAAACAAACAAACCTAAACTTTGTAGTTATCTTGAAGGCGTGTAGATTTCTGTGACTTGAAAGACAACCTGGGCTACAAAATACAAACAAAAGGGCAGGGTGGGATCTCTCAATGGGAAAGGGCACTTGCTGGCAAGCCTGATATCTCAAGGTCAGTCTCTGTAACTCAAATGGTGAAGGAGAAATCAACATGCTGTAAATTTTCTCCTCTGATTTATGGGGCAACACACACACACACACACACACACACACAGAATAAAAAGAAGTTAAAAAACAAAGTAAATCACTAAGAAAATGACTCAGTGGTTTAGTGCTCGCCCAACATAGACATACAATAAAAAATAAAAGGCCTCCAAAGAAAACAGTACATGGATGTGGACAGGTTGAGTGAAGGTAAGGTTGGGTGTGGTAGTGAATGCCTATAATCCCAAACTTTTGGGAGGTGGAGGTGTGGAGAGTAGCTATTACCAAAACAGGACATCTGAATAAAAATGGCTCCAATAGGCTCATAGGGTAAGGCACTATTAGGAGTGGCCTTGTAGGGGTAGGTGTGTGTGTCTTTGAGATCTCAGAAGTGCCATTGTCACTTCCTGCTGCCTTAGGGTCAAGGTGTAGAACTCTCAGCTGCCTCTCTAGCACTAAGTCTGCCAGCTTGCAGCCATGCTTCCTGCCAGGACAATAATAGACCAAGCCTCTGAACTGTAAGCCATCCCTAATTAAATGTTTTCCTTTATAAGAGTTGCTATGGTCATGGTGTCTCTTCACAGCAATAGAAAACATAGCTGGGGTGGAGAGATGGCTCAACAGTCTTGAGTTCAATTCCCAGCAATCACAGGGTGGCTCACTACCATCTGTAATTGGATCTGATGCCCTCTTCTGGTGTGTCTGAAGATAGTGACAGTGTACTCACATATATAAAACAGATAAATCCACATTTTGATCTTCCTTCTTCTTGAGTATCATGTGTTTAGTAAATTGTATCTTGGGTAGTCTAGGTTTCTGGGCTAATATCCACATATCAGTGAGTACATGTTATGTGAGTTCTTTTGTGAATGGGTTACTTCACTCAGGATGATGGCCTCCAGATCCATCCATTTGCCTAGG
>LR750624.1:155945-365325 GCA_902729485.2 Mus minutoides
ATCAGTCACCAAACATAGACACTATAGCATATGCCAGCAAGATGGTGCTGAAAGGGCCCGGATATAGAGGTCTCAGGGGAAAATATACCAATGCCTGGCAAACATGGAGGTGGAAGCTCACGGTCAGCTATTAGATGGAACACAGGGTTCCCAAGGAAGAAGGAGCTAGAGAAAGTACCCAAGGAGCTGAAGAGGTCTTCAACCCTATAGGTGGAAGAATAACCATGAACTAACTAGTACCCCCTGGGCTCACGTCTCTAGCTGCATATATAGAAGAGGATGGCCTAGTTGGCCATCAGTGGGAAGAGAGGCCCCTTGGTTATGCAGACTTTATATGCCCCAATACAGGGGAATGCCGGGGCCAAGGGGTGGGAGCGGGTGGGTAGGGGAGCAGGGCCGGGAGGGGGGAGGATATAGGGAACTATCTGGATAACACTTGAAATGTAAATGAAGAAAATATCTAATAAAAGTTGAAAAAAAAACAGATAAATCTAGAAAGAAAGAAAGAAAGAAAGAAAGAAAGAAAGAAAGAAAGAAAGAAGTTTTGAAAACCTAAGACAAGAGGTTCATCCTTTCCATATGTTTGAGCTCCAAGAGAACCTGGCTACATGAGATTCCATCTCTAAAAAAACAAAAGCAAAAGCAAAGGAAAAAGGGTCTCTTGGTCTGGATATAATTTGGTGGTAGCATGCTTTCTTAGCATTCACAAGGCCCGGTGTTCAATTCCCAGTACTGAAAATTGGTATTTTGTGTTTTTCTGCAAGAGAATAATGGAGGGATAGGTAGAAAGGCAAAGTTCCAGAGAATGCTCTAATGAGGATAAAGCAGACAAGCATAAGAAATAGCTTTGCAACCTAGAACTCCACTTTGCTTGGACTATACTAGCATGTGTGTTGTTTTGTTTGAAACAGGATCTCACTCTGCAGCTCTTGCTGGCCTTGAAATTTTTATGTAAACTGGTCTGACCTTGACTTCACTCCCCACCACTGGCTCCAGAGTGCTGGGATTAAAGGCATTCACCACTATGCTCAGCCTACGTACACTCCTTTAATATCAATGGACTTGACAACCAAAAACCCTTAATGGGAATATGCTAATAAGCACACGTGCGTCCCACCTCACAGTCCACCTAGGAACCTTTCAGCCAACTAGGACTCCCACTCACTCCAACTAAGTTTCTCTCCCCTTGGCAAATCATCAAAAACTCCCCTTTCAGGGAGGGAAGATAGAAAATTGATCTGACCTAACTAGTTTTGGGCGTGCTTCCAATAAAGTAAACAGTAACCTTTAAGTGAACTTTTGGAGAAAATCTCCCATTGACCATCTTATGACTAAGAATAATTAGACATAAGTATGAATAAAATCTAAATTATCATGGAATGAGACATACCAGTGTCCAAAGACTTACATAACCCAAGCCTGTCAATCAAAACAGGAAACCACTTGGCAGAGTCCTTAGTACCTGTCACGGTTTGTATATTCTTGGACCAGGGAGTGGCACCATTTGGAGGTGTGGCTTTTTTGGACTAGGTGTGGCCTGGTTGGAATAGATGTGTCACTGTGGGTGTGGGCTTAAGACCTTCACCCTAGATTCCTGGAAGTCAGTCTTCCACTTTGGATGAAGACAAAGAACTCTCAGCTCCTCCTGCACCATGCCTGCCTGGATACTGCCATGCTCCCACCTTGATTATGGACTGAACCTCTGAACCTGTAAGCCAGCCCCAATTAAATGTTGTTTTTTATAAGACTTGCCTTGGTCATGGTGTCTGTTCACAGCAGTAAAACCCTAACTAAGACAGTACTCAAGTTCCTCCCTCTTTTAGAAACCACAAAAGCAACCCAGGTGGTAACCTGGAGCCTTTGAGTATTCTCACTCTTGTGGCCAGCTGTAGAGTGTGAATGTATTTCTTTCTGATTTGTATGATGGCTTCATTTTTGAATTAAGTTTTCTTGCACTGCAGATCTTCATGTGCTTATTTCAATTCCTTGAAAAAGACTTCAAGACCCTGGAAACATCAGGTCCTCATGCAGTATGAGAGAAAAAGAATAGTATATGGATATTGAAATCTAGTTAAAAAACAACAACAAACCAAGTAGTCTTTTGTCTTCACTATTATGACTAATTTCCTCTATCCAGGGATTTCAATTTCATATCCATATAAGGGGTTTATTTATTTTTGGCAAAGAGATGTAAGGAATCTGTACATTGGACAAAGGAAAGCACAAAGAAGGCCTGGTTCTATGTCTTTTTTTGTTTTTTGTTTTTTTGTTTTGTTTTTTCAAGACAGGGTTTCTCTGTGTAGCCCTGCTTGTCCTGGCACTCACTTTGTAGACCAGGCTGGCCTCGAACTCAGAAATCCACCTGCCTCTGCCTCCCAAGTGCTGGGATTAAAGGTGTGCGCCACCACCGCCTGGTTGTATGTCTTTTTATTAAGCTCTAAAGGAAAGGACTCATATCAAACAAAAGAAACACCTCCCTGAGGGTCTTGGCAAGGCTCCTTGCAGGTACACATACACAGTTGCAGTGGCACACACAAGGTGTTGCAGCTTTATGAGATCTATTAGGACAACCCTGCTGGGGTATGTGGGGGGAGCCAGGGGTGGGTTGGGGTGGGGGTGGTGGCTAAATGTTCCCAGCAGTGGCACAGCAGAGCACCAGTAATGGCAGTAAGTGCTCAGACATAAAGATTCACAAAAAGATATTCAAACCATCAAGACTATCAGAAAGTTACTTTATAAGAGCCAAGAGAGAACCATAGGAATCAATGAATCTTTTTCATACAGTAAAGTCTGTAAAACTATACTATATTCTTGGTGTTGTGCTAAGCACTAGATAAAATGGCATGATTCCAGTTATCAAAGAACTAACTCTGCTTGTTATCAGAAGAAGCACAGGAATGAAGACGATCTAAGAACTTCTGGAACATTTTAATGTTTCAATTTTTAAAAGAAAGATCTTCTTCTTTGCTGTCCTCCTCTTTTTTTTTTTTTTTTTTTTTTCCATTTTCTTTTCCAGAGAGGGCTTCTCTGTGTAGTCCTGGCTGTCCTGAAACTCTCTCTGTGGACCAGGCTGGCCTTGATCTTATGTAGGCACCACCTGCCTCTGACTCCGGAGTGATGGGACTGGAGGTTTGCCTAGTGCTGGGTTTTAACTCACAATTCATAGGAAATGGCATAGTACGAAAATGAATGGCTGAAAAGCAGACAGACCTGGGGTCTGCATTTTATGACTAATTAATAATAAATACTACCCCATGTAGCACCAAGGCTGGTTCCAATGAGACAGTTCACATTCTAGAAGAAATCATAATAAACCTATAGTCATGTGGATTGTATCTGTTTAGATTTTGTGTTCTGGTTCAGGATTTTGTAACAAATTATAAGACTTCTATCACCAAGTAGAGCTAACTAAAGGTATGAAGATGAAAATGATAAAATGAATGTTAACTGATGACTTCTTAGAAAGTCATCAGTGTAAGTAAGACTCAGAGTTTACTTCATCCTACAGAGATTCAACTCATCTAGTAAAGTATATAAGTGAGGATATCCAGCCTAAAAGTAGATTTTAACAAGCTCTAGCAAAGCTCTTAAATCCCAGCTTCTATTTACAAGATTTAAAAGCTGTTGATATTATTAAAGTAGGTAGGGAGTGTGCATGTATGGATGCCAGAGGACAGCTCTGTGAGGTCACTTCTCTTCCTTCACATTTACTTATGTTCCCGACAGTGAATGCAGGCACAGGTTTGTCCAGCAAGTATCTTTACTCACTGAGCATCTCTCACTGCCCCATTTATATTTTTTACATCTCTACTACATAGTTTGATAATCTTGTTTCTAGAAGGAAGAAGAGGAGGAGGTGGCAACGCAGCAGCAGTTTTTACAGTTTACACTTGTAATTCCAGCATTCTGGAGGCTGAGCCAGGATGTCAGTTCAAGGGCAGCATTGGCTACATAACCAATTCTAGGCTAGCCTGAGCTACGTACTAAGCTCTTGCTTTAAAAACAGAACAAAGCAATTAAACAAAAAAGCTTTTTTAAAAAAAGAAGTCCTTAAGCCAGGTGTGATGTGTGATAGCCACATGTTTATAATCCCAGAGAGTGTGGGGAGACTGTGAGTGTGGGGAGACTGTGAGCTACAGAATGAGACTGTTTCAAAACCCAAATATCCAATGGAACAAACAAAACAAAACCCAAACAAACTCTTACAAATGAGACCTGTCTAAATTAAAATCATACAGATCCACTTCTCAGTATTTTTAAAATTATATGCACATATTTTATTTATTAGGTTAAAAAGGAACACCATGCTAATCAGTTTTATTCAATCCTAGAATTCTTTTCACATTGTTGGAGACAAACAAACAAAACATTAAAAAACAACAACAACAACAACAACAACAACCCAAAACAACAAATCAATGCTGAATCCTGAAGTAAAGAAAACAGGTGAGGCAGAGAACCCAAATGCACCACTCACCACTCATGTCAGGCCTCAAACTTCCTCATCAAGCTATCTTGGTCTTGGTAAGCATCCGGAACTAAGTTAACTGAAAAGCACAGGTACCTGGAATAGGTTCCAGAAACTCAACTACAGGAGAAGACTAGAAGCACTTATCTGCCTGTTACTAAACTTCTCACTTCCTGCTTTGTTTAGGACAGCTCATTCTGACCATTTCAGGTAACGATGAAGAAGTTTGGGAGTGGGGTGGGAGGGGGGCAGAAAAACAACAAAAAAAAACCCCAAAAAACAAAACAAAAAACCTTCCTTTTTAAAAGTGGTAAAAGCTTTACCAGCTGGTTATAAAAATGATTTTAATTGCTTTTATAGAAATGCTTGAGAAAAATCAACAGCCTCAAATGGCAAACTTATGTTAGGGCTTACTGCTTTCACAAAACATACAAAGATAAGATTATTAAATTATTCCTTTTGGGACTCACACCATACATACTTAAAACAAAACAGAACAGTAGCAAAACCTACCTAGCCCAAACCAAACACATTTGAAGTCTTCAGCAACAAAGAAAGGGAAAATTCTGGATTTCTTTCAAGAATTCAAAATAGAAACTAATGCTCAAATATTCTGCAGACCTGCAGACTGGGCCGAAGGGCTTTGCAGATGTCGGTGAGTGCTCTACCACTGACTGACCTACATAGCCAGTCCATCTCCCACATCCCTTCCATTTTTTGAAACAGACTCGCCAAGTTTTCCAGGCTGTACTGCAATTTGCACTGTGGCCTGAACAGACCTTACATTTTTCTATGCTCTTGCCTCAGCGTCCTAAGCATTAGGATGCTAGGCCTGGGTCACCAAGCCAGGAAAGATTTTAAAGATTAGTTTGCACTGCTTGGATGGTGGCTCACGACTACAAGCCTGACACCAATGACCTCAAGACAGAAGAGTCAGTCACTGGGAGTTATGTCTGGGCTACATAGTGAGCTCCAGATCAGCTTGAGCTACAGGATTTGGACTGTCTCAATATATCAAAATAAGTAAACCAACAAATAATTACTGCAAAAATCTCATCAGGGGTTACTTGCTTATGAATCCCAAGACATTCAAATCAGTAAAATCTTTTCTCAACACACACACACACACACACACACACACACACCCCAAAACACTTTATTTTTTGAGAAAGGATGTCATTCATGTAGCCAAGGATGGGCATGAATTCCTAATCCTCTTTGTCTTTATCTCCCAAGAGCTGAAATTATTATAGACAGGTATCACCAGGACCAGTCTTTTCCCCTAGCTTTTTAATCTCTGTTAAAATCAATCTAAAGATTAGAAGGGAAAACAGGCCAAGTAGGCAAGAAGCTCAAAAATCAGGAAGTCTTACAAGCCCTTGCTTTTCCTTCTTTTCCAGACAAGGTTTCCTGGCTGTCCTGGAACTTACACTCTGTAGACCAGGCTAGCCTCAGACTCACAGAAATCCACCTGCTTTTGCCTCCTCCCAAGTGCTAGAATTAAAGATGTGTACCAGCACCACCACCACCCAGCAACCCGTCTTTCTACTCATAGATTTAAAGAGATATGAATGTGCCTGTCAGCTCTGAGGAAAGGAATCTAATAAAACTACAGGAATCTCAAGTTATTAGGGTCTCTCTATGTAGTCCTGGAACTCACTATGTAGACAAGGCTAACCTTGAACTCAAGAGATCTACCTGCTTCTGCCTCCTGAGTGTTTAGATTAAAGGCATACACCACCATGCCTGGCTCAAATCATAAGGATTTTTACTGTATCATTGTACCACATTATCTACACCAATAAAGATAATGTAGTCAATTAAAAACAACAAAGAAAAAACCTCTATTAAACCCAGAATCATGGGAGAGGGAGGCAGGAGGACGAATTGGAGATCAGTCCAGTCTACAGAGCTAGTTCCAGACCAGCTAGGGCTACATAGCAATTATTTGTCCCAAAAATACAAAACAAAAACTAAAAGCGTTTTACTAAAGTAGGAATAGAATTTATTACAAGTTCTGGGGCAGATTTACTAGTTATGACTGGCTTGTTCTATCATTACTAAAACTAAGCAATAAAGTTAAGTGTGATGGTATGCACCTAGAACAGCAGTGTTTGAGAGATAGAGACAAGCAGATTAGGGGTTGGGCTCACTCTTGGCTGTATAATGAGATGTTTATATGAGCTAAACAAGACCCAGTCTTAAGAAATAAAAAAATTCACTCTAACTTAACGTTATGTGAACCAAAAGTATTTGCTTTAGAATAAATGTTGTCATGGTTTTCTTTCCAGTGTTAGTTCTGATTTCCTAGGTTTTTAACATTTATAATGCTCAATGTCCAAGTAAGAGAAATCAATTCTAAAGTGTTATTTGGTGGCTTTTTAGTTTTTGTCCCCCTAATGCTGCAAACACAGGATGTTGCACATGTTAAGACACTACCAACAAACTGCCATCCTGGATCCTGTTAAGTGGTTTATAAAGGTGGTAAGCACCCGTTGCAGCATTTAAAGACAGTGGCTCATTCACACACAGGTGTGTGTTAAATTATTCTTTTTGAAGAAGTGATTAAAAACAGTCTGTTCCCCTCCCAACAATTTCCAATTTCTCTTTCGAAGAACCCAGGCAGATTTTATAGAACATTGGAGGGCACATACTTTGTAACAGTCACTGCAGGAAACAAAGACATATTCTTGTCCCATAAGTTAGTTAACGAGACCATTCTAACTTGTAGCAACTCTAAGATTCTGTGTTTACAGAAGAACCAAGTACTTTCCTTTTTGGACAAACTGCTTAGCAAATGTATGTTGTTGTCAGAAAAAGTTATACTATCAAATTTGGAACACACCCTTGTATTTAAAACACCTTTAAAGATCTAAGTACACAAACGACACTCTGACATACCCAAGGGTTGGGTGTTCCATCCAAACTGAATGTGTTATGTGAGGTTTATTTACTACATAACCTTTCTGGAGTTGAAAAAAAGTCTCCTGGCTACTTCTCATTGCTTAACAGGAAGCTTAAAAAAAAAACTACTTTGAAAAAAATTATAGTTAAGATTAAGACAGAAGGGACGGAGTCACCTTGGTGCTAAACATGCACACAAGAGAGCATAAGCAGGAATAAAGGTGCTGGTCAGAATCTTAAGCAAATCCCTTGAGGTTTACTGATTTATTTTTATCCAATTAGTTTAGTCGTCAGTAGTTGAGAAAAGGATGAGAGAGGGTGTGTAGCTCGGTGGACAGACACCACCAGAGGACCTCTCCCTCCCTGACAAGGAGTCCTGACAGCAAAATCACTTCCTGAGGAAGGAGGAGCAAAAGGGAAGTTAAGGAGGCCACTCTGATCAGGAAGTGACTCGTTCTAAACTAACCCCAATCATACCTACAAATGGGGGGATGGGGTGAGCCCCAACTACCAAAGGCGGTAAAATAACTGCTGCCTGACACGTCCCGACATCACCTTCATCTCCTCTCTTATAATTACAGAAAAGAGTCTAGAGTTAAAAGTCAATCAGGCAAAGTGTCTCATCTTTGGAAGGAAGGTTGTGCTCTGTCCGGGATGAAAAGAAGAGTTGAGGACTGGGGGACTGGGGCCACCGTGAGGCAAACGAAAGCTCCTTTAAGGAAGGAAGCGTCCCGGGGGCAGAGAGACTATGCCAGCACCGGGAAACAACCTTCTTCTTCCTGGGGACACTGCCAAGTTTCCCACTGCTGCCAGCTCGGACCCCTGGGCCCCGTCGGGGAAGGAAGTAAAGAGAGAGGCGGACCCCTTACCTTCTCTTCATCCGACACCCGATCCTCAAAGTCGGCCATCTTGGCTGCTCTGGCCCAGCCCGGCGGGCCGGCGCGAGGCAGGCCGGGAAGGAAGCTGAGTGGCGGAATCACCGAGGGGCCGTCGGAAGGAGCCGCCCGGAAGCTCCGGCCAAGAGGGCGCCATGTCAGTTCCGCGCGGGCGTGACAGCCTGGCGAGTCGGCGCTCTAGGAAGTCGGCCTGCCCCTCGGGGCTTTGCAACCTTAACATCTTTCTCCCCGAGTTCCAGTCACTTTCCCATTCGTCCTGGAGTGTTTGGTGGCGGGCCTCGATTGCTCCGTGGTGCCTGGGCTCCCTCTGGTCATGGAGCAGTTGCTACACCTCTAAGTTTTTCTGATCCCGTTGTTCTCCTGGGCCGCCGAGTCCGGGGCACTAAGAGCTGCTCGGCTCTAGGAGACATCAGTACTTTTCCGACCCCGGCACAGGGCGACAGGTGACCCTCAACCACGTCTGGAAGAAAAACCACTTCCCTCCAGCGCCACACTGAGTCCGTTTCCTGAAGAATAAGCGCCACCATCAGATGCTTCCCCGCCCTCCTCCAGGACTAGGTAGCCCCTCAGTCGGCCACCGCGCTCCGCCACCTTCCAGATCTCCGGCCAGTTCCCCAGGACTCAGCCTAGACAGAGGCCAGCTTCAAGTCCGCCACTATCCCAGGATTCCCGACTCCGGGTTTCCGGCCCTTCTCCCCTCCCAGGTCCCGGCGCCTGCCGGAGCCGCAAGATGGCGGACGGAGACTACTTCGCGGAAGCCGCGCGGGCCGTGGGATGTCCCCATGCACCTGTTCCTGGCTTGGGCCTGGGCCCGCCGCTGGGCTGGAAAGAGCGGCTGAAGGCCGGGTTGGCGAACTCTGGGTCCACGCTGTGGTTCCTGGCGGGGCTGGGGCTGCTTTATGCTCTGAGGGTCCCGCTGAGGCTGTGTGACAACGTGACAGCGGGTGAGAGGCCCAAACCTCCCGGACAGTCGGGGGACAAGTGCCAAAGATCAGAGATTCTCGGGGAGACGTGGAGGGCTTTGCAGAAGGAAATTGGTGTTGCATGCTCCAGTGGGTTTATTTTTGTCGCTTGGGTCACAACCACCCGGCAGCTGATTGTTAGACCTGTGCTGCAGTTTCCCGGCCCCTCCCTAGACCGCTGAAGGTTCGCCCTCTCTATTCTGTCTACGCTACCACAGGAAAAGCTACCCGACACGCTGCAAGCTCCAGGTAGTAGGACAGAAGAGAGCATTCCCAGATGTGTACACACAATTTATATACATTCTTATCGTTTGCAGGGCCCCTTAAAAAGTCGTACCTTTGAGTTTCCAGCTGCCTAACTTAAAAGAACTCACACCCAGAAAAGCAGGATAAGCACATCTGTCATACACGATAGAAAATGCTATGATTTTAGTGGACCATTACTTTTATTGTAAGACAGTTCGATTAAGAGACGTTTTTGTAATATTTATTATCATGAGTATTAAGATAGTCCAGGAAAGGGAGAGGAGAGAGAAGCGCAGACAACGGTGGGTTTGTTTAATTTTTTCCTTCAGCAGTTGTACAACGTTTGTCATGTAGCCTGGGCTAAAGATAAAAACTTGTAAGCAGTGTTGATCCATAGGGATTCTGCAAATACTATTTCCTAGCCATAGGTAGGATGAAAAGATAGGGTCCTGGACCTTTTGTGGTGTTATTGCAGTATTTCTTGCTGCAGCCTCAGAAGAATATGGAAATATTTTTCTTTTTTTTTTCTTTTTTTGGTTTTTCGAGACAGGGTTTCTTTGTGTAGCCCTGGCTGACCTGGAACTCTGTAGACCAGGCTGGCCTCGAACTCAAAAATCTACCTGCGTCTGCCTCCCAAGTGCTGGGATTAAAGGCAGTGTGCCACTACTGCCCGGTGAAATATTTCTGTTAGATGATGACTCTGTTTATTTTTCTGTCCTTTGAGAAGGCAGTAGTCTCCCTTTTCTGTCTCATGAGATGACATGAAAGACCATAGGATAATGTACTAAAATGCTTTGTGTATTTTAGAGGATTGGTACCACATACTGTCTAATTTGTCTGTAATAGGTTGGTGAAGTATTTAATGGTAATTTGTGTGCTCATTAAAATGCTATTCATTGAGTTTGTCATTTATTTTCCTTCTTGTTGCTTTGAGGCCAGGATGTTGCCAAGACTTGAGCTCCTGATTCCTTGAGCCACTTCTTAAGTGGTGGATTTAGAGGCATATACTAGCTAGCCTGGCTTTAAAAATTGTTTTTATACACCATCTCTCTTTATAGTCCAGGATATCCTTAGCTAGAGACCTTCCTGCCTCAGCCTCCAGAATGTTCGTTAGCATTGCAGGCTTGAACTATCAATAAACTTTGACTTATTGGCTATGTTTATACTACATATAGCATTCAGATGAAAGCAGTTGACTATTACAGATTTTTGTTTCTTTTAGAACTCAGAATTGGGGCTGGGGATGTAGCTAAGTTGATATAGTGCTTCCTTACCATACAGGAAGCCATGGACTTCAGTCCATAGCACCCACAAACCAGGAATGCTGACACATGCTTGTGATCCCAGTACTTGGGAGGTAGATACAGATATATCAGTTGTTCAAGGCTGTCCTCAGCTACATAGTAAGGTTGAGACCAGTCTGGACTATCTTAGACCATGTTGTGAAAGTACATTTAGCTTTTTATCCTTATATATTTGCTAAAGTTCTAGTCTAACTTTTATGGCTTGTATTTTAGGTTTTCAGAAAAGCAGGCTAAATTATCTCACTGACTTAATTTTCTTTTCTTTTTTCTTTCATTGACCCTAGGGCCCTGTACACACTCATTTTGATTTACTTCTTATTTAACTAAACAACAGAGTAAAACCCCACTTTTATATCCATGAGAAGATTCTTAAGATATCAGACAATGGGGACTTAAAGTCACTTTTTAAAAAAATTTATTAATCTTATGTATATGTGTACACTATAGCTGTACAGATAGTTATGAACCTTCATGTGGTTGTTGGGAATTGAATTTTTAGGACCTCTGCTCTGGTCAACTTCGCTCTCAGTCTCTGCTTGCTCCAGCCCAAATATTTATTATTATATATAGTACACTGTGGTTCTCTTCTGATGCACCAGAAGAGGGCGTCAGATCTCATTATGTGTGGTTGCTGGGATTTGAACTCATGACCTTTGGAAGAGCAGTCAGTACTCTTTTACCCCCTGAGCCATCTCACCAGCCCCCACTTTTGTTTTAAGAACTTTTTCAAATGGATTTCACTTTAGGTATTAATGTTGACAGTTACTGACTTAGGGCAGTCAGCTTAGAATTTTTGAGCTTTGCAATAGTGGAAAAGCTGTCTGCATTCAGCAGAACTTTTGGATTTTGATCTTTTCCCAAGCTAGCATCATGATCTCTATGGTACTAGGTAGCAACCAGTGCTTCCCACTTGTATTCACACAGAGTGGAGAGTGGACAGCCAGTGCTATCCACGGCATTGTGTTGCTAAGTAATGGCAGCTGGAAGGTTAGCAACGTGCCTCCATGTTTTACTTGCAGTATTTTCAGTCTCTACGCTTATTTGAACATAACCTCATCAGAGTCCAGGCTTCGTTACTGCTTACCTCCATCCGCTGAAACATACTTGCATGATTGCAATGGACTTAGAATTTGTACTTTGTAAAAACTTTAATGTTTTCTCTTTTAACAGTGACAGGGTTTTTAAGTTCACTGACACCCAAGTTCTATGTGGCACTTACAGGGACATCTTCTTTGATATCTGGACTAATATTTGTAAGTAGTTGCTATTTTCTTCACCTCTATTTTGATACTCATTTAAAAATTGTTTATATATTTACAAATCTATAAGTATTTGTTAGGATTTCCAAAATGTGTTTGAAATATAGTGGGGAAAAGTTACCTACAGAAACAAGTTTGAGAAATACCATGTTTCCTTATCATCTTTTAGAGAGAGTGGTAGTATTTATTACATGTTAGGTTTCTTTTTGAGATAGTGTCTCTTTATGTAGTCTAAGCTGGCCTTGAACCCAAGGTAGTTCTCCTGCCTCTACCTCTGAGTGCTAGGATTACAGAGATGAGTTACCATCCCGATTTCATTTACTACATATTAAAAACTTGTATACGGCTCAGGTGAAGGTGCTTGCTGCCAAGCCTGACTGATGACTTGACACATATGGTGGGAAGAGGGAGAACCAACTCCTCCAAGTTTTCTGATCACCACTGTGTGCCTGCACACTCATAAACACAGAAGTGTAATTAAAAACAAAAAACAAATACTGTAATCAGGGGAGGGTTAGTTGAGATGGATTAGAAGTTTAATGATCATAGCACCTAAGGGACCACATTTGACTTTAACTCAATTTTTTCCTTCAATAAGATACTGCTTTTCAGCCGGGCATGGTGGCACACGCCTTTAATCCCAGCACTCAGGAGGCAGAGGCAGGCGGATTTCTGAGTTCGAGGCCAGCCTGGTCTACAAAGTGAGTTCCAGGACAGCCAGGGCTACACAGAGAAACCCTGTCTCGAAAAAAAAAAAAGATACTGCTTTTCAAAAATATTTTTAAAATATGTTCTTCATTAACATCTCTAAGTTCTATATTTTGTGAAAATTCTGCTACAGATAATAGTATTAAGTATTTATCATGCCATTTTTTTCTGTTCTTTTTTCTCATCTGTAGGTGGTGCTGTACAGCTTTAGTAGAAATTGCAATATTTCTTTGACATTTTTATTTTTTGTTTGTGATTTTTTTGTTTTGTTTTGTTTTGATTTTTTAAGACAGTTTTCTGTGTAGCTTTGTTTGTCCTGGAACTCACTATGTAGACCAGCCTGCTTTGAACTCAGAGATCCACCTGCCTTTGCCTCTTGAGTGCTAGGGTTAAAGGCGTGGGCCACCACCACCACTACCCGGGTCTTTGACCTTTTTTTAATCTTTGAAATAAAGTTTCAAAATGCAGAGAGTTTAGTTTGTATTTATGAGTAAGCCACAGAAATTCAGTAAAACAAATATCCTGATGTTCAGATAGTTCAACCTGGGGAAGAACTTGTCTCAGCGCTGTTAATAGCATTGCTGAATATTAGACCAGTGCTTTTTGGTTCAGGAAGCACTTTATTGGGATTCTTATTAGTTCAGTTTACTAGGTAAGGAAATTGAGGCTCTGAGATATTAGAGGTTAATTGGCTTACCCAGCACACACAGTTAATAAATAGGGGAGCTGGTGTTAAGCTTGGAAGCTTGATCCTAGTTTAATATTACTTGCTTTAGTTTTGTTTTTTGTTTTTTGTTTTTTTTTCCGAGACAGGGTTTCTCTGTGTAGCCCTGGCTGTCCTGGAACTCACTTTGTAGACCAGGCTGACCTCGAACTCTGAGATCCTCCTGCCTCTTCCTCCAAGTGCTGGGATTAAAGGCGTGTGCCGCCACTCCCGGCTCTTGCTTTAGTTTTGAATTGTGCTGCAGATGGAATCAAATGACAATGAGAGGTGAAAAGGTCTGCTATAGATAAGATCTTCTTCCTTTTTTATTGAAACTTCCCACTATGTAGCTTGTGCTGACCTGGAATTTATGATCCTCCTGCCTCAGTGTGCTAAGAGTTGAGACTAGAGGCAGGTACTATCACATCTGACTCACTCTTAGTGTTCTTTAATGCCTTTCAGCATGTGTAGAGTGTAGCCTAAGCTTGCCTAAACTTCATGACAAATCCATAAGAAGGGTATTTCACTTTTATATGGCATCTGTATTTAGGGAATCTTGGGTTTGGGTTTTTTCTTCTGCTCACTCCCTCACCCGCTCAAGAGCAGACTGTGCATGTAAAGTGCTGAACTGAATAAGAACGCCTCTTTAATTTGTATTTACAAATTGCATTTTAAGTGAAAAATTGTTTCTCTTTATTACAGATATTTGAATGGTGGTACTTCCATAAGCATGGTACATCTTTTATTGAACAAGTGTCTATAAGCCATTTGCGGCCACTGATGGGAGGGGCAGAGAGTAGCATTTCAGAGCCTGGCTCTCCTGCCACCAGCAGAGAAAGCGAAACCCTCAGACACCACCATCTATCAGGTGTTTGGATTTTTTTGTTTTGTTTTTGGTATTTCCAGAGTGATATAATTAAGATTGATTTCATTACAGAGGATACAAAAATCAGTCTCAAAACAATAAAGTAGTTTGTGTGTTCATGCCCCCTTCACATGTAATATCAGGATATAGGGGCTTAGGGAGGTGATCAGATTATGAAGGTAGAACCCTCATGGATAGAATTAATGTCCTAAGGAAAGATACTCCAGAGAGCTATTTATTGTTGTCACTTTATGAGGAAATAATAAGAAGGTGCCATTTGCAAGCTAGGCATTAAAACCACTTTCCAGCCTCTAAGACAATAAGAAATACGTCTCTGTTGTTCTTGTCATTGTAGTTCAAATAGGATAAGACACAGAGACAACCTTCTTTCCTGTAAATGCAAGTAAGCCATGGCTGGTATAGAGCAGAGATATCCTCAAAGTCTCAGACCCCTTCTATGTAGCCTGCTATCCCAGACTCAATTGTTTGTTTCTATATTGAGAGTTTCACTATGTAGCCCTGACTAGCCTGGCATTCTCCTTATATTCTAAACTGGTCTCAAACTCAGAGAGATTCTTCTGCCTCTGCCTCCAGAGTGTTGAGATTAGAGGAGGGCACCACAATGCCCAGCCAGTAGGCAGTTTTTAACCTATGGCCCAAGGTGCTTATTCTGGTTTTAGTCATCATATTTACTTTTTTTTTTTTTTTTTTTAAAGATTTATTTTATTTATTATATGTAAGTACACTGTAGCTGTCTTCAGGCATTCCAGAAGAGGGCGCCAGATCTCATTAAGGATGGTTGTGAGCCACTATGTGGTTGCTGGGATTTGAACTTATCACCTTCGGAAGAGCAGTCGGGTGCTCTTACCAGCTGAGCCATCTCACCAGCCCCCCTTATTTACTTTTTAGTCACTAGGAAAATATTCACTCACTTTTCCTAACTCACCCTACATTCTCCAGAAGTATCTAGCATGCACAAGGCCCTGGTTCAATTCCCAACACTACCAAACAAAACACGTCTAACACATGTAGTACTAGCATGTGGGAGATTGAGGCAGAAGGATTAGGAGATGAAAATCATCCTTAGCCAAGTTTGAAGGAACTCTGGCCTACATATGAGGGGGTAAAGGTTAAGGGGCATCATGAAGGTGGACCCTTGATCTAATAGGATTGTTACAAGAAACAATTAAAGGGTGGGAGATTATTCTCTCTCTCACTACCATTCAAAGTCAGGAAATAGGCTACTACTGTCTCTAAGACTGTCTAGAGGCTGAAGGGTTTTGAGATGCATGCCAGGTACACAGACAGTTCAAGTCCTGTGGTCGCAGATGTGAGCAACCATGACAAGATCTCAGTTTTTATTTTGTAGTATTTCTTCTAACCCTTACTTTGTGCTAACCTGAGCATACTGTACGGTTTGTTTTGTGTGTGTGTGTGTGTGTGTGTGTGTGTGTGCATAGATGTGCCCATATAAACATGCTCAAGCAACCTATAAGTTAATACCTTATTCTTTTATATTTATTTATATTGCTTTATGTGTAGGAGCTTTTAGCCTGCATGTATGTCTACATATTGTGCATGTGCTTGGTGCCTACAGAGATCAGAGGAAGGCACTGGATCGCCTGGAAATGGAGCTGTGAATGGTTCAGTCACCAAGTGGGTGCTGGAAAACATACCAGGGTTCTCTGTAAGAGAAACAGATGACAAATCTTCCCTCTAGCCCCCGCCTCTAGCCCCCCACACCTTATTTTTTGAGATAGGGTCTCATGATGTTCCTGGAGCTCACTATTTTGGCCAGAATAGCTGTGTGTCAACCTCAGGATCTGCCTGTCTTCGCTTCCCTAGCCTAGAATTACAGAAGTGTGTTGCCTTATCTGGATTTTATGTAGATGAGGGATCCAGTTGAATCCTCTTGCTCAGCAAACATTTCACACACTGAGCCATCTCTCTAGGCCCAATGTATAGCTTTATACTTCCTTAGCTTGGAATGTTCTGGATCTGGAAACTGACTCTCTTAGTTATTGTTTGTTTGCTTGTTTGTTATGTGCACTAATGTTTTGCCTGCATGTGTCTGTGTGAGGGTGTTAATTCCCTGGAACTGGAGTTACAGACAGGTATGAGCTGCCATGTGGGTGCTGGGAACTGAACTCCTCTGGAAAAGCACATGAAGTCTTAACCACTGAGCATCCTTACAGCCCCCACTCTTTTTAGGTTTTTAATCTTAGTTCAAATGTCACTTCCTCTGTAAAGTCTTCTGTGATAGACAATGTGTGTGTGTGTGTGTGTGTGTGTGTGTGTGTGTGTGTGCGTATATAATAAAACAACTCTAATATAGTACATCTCAGATAGTTTAGTTCAGGTGGTTGTTTACATGACTAATCCTCATGCTATACAAGTTAGTTACAAAAGCTGTAGTAGGATCTAGGAATATAGGAGTGGATGAAGTTTAGTAGATCCTGTTTTAGAGAAGAAACTGAAAACTGAATATGAACAAAGTTTCACTGAGACAGAAATACAACAATAACTATATCTGATTCTGATTTGATTCTGAGAGCAAGGGTGACTTGTTCCTTTTTCATATTTGTGATGTCTCTAACTGGCACTGTATATAGATCACAGGATGAACAATAAGTGTTGGTTAATGAAGATTTACCTGCATTTGATTGAACTAAACTTTTCTCTTGTTTTTCAGAATGCAAGGTCTGGAGAAACCCTTTAAACCTCTTTAGAGGAGCAGAATATAGAAGGTAAGACGTTTGCTTTCAGTACAAGTATGGTGTGGGGTTTATGTTCAAGTACTGTGGGTGCTTGTCTTATAAATGTCTTATAGCCTCTTCTGATTGGAGATACAGACTGTATTAAAGTGAATGATTAGCTCGAGTAGGTATCACCTTGACTGTGTTTAGTTTTTTTTTTTTTTCTTTTTTCCTTGTTCCGGTCAACCCTGCTCGCTCTGCTTGACTCCGCTCGCTCCGGCCAGCCCCACTTGCTCCCCGCCGCCCCCATACGGCCCCTGCTTGTTCCAGCCAGCCCCGCTCGCTCCGATCGGCTCCGCTTGCTCCGGTTTGGCCCCGCTCGTTCCGGCCATCCCTGTTCGGCCCCACTCGCTCTGGCCCTGCTAGCTCCGGCGTCCCCCCTTGCTCCGGCCGTCCCCGTTCGGCTCCGCTCGCTCCGGACAGCCTGGCTTGCTCTGGTTGGTCTCTCCGGTCCAAGGATTCATTTCTTATTATTCTTCATAAGTATGCTGTAGCTGACTTCAGACGCACCAGAGGAGGGCGTCAGATCTTGTTACAGGTGGTTGTAAGCCACCATGTGGTTGCTGGGATTTGAACTCATCACCTTCGGAAGAGCAGTCGGGTGCTCTAACCTGCTGAGCCATCTCACCAGCCCCTGTGTTTAGTTTTTTTAATACAAAAGGAAATAACATCTCTTTAAAGTGTATTCTTTGACATTTTCATCCTTGTATATAATATATGTGTCACACTCATCCTCCATCTCCACTTCCCTTCTTCCCCGTCCCAAATCTCAGTTCTTCTTCCATGTGTTTTTCTTCTGTGACCCTCTGGATGTAACCTCTAGAGCAGAAGTCATTAGTGTCTCCTGCAGCCCTTGACAGCAGGACAGGCCCGCGAGCTCCTCTCCCTTCTAGGACTGAATGTTTATTGGCTCAGTCTTATGTAGATGCAGGCAACTGTAGTTGTGAGTCCGTGAGTGTCATACACTTAGGGCAGCATTTCGTAGTCCTTACCCTATCGTTCAGATCTTACAATTTTTTCTGCCTCTATTTTTGGTAGAGGTGCTGGAGCTTTTTTTTTCTTCTTTTAAATCTGTTTCTGTTGTTATTTTGATACAGGGGTTTATTATGCAGCCCTGGCTGTCTTGGAACTCATATACAGACTGAGCTGGCCTTGAATTATGGAGATCCACATCAAGTGTATTTGCTTACTGTGTCTGTTTTTGCTTGTTTTGTTTTGTTTTGTTGTTGTTTTGAGACATACCTCTGGCTGTCCTATAACTCAATATGTAGACCAGGCTGGCCTCAAACTCACAGAGATATGCCTGCTTCTGTCTTCCTAGTGCTAGGATTAAGGTTGTGCACCACTATGCCCAGTCTATGTTAGTTTTTAAAAACAGGGTCTCCTGTAGCCTTGTTATATAGTATCTATTTCTTCTAAACCTTTATGAGAAATTTCTTTCTATTCAAAACATGCTTAGTATCTAGTACTAATAATTTATTGGTTATTTTAGTTTTGAGACAGGTTTTATTCTGTAATTCAGGCTATCTTGAAATTTGTTATGTGGTACAGGCTGGCCTCCAACTCACAGGCAGGACCCTATGCCAGGCTGAACAGTTTATTCTTTCCTGTTTATTTTTTTAATGTTTTTTTTTTTTAAAGATTTATTTTATTTATTATATGTAAGTACACTGTAGCTGTCTTCAGACACTCCAGAAGAGGGTGCCAGATCCCATTACGGATGGTTGTGAGCCACCATGTGGATGCTGGGACCTGAACCCATCACCTTTGGAAGAGCAGTCAGGTGCTCTTATCCGCTGAGCCAACTCACCAGCCCCTGTTTTTTTTTTTTTTAATGTTTTTTTTTGGTTTTTCGAGACAGGGTTTCTCTGTATAGCCCTGGCTGTCCTGGAACTCACTCTGTAGACCAGGCTGGCCTCGAACTCAGAAATCCGCCTGCCTCTGCCTCCCAAGTGCCGGGATTAAAGGCGTGCGCCGCCACCACCACCCGGCTTTTTAATGTTTTATTATTGAACCATACAGTAGTACTTTTTAATTCCTTACTGAAATAATAAGCTTTAAGAACACCTTGAAATAGAACTGGTAGTCACTTACTTTCAGAATTTTAAGTGTTGGTTATACAATTGAAACATCTTTTGTTTTCTACAGATATACTTGGGTGACTGGTAAAGAGCCACTTACTTACTATGACATGAACTTGTCTGCCCAGGATCACCAGACCTTTTTCACCTGTGAAACAGACTTTTTACGTCCTTCAGACACAGGTATGTATTCATGAAACATTTTTCAAGTGTTCTCTAGAGCTATTATTATAATGTACAAGCTTGGAGTTATTTATATTATAGATAAGAAATTCAAATTAAAGTAAGTTATGATTATAAACTAAGTTAATGAACTATTTTGTAAGAATTTCAAATGTTTTTGCTATTTTATTACTTAAAACAATTGCAGATCCTGGTGGTGGTTGTGGTGGTGATACATGCCTTTAATCCCAGCATTCTGGAGGCAGAGGCAGACAGATCTCTGTGAGTTCAAGGCCAGCCTGGTTTATAGAGCTAGTTTTAGGACAGTCAGGGCTATACAGAGAAACCTGTCTTGAAAAAAAGAAATTCAAAGGAAATATAGCAGAAAATAGTATCCATTGCTTTGGTCTGGGAAATAATTACCTGACAACAAAGCAGGGACTAGGGAGATGGCCCAGTAAGTGCTTAGTGTGCAAGTCTGATGGCGTGAGTTCTGGGACTAGGGAGATGGCCCAGTGGGTAAGTGCTTAGTGTGCAAGTCTGATGGCGTGAGTTCTGGGACTAGGGAGATGGCCCAGTGGGTAAGTGCTTAGTGTGCAAGTCTGATGGCGTGAGTTCTGGGACTAGGGAGATGGCCCAGTGGGTAAGTGCTTAGTGTGCAAGTCTGATGGCGTGAGTTCTGGTCTCTAGAACCTGTGTAAATCTGGACAGAGTTCTGCACAGGCCTGTAATCCCTACATTCCTATGAGGAGATGAGAGACAGAGACAGGAGAGTCCACAGAAGCTCAGGAGGAGCCATCTATAACAACTAGACCCTATCATAAACAACATGGAAGGTGAGAACCCGCATCCAAGATTGTCCTCTGACTTCAACACTTGCACGCATACATACATTCATGCACACACACACACACACACACACACACACACACACACATGGAGAAGAGGGGGAGAGGGGTGATATGTAGAAGAAACAGGGTATATTTTGTTCTAGTCAAATGTGAAAATTCATATAAAGTGGTAGTTTATAGAAATGTCCATTTTTAGGTCTCTCTAAGCAGTTCCCTACAGAACAGATTATTATATAGGCTGTGGATAATGCTTAGTGGTAGGGGGCTTTTCTAGCATGTTTTAAGCACTAGATCTAAGAGTTAGTGGTAGAATAAGTCTATAAGCTAAAGACAGGCTGTTTTTTCCAACTGTCCTCTACTTTGAATACCTTTGCTCTATCTTTGTGATAAATTTCTAGTCAAATTCTTTAAGATACTTCTCTGAAAGTTCTTATAATATATAGTATATATTATATATTTTTGGTATAATTATGAATGGGTGGGTGGCAGGCATTGGTATCACACACTTAAGTAATTTCATTAATAACAATCAACACATGGGCAGCATATGTACTAATTTGTTTTTCTCAATGACACTGAGATAAATATTATCAGTTCGCTTTGAAAAAGAAGGAACCAAGCTGCATGTGGTGGTTTATGCTTTTAATCCTAGCATTCTGGAGGCATATAAGCAGGAGGATTGCCTGAAGTTCAAGACTAGCCTGGGCTACATAGTCCTTGCTCAGCCTGAGCTACACCGTGAGACTGTTTCAAACCCAGATGAATGAATGAATGAATGAATGAATGAATGAATGGAAAGTGAGGCAAAGGAAGGTCAACTAACATGCCACTCACAACTAGTAAATGATAAAGCTGGACTTCAACTGGGTTATGGCTCTTAATTCCTGCACCGCCCTGCTTCAACTAGCTACATTGAGAGAAATTGACAGCGAGGGTCTGAAGAAAGCTAGTTTCTTAGCATTGAAGTGAGTTAATTGTGTCACATTGTTGTTGAATAAAATATGCTAAGGATTGGTGGCAGTAAGAAAGCCAAGGATCTTTGACAAAGTTTATAAGCTGATTTAATTGCGAATGGAGGAGAACATTGCTTTATGTATGAATGCTTGCTGTTTGTGATCACAGTGAAATATGTGTGTTAAAGGATGCTGCAGGAGAGCATGAGCATTGCCAGTGTATGTCAGGAGCTGAGGTTCTGTACAAATCAGACCTCATCTGCTCACAGGCTGAGTCACAGACATCCCTAAGCCCTCCATCAGACAGCTCTGAAGATGATGATGATGGCTCTTTAAAACACTGCTGTCTGGATAGTTCACAGAGAAATTTCAAAATCTGTATGCTTTTTCACACATTGTAAGCTTCATATCATAAGGCTAAATAATTGCAAAGAATATAATTTTTGGCATATCAGAAAATATACACATTTAAAAAATAAACTGGCATTCCCTATATTTGAATAAAGTTTTACATGTATGTGCATGCCAAGATAGATGTTTGCAAACCAAGCACATACTTTATCAGTGAGCTGTACCAAAGAATTTGAAAACGGCCATTTTTCATTGAAACAAACTCTCTTTTAACAATAGTAAGCCATGTACAAGTCCTTTTTTGTTTTTGTTTTGTGAATGAGTCTTGTTACATAATAACAGATGGCTCACATTTGAGAACTTCCTGCCTAAGTCTCCCTTGTGCTTGAAATTGCAAGTATACACCAGTGTAAGTTTCTTTTTAAATGATTATCTTAGATATAATATAGATTATATATAATAATTTTAACATATATATGAACTGAAAAATAGAGAATGGGGTTATATTTCTCTGTCAGTTTGATTTGTTTGATTAGATTAACAATGAAGACACCCCATTAGGTCTTTAAAGGGCATATTCCAAAGAGAGAAAAAAAGAGCTAAGCATATATATAATTATATATATAATTTTATAATTAATTATTTTATGCTTGAAAGTCTTTTACTACTCTTGTAACTTTTCCACAGTAGTCACTTTATATAAATTTTTAAATTTAATTATATTTGACCATAAGGTTCTGAAGTTCTAATGTATTTCTTCTTTGGGTGTGGGGGAGTTTGAGACAGGTCTCACTGTGTGGCTCTGGCTTTCCTGGAACTCATTATATAGAACAGACTGGCCTTGAATCACAAGGATTCATTTTCTGCCTCCCAAGTACTAGGATTAAAGGGTTTTACTACCACATCTTACTATGATGATGTATTTTAATTATATTCTTGTCGAGTTTTTAACAACTATATGCTTAGCTCTCTCTTTTTTTTCTCTTTGGAATATGCCCTTTAAAGACCTAACGGGGTGTCTTCATTGTTAACCTAGTCAGTTGAATCATGCAGATAGAACTCTAACCCCATTCTCCATTTCTCTGTTCAGATAAACATGTTAGCGCCTCCATCATAACTATTTCTCTTATATATGAGATTTTGCTTCTTTTGTTTTTGTTTTGTGAGGTAGGATCTCTTCTTTAGCCCAAGTTGTCCTCAGCTCTGTTTCTAGGATTGTGAAACCTGGCTCTGGATTAAGATTCTGAGAAAAAAGGTGAAAATTTGAGCTTTGACTAATGCTTGTCCCTTACCAGACTGAGGCGGCCCTGCTTTCATTGTTCCTTGCCAACACACTCTGACTTCCTGTAAGGACCTTCCCTTAGAAATAATACTTTTTTTTTTTTTTAGTTATTATTATTATTATTATTATTATTATTATTATTATTATTGTTTTTAGGTTTTTTTGAGACAGGGTTTCTCTATGTAGCCCTGGCTGTCCTGGAACTCACTCTGTAGACCATGCTGGCCTCGAACTTAGAGATCCTCCTGCCTCTGCCTCCCAAGTGCTGGGATTAAATGCACACACCACAACTGCCTGGCTAGAAAAATACATTTCTTAAATAACTGGGGAGAGGTGCTGATGGGACTAACAGAAATGGTTATCACTCCTTAATTCAAACCATCTAGGAGCCAAATTTTTTGTTTTTATTTATTTAGTACTCATTTTAGAAGACTCTGATGTAGCTCAGGCTGGTAGCTGAGCTACATCCCCTGTATACTGATGGTGACTGAGTTTCTAATCTCTCTGGCTTTACCTGAGTGCTAGGATTACACGGGTAGCAGGTTGTATGGTGCTGGGATTGAGGACAGGTCTTTGTGCTAAGCAAGGAAGCTGCATCCCCATCGTGCAAGAGTATTCTTCCTCAGCGCAGAGTTCCCTGCTGAGAAAGACAGCAAAGGCAGGGAGCCGCATTTCTAGGTTCCTTGATTTAGGATAACTCCTCAGTCAGGCTTGATGGCTCATGCCTGTAAGCCTAATATTTGGAAGGCTGAGGCAGGAGAATTTTAACTTTATCTCAGAAAACAAACAAACAAAACAAACAAGTACGTACCCTCCATCTCCCGAACAGACTGCTCTTGACACCTAGAGGTTTTGAGCCATTCCTACACACTGCATCTAGGAAGATTCAGAGTGACCAAGGGACAGCCTTTCTTTTGTAAACTAGAAATGAGCACACCTCTCAGGAGAGGCATTTAATGACTATGGTTAGATAGGAAAGGATAAATAGAATAGTCAGAGGAGCATTTTTTCATATTCTATCAGATACAGGAAAGAGTCATGCGAATTTTAATTGACTGAGAAGTTTGACGTGGATTTTCTTAAAACCACAGGTGTCATTTTGGTCCTTGCAGTTTTATGTACTTGCAGGGCTGAGAGTATGTAATCTAGTTAAATTCTGAACTCACAGGTAGACTTCATTGAGTGAGAATTAGGAATGAACTGTCAGTTTTATTTTTGTCCTTTTGAACATTCACATAAAGGAAAGATTTTCATGAGGATAGGATAGTTGTTACAGCAGAAAAGACAAGCATGCACGTCAGTGCGATGTGGCACATCTCCCTATTGTCATAGTAGTCACTGCAATAGCTCTCTAGGAGATTGCTTGCTTTAAGTCCGAGAATAAGGAAAAATACCCTCAAGGCTCGTCAGCAGTGTGCTTTGATGGATCTGAGGTAGGAGGATGGCAGAGTACTGGGCAATTCTGGTGGCCAGGACACTAAGCAAATAACAACCTAAGAGATTTCTCATTAATGTCCAGATTTATACTGTAATGAAAGTTGGACAATACGGGAGTGGACTTGTGTGTCAGTGGCTGTGGTCAGCCAGTGTGAAGTGGCCGCTCTGCTGTGCATACAGTGCATATGCTCTAAGCACTTTGTTCCTCCTGGGATTTTGTAGATGTTTACAGCTGTAGTCCTTTTTTGTGCTTATTAGAATGTTGCAAATATTAATTGAAAAATTAAAATAAGTCTGAGTGAATTGGTTTTTTTGTGATGTTTTAGTTATTTTAAGCATATCATGAGCTCTTAGCAGTATTGAATAATAGTATTTTTACTTAAATTATTCTTAAATCTTTTTTAAATTTTTATTTATTTATTTATTTTAACTTGTATTTCCCCCTTTCACTTTAGACTTAGGGATACCTTGGTTGTGAAGATCAATCTTGAAAGGCAGGAGTGATAGAGGATTTGAAAACGTAAGAATAAGAAAAAAATGCTTGAAGATAGATTACATAAACTCATTAGAATAAAAAGTTACAAACGATTTTGTTTTCATGTGTTAAATTAACAAAGATTGGTAATACAGACTGAGTATCCCCTGTCTGAAATTCTAGGGAACAGAAGTGTTGTTTTAGATTTTCTTTAGTTTTTTAGATATTTGTATGTGCATAATGATATATCTTGAGAATGGGACTCAAGTCTAAACTTTAGAATTCTTCTTTCATATATACATTTTACACATAGGGGGAAAGTAATTTTTTTGTGTTGATTTGGTTTTTGTGTATTTAGAGATAGGGGCTTATATAGTCCAGGCTAGCCTGTAAGTCCTTAACTAGCCAACACTAGTCTTGAGCTCTCAAGCCTCCTGCCTCTACCTCCGAGGTTCTGGGATCACAGGTCTGTGTCACCATAACTCTCTTGTTGTACATGCATTTTGACTGCAACCTATCTCATGAAGTCAGTGTTGATTTTTCCACTTTGGTTTCATGTTTTGTAGTTTGGAGTTTTGTATAGAGATGCTCAGCCTGGCTCAAAGGGTAAGAGATTGGGGAAATGGTCGCTTTTTCTATGCTGGCTCAAAGTACAAATTCATAATTTTACTGAGCAGTGTTTGAGAGTATATATTCAAAATCTTTTAAAGATTATGCCTATTTTAAATAAACTGTTCTGCAAAACAGTATTTGGTAAGCTATACAAAGCTGAAAGGTTATGTGTGTTTTCTGTTTTTGTTATTGGTGTTTTGTATTGAAGTTCTGAACACTTCAGTAGTTTTACCACTAAACTTTATTTCCAGCCATTTTTGCTTGTTTAAGTCATGGTCTTGCTGTGTAGCACTGGCTGGCCTAGTACTTGCTATATAACCCTGGTTGGCCTCAAATTCATTGTGATCCTCCTGCCTCAGCCTCCTGAACAGTAGAGTAAGAGTGTTCACTACCACACCTGACTGAAAGATAGCTATTACGGTGTTTTTTGTTGTTGTTGATTTTTATTTTGGAGACAGATTTCATGAAGCCCAGGCTAGCCTTAGACTATCTTCATAGGTGAGATGACTCTGAACTCTGGATTCTCCTGTTTCCACCTTCCAAGATCTAGAGCTATAAGTTTATGCATAGCATACAGTGTTTGTATGATAGGAAAACACTGGCAATGACTTAACTTTCCATTGAGAGCTAATTAGTTAAGTAGATTAAATAATTAGATAAGTTATGATATGTACTACAATATTATATAATCACCTCAAATACTGATAGAGATTCAGCAATAAAATTTGGTCTGTAAATACTACACAGTTTATAGAAGAGAGTCCTGTCATCATGGGTTCACTAGCCTAATATCACAGTCTGTTCTGTATCCTGTATCCTGTTTTAGCGTGTGGCAGATTGATGTCTTTACCTGGTCACAATCAGGTGGTGCTGCCTTACATCAGTTTGTCAAGTTCAGGAAGCATTAGCTGTCAGCTAGCTGGTGACATGCTTGATATGAAAAATGTATTTTTGTTACACATGTGGAATATATTGTCTCATTTTCTGAGCCAAGACTAATATTTTGTTTCCAAAGAAAATTCAAACATTTTCCACGTTATTCTTTCTGGACAGTTGGAGGCTTTGTTCCAAAGTCAACATTCATAAGTTTTCCATTTTTTCTTATCAAATGTAAAGTAAGCCAGGTAGTTTTGAGAATATGCTTTATGTGTTTGTTTAGCTTTTAAGTGACATCATAAAGTGCGATTTCTCCATTTTGGTTCAGTAAATGGTAGAAAAACCCATCTCATTCTTCCAAAGAAATCCTAATTTAGGTTAGCGTTGTGGTTTGATAAAGCTGAGATTTTCCAGAGATGTGCTGTATTCTAAATTACCCAAGTCTTCCCTTCCCATTTTCATAGAAAATACACATCTATACATTTTTTCCTATACTGAATCATTGATTGAAAAAAGACTTTTAAAGCTTTTGTGTCTTTCACAAAAATACTATTTTTATTTTTTTATTTTAACGTTCAATAGTTCTGTATGCCCTTTTCAGAAAGATGAAAGTAGCACTTGCATGTTTATTCTAATATACTTTCACTCAAACTTACACTGACATGCACTTAGATACATAAATGTTCATGTGTAAAAATGGTATGATTAATTAAGTATTTTCTTTATATGTTATGAAAATAGATCATAGACTATTTTTATTATATAGAAAGCTTCCAGATTTAATATACATTTCTCATATAAATATGAGCTAGTAGCCCAGTTTCATATGTTTAAGAACATGATATTGAAAGCTTTGTTTACTCCTTTAGCTCATTCTTCATACGTTTTACATAAGATTATTTATGTTTACCATCTCATCCACTCTTTGAAATATTTTTCCCACAGTTATGCAGAAGGCATGGAGGGAAAGAAATCCTCCAGCTCGAATCAAAGCAGCCTATCAAGCTTTAGAGTTAAACAATGAGTAAGTTGGAAAAATAAATTTGTTTTAAAGGAAACACAAGCAAATAAATTTGTATTTCCTTTTATCTGTTCATAAGACTCAGAACAGTCTCCACTCCTATCTTGCACACTAGAGATAAGCTTTGCAGTGTTCAATGACATCTGTACTTGCTTGTGGAAGTGTAAATTATATGGTTTTACATAAAGTATTTTAGAAGTTTTTTTTAAATAAAGACAGCTAATGAAGAGTGCTAATAATACTTAGTAGTTAAATGAGTACTTAAGTATTTATGTCTCTGCTTATTTTGTTTTTCATTTAAATCATTCATTTAAAGCATTCATCAATCCTGGGAACTTATACTCAGCAATGGGTTTTGAGACATGAAAGAGGATTCAAAATTAGCAAGATAGCTCTGTCATATTTTTTTTCATGTTTACAGCATTTACTTTCATAGCACTTTGTGTTATCTTTATATCTTAAGACAAAAATGTAAACCTGACTCTGTGTTTAAATGCCACTGATCAGTGAGTGTCAGTTATCCTAAAGAATATAGTATAATGTATTCTAAATAAATTTCACATGGCATTATTCAAAGAATGCCACCTGGCTAATATTAATTGAGAGTTTTCCTTGAAGTTTTTTATCATCAGTAAGAAGACCCTATTGGGAGAGCAGAATAAAGGCAACTTTCCTTAGCTAGTGACTGGCTGACAGGAATGTGACCTGTTGAGACTCTGAAATAGTCAGAACTTTTGTGAAGTAACCTCGGATTGCTCAGTCAAGCAGAAATTACCTAAATATAAGAAAGCCCCCCCCCCCCCTCTAGCTCAGTGGCATTCTTGAAGACAAAACGAACATGCCAGGCCAGATGCAGGTGTGTCATGCCAGGGAACAGAACTGTGGCTGTTGGTTTTTACTAATGTAATAATAGTTCCTTGAAGCACCAGCTCAAGGGCTTGTCTTTATTTCAGTTGCCTTGAAACTCTCTGAATCGACCATCCTAAGATGAAAATATTTAGAGGAGAATGTGTTACTAGCCATCTGTTTCTGATATAAAAGATAAAAACTAAACAAAAGGACAAGAAAATAGACAAAGCAGAACATGTATGAGGAAAGCTTGGGAAGTGAGACTCTAGAGAATAGGGCCTTTAAAAGCTTCCACACATTCCTGGGAGCCTCAAAGACCCAGTTTTTGACAGAGTTGGGCATGCTCAGAAAATACTTGGTTTTCAAGTCCTTTTAAGCTTGTATATTATCTTAATTCATGAAAAAATAAAAGACAAAATCCAACATCATTTTATGATAAAAAATATTAAAAAAATGTTAGCTATGTAAGGAATGTCCTGCCTAGCTAGATAACATTTAGGTTGGACACAAGTAGAAATAAAAGCTCTGATAGTTGTGAAATACCTGAGTGTTGGGAGTGCATCCTAGTACATGTATGCTAATGCATACACACATAAATATACATATATACAGACATAGACATATATGTTTACACATACATCATGTACGCGCGTGCGCACACACACACACACACACACACACACACACACACACTATGCCTACCTGTGGAGTCTTGAGTTTTGTACTTTGTTCATAGATATTTAAGAAATCTTTATCCGACCATTAATTGACTACTATGCTAACCATTGGTCCCCATTGGTCACACATAACAAAGAATATAATGTTACAAAATCATCAGAAAACCCACTATACAGACGCCAACAAGCAGCAGCAACAAGAGGGAGTGTAGAAAATCAGATTCTACAGTTGCCAGAATATTAGTTAAGATTTTCAATTTTCAACAACAAAAAAATATGAAGCATGCAAAAAAACGTGGGCATGGTAGTACATATATGTAATCTCAGCAGTCAGGAGGTTGTTATTGAGCTCTGGGTTAGCCTGGGGTACAACCAGACCCTGATTCCAAATAAAACAACAGAAAACAGCATTCAAAGAAACAGTAGAACAAAAATGGAAAAAGTATTCATGGAAATGTCTCCAAAAAACTCTGAACTTTTTTCTTAATAGACTTCAAATCATATGACCCTGAGCTCACTACTTTTGTGTTACATGTTATTAGAAATCCTAACAGGGGCAGTTGAGCAAGAAAGGAAAAAAAATGTATCTGCATTTGAAAGGAAGAAGTAAATTGTCTCTTCATAGGTGATATGATCGTTTGTCTAGAAAACCATAAGGAATTCACACAGATAGAAACCTATTCATGCTTATAAGTTAGGTTTAAAATGTATGAATAAAAAGTTAGCTTCATTCTAAATAGTTGTGATAAACACAGCCCCATTTACAGTGGCAGGAAGCGTATGACAGTGCATAGGAGTAAATTTAGCTAAAAAGTGTACTACTTGCACACTGATAACTAGAAAAGCAGCCGTAGAGACAAAGGCCTGGCGACCTGAGCTAGGAAGGAGTGAGCCGACTCAGCAGTCACCTTCTCACTTCCGAGCACACGTGGTGACATACGTGTGCCACACTTACACACTCAAAGTAATCTTTAAAAACTTTGAAAATCCACAAAACATTGTTCAAATGGTTAAAATAGAAAGACTTAAACAAGCGGGAAGGAGTCGTCTGTTCATGTATTATACAAATTAATATCATGACTTAAATGTCAGTGCTCCCTACAGCAGTCTACATAGTGGGAAGGAATCGTCTGTTCATGTATTATATAAATTAATATCATTACTTAATGTCAGTGCTCCCCTACAGCAGTCCTCATAGTTAATGTAACCCCTGTTAAAACTACAATTCATGGGTCTAGGCATTCAGTGGTTAAAAGTACTGGCTGCTTTTCCAGAGGACCCTGGTTTGACTCCCAGCACCCACATGGCAGCTCACAATTATCTGACGCCACTTTCTGGGGATCCAATACCCTCTACTGGTCTCCATGGGGATTGCATGTATGTAGTACATAGACATACATGCAGGCAAAACACTCATACATTAAAAAAAAAATTAAAATTGTAGATATCAATTTTGCAGAAATGGGCAAGCTGGCCTTATCATTTGTGTGCTGTTGCAAGGGACTCTAAGCAGCCAAAAACAATCCTAGAGCAGCATTAGAAGACTCAAGTTTTCCAATTTTAAACTTACTACAAAACTAGATGGCTAAACCATAAGGTTAGACAACTAGCCTGATGGATTCCAACTGGGAATCTGCACATAAGCTCGTGTCTGGTGTCTGTGGGCTTTTAGTGGATTTTTAATGGAGATGCCAAGGCATTTCAGTGGAGGAAAAGATGGTTTTAGTAAAAGATACTGAAACAATTGGATAATGACATCTATAGGTTGGAAATTGTACCCCTCTCCTTCACATATGCATATCAGTCAATTAAAAATTAACAACTATAAACACCTGTAAGAGAGCATGGAGTGGGGTAGGGATGTATGTCGGTGGTAGAGCTCTTTCGCTGAAAGAGAGTGGGGCAGAGAGAAGAGAGAAGGGGAGAGAGTGGGGCAGGGAGGGCAGGAGAGAAAAGATCGGGCAGTCTTATGCCCCCAGATCTTCTGATGGTTAACAGACAAGACAATAAAGACACAAGCAATATGGTAAACCATGTCTCATTACCACAAAAGCCTCTTTGCACCAAAGGACTCTATTAGAGAGGTGATGTGTGACTGTCGGTGGGGAGCCATGAGAGACAGTAGAATTGCTAAATGACTATGGCACTTTTGGGGATGGCAAACATGCTTCATGTACCAGCTACAGTTCCACAACCTTGAGAATATATTAAACGTTTCTGAATTATCCAATTGAAAATATATTACACTGATGGATATACAAGATGGCTCATCTAGTAAAGGTACGATGATCTGACTTTTGATTCCCAGAAACCACGTGGTGGAAAGAGGAAGCCGAATCCTACAAGTTGTCCTCTGTCCTCTACATGTGTGCTGTGGTGTACACATAGGCACACATAATAAACAAATACAAAATACATACATGAAAAACATAAAATTTTACACTGGTATGTGAATTTGACCCCAATTTATGACAAAAGAAAGTTATTAGGTATGCATAGGACTAATGTTTTTTGTAATAACATCTTTATTCAAAAATATAAGGGAAAATTGCCAAGGAGCATATAATGTGATTTGTTGTGGTTTTTGGTGGTACTGGGGGTAGAACCCAGGTCCTTGCACATGCCAGACAAGTGCTCTAGCCTCGAGCTACTTTTTCAGCCCCTTTTCCCCACTTTTTCAGACAGAGTCTTACTGATCTGCCCTGGCAGTTCTTGAACTTGTCACTCTCCTGCCTCACCCTTATGACAAGTTAGCATTATAGGCCTGTACCACCAGACCTGGCTTGTAATTCAGTTATGTTAGGAGTTGAGGATGTATTTTTTTTTTCAATTTTTTATTAGATATTTTCTTCATTTACATTTCAAGTGCTATCCTGAAAGTCCCCTATACCCTCCCCCCGCCCTGCTCCCCTACCCACCCACTCCCACTTCTTGGCCCTGGCGTTCCCCTGTACTGGGGCATATAAAGTTTGCAATACCAAGGGGCCTCTCTTCCCAATGATAGCCGACTAGGCCATCTTCTGTTACATATGCAGCTAGAGACACGAGCTCTGGGAGTTCTGGTTAGTTCATATTGTTGATCCACCTATAGGGTTGCAGACTCCTTGAGGATGTATCTTAATGATAGACATTGCCTACCATGTGAGTTCCTGAGTTTTACTCCCAGCACCACAAAACAAAGTAATAAATTATGTTGATATTTAAGATTCTATTTCATCAATTTTATCTATCAAGGTCTTTACAAAAGTGGTGTTTTGTTTTGTTTTGCAGTGCTGGGATCGAGCCCAGGGCCTCAAGCATGCTAGGCAAGTGCTCTACCACTGTGCTATAGCCCCAGCTCTACAAAAATATTTCTTTCCTGCTTATTTAAAAGTGTTTGAAACAAAACAATAAATACAAATATTTGATGATAGGTGTTGTGACATAAATCTGTAATCACCAGCACTTGGAAAGCTGAATCAGGAGAACAAGAGTTCAAGGCTAGTCTGGGCTGCATAGCATAATTCTGTGGCGAACAACAACAAAAATTTGAAATTGTTTTGGGTATGGCAAGTACAATACTTAGTGTTTAAACCAGTAGTGTACCTAATATTTTATAAAAATCTAATGTAATGCATTGGAGAAATATGTTGAATAGTAAAATTATTATATATATCAATTTAAAATGCTATCTGAAAAATGTCTCAGTAGTGCAGTTTACATTTTTGTATCTGAAAGGCCTTCTTGACCCTAATTGAGGGAATGGCTGCATCATCATCATCATCATCATTATTATTATTATTCAGAAATAGCATCTTGTCATAGAGTGCAAAGTACATGGTACTCCTGTATAGTCAAAGCTGTCCACAAACTCAAGGTCCTCCTGCCTCAGGGTTCTGAGTATTGGGATTATAGATGTGATGATAGCTACTCCAATCACTGAATTTTGTACCTTCCTTTGCATTTTTTGTCAATAATCTCTGATTAATTGGAACATGTGAACTATATATGTAGCTTTTTAGATTTCTAGTAGCCATATTTAAAAAGTTAAAAAGGAAATTGTATTTTATTACAAAATATAAAATATTTTCACATATGACCAATATTTTAAAAGCCTATTAATCAGGTATTTTAGATTTTTCTCAGTCTTTAAAATTTGATATGTTCTAGCATGCCATATCAGTTTAGGTTAACCACGTTTCAAGTGTTCAGTAACTGCTTATGGCTACTGACTTAAATGCTGGACTGTGTAGGCTTGGACAAGCAGAACTAATACATCATCTCCAAACTAAAATGTTCTGGTGATTTATCTGAATGGAAGGGAAACTTTTTGTTTTCTTTCTTAAACAAAGCCAAGAATTAGTTTATTTTATTGGCCAGCTGTTGACTTTAAAGATACACACAAAAATCTCTGAGTTTTTAGCAGGGTGAAGAGAAGGAAGCCTGCGGTAAACATGGGTGTGTGGTTGAGCATTGGTGTATGAGAGGAAGGACTGGGAATACAGACTTGTGTGGATAAGCCCGTGAGAGACCGCAGACAGCACTTGCGTAGAGAAGGCTTAGTGTAGGACTGTTTCTGATCACATACAAAGAGTCTCTAGTTAGCCCAGGGAGTTTTCCCAGTCTGCACTCCTATAGTGGCTACCGTGATATGGACATTACAGAGCAGGCAGTGGCTTAGAGCAAGTGTGATCCGTGGGGGTGTGGTCCTTACAACTACTTTTTAAAGCAACTTTTTGGGTATCTTACTTTTTCTCCCCCTTCCACAAAAGCAAAGCAAAGGGTCAGAGAACAGAGATAGAAATAAATAGACAGAAAATAAAGAGTGGATAAAACATTGTGGAGGTGGCCATAATGAATATACTAGTGTACCACTAGTGAGTTGACATACTGAGAGATGTTTTATTTTTTCCTCAAAGATGGAAAGTATAGGTAGGGATAAGGGAAGCATGCCATAGCCGAGGCCTGTGCAAGAGAAAAGTGGGCTTCACCCGTCCTTAACGTTGCCTCGCTTGCCTGCTTGCTTTGTAGCTGTGCCACTGCCTACGTCCTACTGGCCGAAGAAGAAGCAACAACCATCGTAGATGCTGAAAGGTTGTTTAAACAGGCACTCAGGGCAGGAGAGATTATTTATAGAAGGTCCCAGCAGTGCCAGCACCAGAGCCCTCAGCATGAAGCTCAACTGAGTAAGCACATTTAAACTGCCTATTCCCTTTTGGTTTCTCAAGGTGTTAACCTCCGATTTGCCATGTAGGTGAAGATGGGCCAGAACTGATCTTCCCTTCTAAGCTGGAATTCTTAGGCATGTGCCACCAGGCCCAGGGTTTGTCTTTAAGTTCTGAACTTGCATCTCTTGTGTTTAAAGCATAAAACATCAACAACAATAATAATAATAAATTAATATGTAAAAATTTGTTAGTTTTTATGAGACAACTGATAGATTCTATTTCTGATCTGTTAATATTAACAAGCCAACAATATGGAAAGAAGTATGTATTATCCTGACAGTGTTTGTGGAATGGAACAGATTCGTTTAGTTACCTAGAAAAAAAATACGCTGTTCTGAGACTGAGCATTTTCTTTCCTACAAGAGCTGACTGGTCACTAGACAAACAACACTTTCAAATTCTGGGGACCCTTCTAACGATGCCAGGCAGTACTAAGATTCTCTCTAAACAGTAAGCATTGTCTTTACCCAGACCCCCACTCAGAGCTATGGGAGGGGTACTTTTTTGCATTTCTGGGAATCAGATCCAGGGCTTTCCTCCCACAAGCTTGACAGTGTATAACCCTGAGGTGAGCCCCCCAGTCCAAACATCATTTTGTTGGCTCTTCATATATGTATCTGTATGCAGTGCCAAAGTGTGGTTCCTTCTCTCCTCTACTCAGCTCTCCCTCCCTCCCTCCTTTCTTCCCTCCCTCCCTCCCTCCTTTCTTCCCTCCCTTCCTTCTCTCCTTCCTTCCTCCCTCCCTCTCTTCCTCCCTCCCTCCCTCCCTTCTCTCCTTCCTTCCTTCCTCCCTCTCTTCCTCCCTCCCTCCCTTCCTTCTCTCCTTCCTTCCTTCTCTCCTTCCTTCCTTCCTTCCTTCCTTCCTTCCTTCCTTCCTTCCTTCCTTCCTTCCTTCCTTCTTCCCTCCCTCCCTCCCTCCCTCCCTCCCTTCCTTCCTCCCTCCCTTCCTTCCTTCTCTCCTTCCTTCCTCCCTCTCTTCCTTCCTTCTCTCCTTCCTTCCTCCCTCCCTTCCTTCCTCCCTCCCTCCCTCCCTTCCTTCTCTCCTTCTCTTCTCTTCTCTTCTCTTCTCTTCTCTTCTCTTCTCTTCTCTTCTCTTCTCTTCTCTTCTCTTCTCTCCTTCCTTCCTTCTCTCCTTCCTTCCTTCTCTCCTTCCTTCCTCCCTCCCTCCCTTCCTCCCTTTCTTCCTACCTTTCCTCCTTTCCCTCCTCTTCCACCTCTCTCTTCTCTTCCTCCTTTCTGTGTTTGGATCCCTCTGGTGACTACTTCTTTCATCCCTCTTGTTTCCTAACCCGCACTGCAGTTTTGTATGTGACATTGGTTCTTTCTTTGATTGATTTTTCTCCAGCATGCTTGAGATCACATGAAGCACAGGACTGTTATTTTTTGGAGATGCTTTTCTGGTTAGGGTTGCGACACTTACCAAAGCTGTTAGAATCGGCAGTGTTGCTGTTTCTGACTGAGACTTGTGGCCAAGAGGTTTTAGTTTCATGATTTTGGCAGATACTAGGCAATAAATTGAAATATGTTTACACAAGGCATTATCTCTTAGCAGCTAAGTTCTACATCTTTTGTTTATGGAAATTAAGATTTGGCTAATGTTTTCTCTCAGTTAAATACTTGTGTTTACAATATATTTCATTAAGGCATGTTATTATACAAAACTATGGGAATAGTTAATTTTGCCACCTGGAACTAATGAAACTACATCTATAAAAACCTCTTGCTATTTGTCCTTGCATAATATCAAATGTGGTTATGTTGTAGAATTTTTTTTAGTTTTAAAAATTATACATATTTATGTATCCATATTTGAATGTGTGTGCACATGCACACATGCATGCATAGAAGTCAGAAAAGAACTTGTGTATCAGTTCTCTCCTTCTACCGATTGGATCCCAGGGATCAAACGCAGGTCACCAAGCTTGGCAGCAAGTGTCTTCTGCCTTCTGAGCCATCTCACTGGCCTGTGCTAAAGACTTTTCTCATTGCCCTTTCTAGAAAACATTTTTTAATTACTAACTTAATAAAATTTATATTATTCATGCAAATTTTGTTTGGGACATTTAGAGTCTTTGCGCTAAAATAATAATACTAAAATTATAGGTTGTTTATGCAGAAACTTGAGATAGACAAATATATCTTCCTATTAATATCTACTTGTTTTCTGTCAGTATTAAACTCATCAACCAAGGAAATTATATACTATACTCAAATTGCTTATTACTAAAGGAAAAAGTAATTAAGTATATTTTATTATTATCACTTAAATTTAGCATTCATTAATAATAATGCATTCTGATATCATTTAACTTTTAGTAAGTTTTCCAAGATGAAATGTTAGGCCATAATACAAAAGTGAGAGTTGTGTATTTTTCTTGTTGTTTGAAATAGGGCGAGATACCAATGTACTTGTGTATATTAAAAGAAGATTGGCCATGTGTGCAAGAAAATTGGGAAGAATAAGAGAAGCAGTGAAAATAATGAGAGATGTAAGTAAATTTGGTAACTGAACCATTATTTCTATTCACAAACAAAAAATATCAGTTATTTTAATGCATAATCACATTTTATTTTAAAAATAACTTGTTTATTTTTATTTTATGTGCATTGATGTTTTGCCTCAATGTGCTTGTGTCAGATCCCCTGGTACTGGAGTGCTGGGAATTGAACTCACCCAGGTCCTCTAGAAAGAGCAGACAGTGCTCATAATCACTGAGCCATCTCTCCAGCCCCATAATCACTGCTTTTCAATTGCCTATCTTTCTAACAGGATAGTAAGTATGTACATATTTTTTAATGGAAGAACATGGTCTCACATTGTAGCCCTGGTTGCCCTGGAACTCATTCTGTAGACCAGGCTGGCCTCCAACTTACAGTGGTATGCCTACCTCTGCCTCCTGAGTGCTGGGATTAAAGGCATCACTGCCCAGCAGATATTTTAATGTATGCATATTTCTTAAGGTTTAGATCTTTGTAATTTTGTAAAAAGGAAAATAACATACTTTTAACAAACTACTTAGGTTTTTTTTGTCATGATTTATTTTGAATTTAGTCTTTTTTTTTCTCTTCCTTTTAATATACAGTTGATGAAAGAATTTCCTCCTCTTACCATGTTGAACATCCATGAAAATCTTTTAGAATCACTTCTAGAATTGCAGGCCTATGCAGATGTTCAGGCAGTCCTGGCAAAATATGATGGTGAGTTTTTTGGTGTGTATTAGTAGATAACGTGGGTGTATTCTCTTCAATTATTCTAGGCTTCTTCATTGTCTCTCTCCAGTCTTAGCAATCAGTGTTCAAGGAGCAGGTATAGGTGCTACCAAGTATCTCCTTTATCTGTCTTTCTATCATCAAAAGCTTGCAAGGAGGAGCTTTTCCTCTGTGAGGATGTATTCTTTATTAACTGAGTATGTAATATGTGTGAAGCATTTAGGATATAACGTTGAACATGAGAACATGGATTTAGCTCTCATGGCATTTACGACTTAGTCGAACACACAGAGAATTAGACAGTACACAGCAGCTAGTATGTGAGGAGAGGTAACTGGAAAAGTATAGGCATTGTACATATAGTAGGGTGCCTCATGGGTTTTGGCATATAAGAAATACCAAAAGAACTTACATAATAATCTGTATAAGAATTATTCAGAATAACAGTTTTAAAATTATTTTTAGTTAAAAAGTTATTTATATAATTTCATTGCATCCATATAATAACCATGTGATGTGGTAAGACAAGTATTTTAACTCTTCATAGGTACTAAATTGGGAAACTGGAGTTTAAGAAGGTTAAATATTGGGTAATATTTCTCAATAAATGAGTGGCAGACCCAAACCTTAATTCGGCTGTTCCATTTCTTTGTTTGCTAATTATTTTGTAAGAATAATTCCATATATATTAGCTATTATTAAGAAGGTTAAATATTGGGTAATATTTCTCAATAAATGAGTGGCAGACCCAAACCTTACTTCAGCTGTTCCATTTCTTTGTTTGCTAATTATTTTGTAAGAATAATTCCATATATATTAGCTATTATTATTATTATTATTATTTATTTTTGGTTTTTCAAGACAGGGTTTCTCTGTATAGCCCTGGCTGTCCTGGAACTTACTCTGTAGACCAGGCTGACCTCGAACTCAGAAATCCGCCTACCTCTGCCTCCCGAGTGCTGGGATTAAAGGCATGCGCCACCATGCCCTGCTGAGCTATTTGTATTATTATAACAATAACAGTTGGCTACAAGTGGATTTGGGTCAGTGCTAAAAACAGACTTTCTCCTCATTTGCTCATAAACACTAGTTTAATTTGCCTTCCTCTTAGATCCGCCTGCCTCTGCCTTTTCCTCCTCTCAAGTCCTGGGATTAGAGGTATATTCCACCATGCCCAGCTAGAATATTTTTAATGTGCATATATTTCTTAAGGTTTAGGTCTTTATAAGTTTATTAAAGATAATTTTTAGTTTAATAAACCTGGTTCAGCTCCTCTTGAATTTTTCAGTCATGATTTATTTTGATTTTAGTCTCTCTTTTTAATCTACAGTTGATGAAAGTCCATGTTGCAATTTCCTAGCTCTTATAATGTTTCTGTTCACGTCTCTTATTACAGTAGAACATGGAATGTCGCTCATTGTTCCTGGCAGAGGTTCCTGCCATTAGTATAGGGTCCCCATGACTTGGGAAGGTTGAAGTGTGATATATTTGATAGGTGAAGTTTATTTCTTTTAAACATCTGGAATTTTTAGGCATCTCTTCACAATGGTTAGGCTCATGGGGAAATTCATGAGAAATTCCTTCCATATGTAACTTACTGTATGTGTGGCCTATTATGATATTTGTGTTATGCTTAGGTTTAGGGACTGAACATAAAAAGTCAGAAGGGGACCTGTTTAGAATAAAGTAAAACCCACTAAACTGAATAGAGTCTACCTTGTTTGGTGCTTCTGTGGTTTCAGTGTTCATGTCTCTCACTGTGCCTCACTGTACAGACCTGAGGTTGTTGGGATCTTCATTCACTGTAAGTCTGAGCTGAGACCATCATGAGAGTGCTTCATTCTCCTCCAGGACAACTATTTTAGGTGCCTTCTGAAAAAGGATTTATTTTGCTCATGATCTCAGGTTAATTTTATATTCTATGAAATGTGGTCACATAAAAAAATGTAGAAAAGACAAAAGGTTCGGGAAAAAGTTAAAGTTAATCCAGATATAATAGCAGTTAAATATCTTAATTTTTTCTAATATTAGGTTTTACATACTTTTAATTATACTGTGGATTATCTCTGACTTGTCTTATTGTAAACAGAATATTATAGATGTTTGTTGAATGAATACCTGTTGCAATTATACAGAGGACTTATATCAACATAGATTAACCTCTCTGTACCATTTTCCATTTCAAAAAGAGATCAATAAAGTTGTTACTAGCACCCAAAGATATGCCACTAGTAAATAGTAGACTCTAGAATCAAACTCAGGCTTTCCAACAGTGTGTCCAGGTGCCTGTGCTACTGTATTACAGCTGATGAGTTTGTCCTGTGACTCATAACTAACCATAATAATTGTTACAGATATAAGCCTTCCAAAGTCAGCAGCCATCTGCTACACAGCAGCACTACTGAAAACAAGAACTGTCTCAGATAAGTAAGTATTTAGGAAGCCATGTTATTTCCAACTCATTTGGAAAGACTGCTGAACACTTAAAAAGTTTTTTTCCTCTTTTTCCTTTCTGTTTCCTTCCAAATAAGGATCTTTGAGGCTTTTCATTGTGTGTAGATTGGTGACAGAACTTTTTAAAGTTAAGTAAACTGGGACTCAAATTGTTACTTTGAGAGTAATATTAGGAGGCTAAAGAGATAGCTCAGAGGTTAAGAGCACTGGCTCTTCTTCCAGAGGACCTCGGTTCAATCCCAGCAACCACATGACATGGCTTACAACCATCTGTAATTGCAGTTCTTGTGGATTTAACAGATGAACACATATGCAGACAAAACACCAATGCACATGAAAAAGGCTTATAAAAAAAAGAGAATAATATTGTAGAGTAGTTGTGTGAGGAATATATGTATTAAATGACTATAGCAATTTCAATGAAGGAACACACAGAGAACTGAGCATGGGGCTAATATCTGTAATGCCAGCATTTGAGAGAAGGAGCAGGAGTTTAAGTCTAGCCTTGGTTATATAGCAAGCTGAAGAACATCCTAGGGTATAATTGTCTCCAAAAAAAAAACAAAAACAAAAACAAAAAAAGCACCCAGTTAATATGTTCGCAGTGATGCTGGTAACAATAAGGTGCATAGTAGGCAAATTGGTTTCATCTTGCCCTTTATCACCATTGAAGTCACTCTGTCTTACAGTTCTGGCTGTCCTTAGCCAATTCTATTTATTTGGCAGTTGAAATATTCAGAATCTGGCCAGGTCCAGTTATGAGACACTCTCAGTAAACAAACAAGCAAATAAGCTCTAATAAGAGCCAAATGATACTCATTTCTTTCACTTTAGATTTGTATTTTGAAATAAATTAGAATAAAGTATTCAGAGTTTCATTTCTTATTACCTAAAATTTAATAAAATCTGTATTGTGCCTGCTGAGATTTTCTGACCCCTCAGTGACATTTCTTATTATAGCCACCCTTCCCAGAGTGGGTTCAATGGAATCTCTCCAAAGGCTCACTGTACTTGAGGCTGCCATTTTCTTTTCTTCTTTTGCTGGGTCCGAGTTGAACCAGAGACTTTACTTTCACATTTATGATTATCTGGTCTTGTCTTTGGGGAGATAAATTGTAATCTGAATCCATGTATATAGATAGTTCCCACTAGACTGTACATGTGGTTCGTTCATTTCTCCATTCTGTGGTTTTCTTTTCAGATTCTCTCCAGAAACAGCCTTCAGAAAAGGGTTAAGCACAGCAGAAATTAATGCTGTGGAAGCAATTCATAGAGCTGTGGAATTTAATCCTCATGTTCCAAAAGTAAGAATTTTTATAACAAAAATACTTCTTTTATTTAAATTTAACAAATTTGTGACAGTAGACCAAAATGTATTGTTTGCCCTACATCAGGGTTAGAATTATTTTAGCCTGTTCTATTCAGCATTCATCTTAAAATGATATTAAGAAGGCATTTAGAAATAATTAGGGGCAGGGATGTAGTTCTGTTGGTAGCATGCTTGTGTTGTGTACATAGTCCTGACTTTAGTCTGTAGTCCCCTAGAAGTCAGGCCACAGTGGTCCATGCCTGTAACCCTAGCATGTGGAGGTAGAGGCAAAGGATCAGGCGTTCAAGCTCATCTCCCTCTACTTACTTACTATACAGCGAGTTTGAGCCAGCCTGGAACATTTCAGTCCCCGTTTTAAAATAAGAAAATTAAAAGCAACCTGGTTAGAAGCAATTAGTTCCCCATGGGCTTTGTAATTGCTGGCATAATAAAATCTGAATTGTGTTTACTTAACTCCTTCTCCCTCCTTGTTGGTGATGAATGCAGTGTTTTGCGTGTGCTGGCCAAGAAGTTATCACTGGGCTGCATTCCAGCTCCACTTAATTGGTCTTTATTATAGTTCTAGGGAAGAAACAATTAAATGAGTAGATTGCAATAGAAAGTCATTTATATTTCCTATCACAGAATCAATTTTCCTGTATTGTAAAAGGCTTTTCTGAATGCATGGCTGAGTTTTGAACTAGGACTGAGTAGACAAAAACTGTATTCTATGAGATTAACCAATAATAGATTACAGCAGATAACTGAAGTTGATGTCAATTATTAATGCTCAGATTAATCAAACTGCTCTATTTGTCTTTATATTGTACAACTTACATTTATACAAATGATTGACTAATCTATGTAATATTATCCAAATACTGAAACACCCAAACCCAAGATTAAAATTTGGGTTTTACAAACAATTTTTCATTTTAAGAATGACAGACTATTTAGGAATAGACTCCTTTACTATTGTATGAAATTATAGCCGTGATTCAGTATGTGTTAATGGAAGTTGTAGACTGGTAGACAGTAAAGATACTAACCCAAGAGCCTAGAAGGTGGCCAACCAGTAAAATCACCTCCTGCTAAGCCTAATGAACTGACTCCTGCAAGATGTCCTCTGACCTCAATGTACATAATGTGTGCCATGCAATTATACACACAGAGAGACAATAAATAATGTAACAAGAAGGCTCTTCAATGAGTTGTTTACCTTTTAGGAGAGGTGAAGATGTGACATAAGTTAATGAATTAGACATGGTAGAATGTGCCTGAAATTCTAGCACTACAGAGGCTGAGGCAGGAGAATTAAGAATTTGAGAGCTACATATTGAGACCCATCTGAAGGAAGGACAGAAGGAAGGAAAGACAAAGAGAGGGAGAGAGAGAATGAAAATCTAGCACCCAGGGCTGAGTAGTAGATACTGGGAAACTGCAGCCTATGCCCGGCCCCAGATGCCCACCTGACTGTCCTTTCCAGTACAGCTCCTTCCTACCCAGAGTAACATCCCTTAACATCAACGGTACTTACTTCCTCCTTTCTGTACACAGTTGTTGGTACAGAATTGTAAATGAATTAAGATCAGTCTGTCTTCCCTCTGCTGCAGTTCTTTCACCATCCCTCACACCCCTGTTCCCTCCCCATTTCTTGGTTTGTTGGTTGTTTTAACCAGAGTCCACTTAGTGCTGCCATTATGTGCCTGAGTGTAGAACCATCTACTAGAACATGGGTGGCCTCTTAGGGCTACATCTTTAAGGGAAACTCATTCTCTCTCTGCTCTCCCAGCAGCCAGCAGGCGCCCGTAGCTCCTCAGCCAGAGCTGGCCCTTTATGACCACCTCCCCACTCCATGCTGGGATTTCGTCTGTGTAGCATAGTTGCCGGCTTCATATGTGTAACTGCCCTGTTGTCTGGAATACACTGCTTTGCTGTAGTTATCCACCACCTCTGGCTCTTACTGTCTTTCCACCTCCTCTTTCGTGATGATCCCTAAGCCTTGAGAGGAGGAGGTGTGATATAAGTCCCTAAATGGGACACGATATCCCTGGGCATTCTGCATAGACTCTCTATTTTTTATTCTGTGAAATAATTACATAAAATGATAATTATTTCTACCTCAAATGATTAGTAAACCTTTCTTATAAAGCCATCTGATTTTGATGTTCTCTTTTTAAGAAGCTATGAACTATAAATTTCTTTCCTTTAGTTTAATAACTAAAATTATAAATTAATTTATAATTATAAATACAATATTTTTGGTGACAAGGCTTATTATAGCCTAAGCTGGCCTCAAACTCATGTAGCTGAGGATGATTTTGAACTCCTAACATTCCCGCCTGTATATCTCAAGTGCTGTGATTATGGTCTGTGACAACATGTCTACCTTAATGTGTTTTTTTCTGTTAAATCATGTTTTCCTTTATGATTTATGATTAATTCCTTTTGTCTATGTGCCAGATACTTTGAAAAGTTGTAAAATTCGGTTGAAACTTTGGGTAATACTATATTATTCCAGAAAAGAGTCGTTACACTCTTAGATGACTGTAAGAAGTACTAGCAAGCCAAGTTTAATTACTTTAAAGATTGAGAAATGATTGCTTTCAGGACCACCCAGATGACTTAAAACTACTGGTTCATCCTTATTCCTGGGATCCAGCCACTCGGGGCCCCACCTGCTCCTGGTTCATCCTTATTCCTGGGATCCAGCCACTCGGGGCCCCACCTGCTCCTGGTTCATCCTTATTCCTCGGATCCAGCCACTCAGGGCCCCACCTGCTCCTTATTTGTAGATGCACTTGCACTATAGACGTGCACTATTACCCCTTCCCCTAGTCAACAGAATGCTGAAGGCTTGTTACCCATCTCATCCAGTTGGAGAATCCTCCACATAGAAGAAAATTCAGCTGTCTACTTGTCTGGCTATCTCTGTCTTTGGACTGTGGTCTGGTAATTCTTCATGGTTTGTTAATTCTTGTGCATTTAGTTTTACTATTTTCATCCTCATTTTCCTGGAATGGTTAATCAGAATCATCCAGTCTCTCTCTCATTACTGGAAATTCAAGTCTATAAATATTTTTTAAAACCTCCCACCCTCTTGCTTCAGAGTTAAGAGAATGAATCTTATAAACAAACTGCTGGAGTTTTAATTCCAGCTCCACTGTTTCCTAGCTGTATGGATTTAGATGGATTCCTTCACTTTGTTGTACTCAAATTTCCTCATGCTTACATTTGTGAGTGTGTGAGTGTGCATGTGCGTGTGTTGAAACCAGGCCTAACGCAGTGTATGTTGTCATGAATTCACTACGTAACTGAGGCTAGCCTCAACTCCTGATCCTCCTGCCTGTTTCCCAAATGCTGGGATAACAGACATGCACCACAATACCTGGCCAGATTCCTCTTCCCCGAAATGAAAATTATATCTCCTACTTCATAGAGTTGTGATCAAGCTTAATAGTTTATAGTTAAAGGTGCTTGAAAGATAGTCTAGCACATAAGAATCATTACATAAGTGATTTGTTAATATTGTTAATCTCTATGGTACATTGTAATTTTTTTAAGAAAAAAAACTTATTGATTCTTCATAAATTTCACATTATGTACTCCAATTTTCTCATCTTTCCATCTCTTTGTAGCTTTGCTCTGCCTTTGCAACCTCCCCCCACCAAAAGAGAAAAATGTTGTCATGGAAACTATAGTGTGTCAGTGTGTCATACAGTATACCCTTTTATCTTTACTTCTTTACTTGCAAATACTCACTTCAGTGAGTCAATGGTTTGGTTCAAAGCCTCTGGCTTCTGATACATTATCAATACTAGATCCTCACCAGGACTCCTCTCTGCTATCCTGTTATTGCCCTGTGTCCTGGAGATCCTGCAGCTCTGGTCCTATAGGACCAACCCCTTTACACATTCCAGCACTTTATAGATAGGAAAGATGTTGGGTAAGCCAAGCTATAGTGTGGGCCTGTGTGGTAGCTGAGCTGGTCAGCCAGCTGTACCCATACCCCTAGGGCAAGCTCTCTAGCACTGCCCCCGGCCAGCTCACCCAATATCATAGCTGGCAAGGGCCAGAACCAGCTTTCCTGCTCTCATGCCCTCAGGCTGGCTCATCTGCACCCATGCCAACAGGGTCAGCTCTACTGTGCTGCCCAGGCGAGGTGCAGGGACCACTCTGCCAAGTGCTGCAGCTAGTGAGGGGCAAGGCCAGCTCTCCTACTCTCATGACCTTGGGGTCAGCTCTCTTGTCTGGTACACTGTAATCTTACCTTTGTATAAGAAGATAAGCAGCAGCTGGGTGGTGGTGGCGCACGACTTTATCCCAGCACTTGGGAGGCAGAGGCAGGTGGATTTCTGAGTTCGAGTCCAGCCTGGTCTACAGAGTGAGTTCCAGGACAGCCAGGGCTACACAGAGAAACCCTGTCTCGAAAAAACAAAACAAAACAAAACAAAACCAAAAAAAAGAAGGATAAGCAGCAGTTACTGATCAGAGCTATTTAAAAACACCATTAAGGGTTGGTGAGATGGCTCAGCGGGTAAGAGCACCCGACTGCTCTTCCTGAAGGTGATGAGTTCAAATCCCAGCAACCACATGGTGGCTCACAACCATCCGTAACGAGATCTGGCTCCCTTTTCTGGAGTGTCTGAGGACAGCTACAGTGTACTTACATATAATAAAAAAAAAAATAAAATAAAACACCATTAAGATGTCTAAGGGTGGGTTGGGGAGCAGGGTGGGGGGAGGGTGTGGGGAACTTTTGGGATAGCATTTGAAATGTAAATGAAGAAAATATCTAATTTTTAAAAATGAAATGAACAAAAAAAGATGTCTAAAATATTTTATTTTTAATTTTCCCTCAAAATAACAGAAAACAGGCTATCTGCTCCTAATGTTTGGGACTTTTTTGTTTCTAAAACAATTTCATGCAAAATATATTCAAAGTAGTAGCAATTAGTAATGTGTATTTGTTTTTAAAACTGTTAATACATAGATATTAATAATGTAGGCACTGCCATAATTAGACACTTAAATTGTTTAATACAGAATAACATCAAGATTGAATCTGCTTTTGAAAATATGTAGTGTTCATAGGATGCACTTTTTTTTTTCCTGAGAGAAGCTAGGAAGATTTAGTTCAGATTCATATGGTATGAATTGACTGGAATATTAAATATTGCCACAATTACAATTTGACCTGTGTCAATCTATGCATTTGATGTAATTCTTTTTTTAAGCATTTGTTTATTTATTATATACAGTGTTCTGCCTGCATATATATGCCTGCCTGCCAGAAGAGGATGCCAGATCCCATTATAGATGGTTGTGAGCCACCATGTAGGTTGGTGGGAATTGAACTCAAAACCTCTGTCAGTGCTCTCAACTGTGGAGCCATCTCTCCAGCCCTGCTATAATTCTTTTCAAGATCTCACTGAAAGGTTTTTTTGTTTGTTTGTTTGTTTGTTTGTTTTAACAGAAATTTACAGTCATCCTAAAATTGATACAGAAAAGCAAAAGATCTAGAATAGCCCCCCCCCAAAAAAACCCCAAACAAACAACAAACAATAAAAAACCACCTCTGAGAGAAATATGAACCAGATTGGAGAATTTACCCTAACCAGGTTCGGTGCATTTTAAAGCTTTAATAATTAAGATTTATTGACTTAAATGCAAAAATGTAGATCAGTGGGAGATAATATCCTAAAACTAACAAATTGTTCCATTAAAATATGGGCAAAAGATTTGAAATTATGTCTGGCTGTGGGTGCTATTCCTGACTCTCAGCTGGAAGCGAGCAAGCATAAAGGGTGTTAGGGGATTTCCCCTCAAACTTCAACTGTGGGGTGTAATAATAACTTAGTTAACCAATTGAAGAGTGTCATTCAGTACATACACACATTTAAATTTTCTTTTGCCTTACAAATTTATTATACAACTTTGTCAAATAGTTCCATGAGTCTTAGCAGTAAAATGACAGGGGTTAAAGTGTTTACGCAGGAACTATTTTCTGGCAACTCTCCACATAACAGAATGTCTGTAGGTCTAGAGCTGTGCTGTTTGTTAAAGCTGGAAGCTGTTAGATTTCGGACAGGAAGAGGATATAAATCTCTTCAGGCTATGGATTCGCTTTGAGGTATTTCACTAATATTGATCGTTTATATAGATTTTTTCCTATTGAATGGATTTCACTATGTGATAACTATGATGTTGTATCAAAGTAAAAAAGTATATTTTCATTGTTTTTGACTTGTTCTTCATTACCTGACTATGGCTTCAGTTAAAAAAAAAAATTCTTTTCTAAGTCACTTAAAAAGATTCTGCGTCTTTTAGCTACTATAAGAATAGTCAAATTTTTTATTTCCAGTAGAAATTATTTCATCTAATCTAACTATCCCACAGAATTCCATTTTATTAGTTTTTACTCTCATATTCTTTATTTTATTTAATTTTATGTGTATGGGTATATTGATTGTATTCATGTCTGTTTATCATGTGTTTGGCTGATGCCTATAGACTTCAGAAGAGGGTGTTGGATCTCCTGGACCTGTTCTTATAGACAATTGTAAGCTGTCCTGTGGGTAGTGGGAATTAAACCCTGGTCCTGTGGAAGAGAAACCAATACTCTTAACTGCTGAATTTCTCCATCTATTACTCAACCATAAAATAGTGTCATTGTTTTTATTGAGATAATTCATATAATTTACTCTTTTAATGTATACAATTCTGACCTGGTCACATGACTGTAAAATCATTACCACTGTCTAATTCTAGAGCATATTCATCAGTCCAGTAAAATGTATGGAGTCACTTCTTCCTCTACCTTTACATGGGTTCCAAGGATTGAACTCAGGCCACCAAGCTTGTGACAAGTCCCCTTTACCTGATGAGCCATCTCACTGACCCTGATAAATTATTATAAATTAAGTGTATTATCAACTTATGATAAAGCAATTCTCCAAGGTGATCTGAATGCCTGTGTTTACCAAAAGGCTTGGGCATGAGTGCACATAATAATGTCAAAGTGAACACAGTCCAACTGCTCATTAACAACATAAGCAAACTGCAGTGTATTCCACAGTGGAGAAGAGAACTTGTGATATGAGAAAAAGACAGATGACGCTCAAAAGTATAGTTCAGAGATGAGGTTTCTCAGAAGGGATGCTCGTAGTCAGCTAGGACGGGGGTTCCCAGAAGTGGACGCTCACAGTCAGCTAGGACGGAGCATAGGGCCCCAACGGAGGAGCTAGAGAGAGTACCCAGGAGCTGAAGGGGTCTGCAACCCTATAAGAGGAACAACAATATGAACTAACCAGAACCCCCAGAGCTCATGTCTCTAGCTGCATATATAGCAGAAGATGGCCTAGTCGGCCATCATTGGGAAGAGAGGCCCCTTGGTCTTGCAAACTTTATATGTCCCAGTACAGGGGAACGCCAGGGCCAAGAAGTGGGAGTGGGTGGGTAGGGGAGCAGGGCGGGGGGAGGGTATAGGGAACTTTCGGGATAGAATTTGAAATGTAAATAAAGAAAATATCTAATAAAAAAAAAGAAATGTGGGTTCCGTTGGCAGGACATTCAAGAAAGGACTGAAATGTCTCTTGCCTTTGGGATATGTAATTAACAGCAGAGGTGATGTTTCTAAAGTGATGACAATAACTCTGAAGCTAAATGCAGGTGTTACTTGACTGCATTTGTTAAGTCATTGACCTGCATGTCGAAGATATGTGTGTTTTAAATTATAGTTTAATGAAGCAGAATCAGACTCATGATGAAAAAAGCATTGTAAAAGCTCCATGCCTTCTTTAAAATGCAATAGTATATTATGTAGTTAGTGTGGTATTTTAGTGTCAATCACTAGTACTGATTACTGTGGTCAGGATCTCTATTTGTGCTGGCTAGTGCATGTGTCTTCTTGATACACACTAGAACCATCTTGGAAGAAGGAATCTTAATCGAGAAAATGCCAGTTGTCCTGCAGGCAAGTCTGTAGGGCATTTCGTGGTTGATAATTGAGGTGGGAGGGCCAACCAACTCCAGTGTGAGCAGTGCTCCTTCTGGGCGGGTGGTCCTGGATGGAATAAGAAAGCAGATGAAGCAAATTATGAGGAGCAAACCAGGAACAGCATTCCTCTGTGGCCTTTGCTTCATTCCTGCACTATTTTGAGTTCCTGCTTTGATTTCCCTCAGTGATTGACTGTTACCTGGAAGTATAAGATGAAATAAAACCCTTTGCTCCACCAGTTGCTTTTATTCATGATCTATCAGAGCAATATAAACCTAACTAAGGTACTATTCTGCTTCAGATTCATTTTCTCATTTTGTTTGATCTGTTCCTTCATGTACTGTTTCCACATGACTATTCTGTGCTTATACTTTACCATGAGCTTGGGGATTGCTTGGAATAAGGGACAAAGGTAAACATAGTAATGAGAGAGTTAGCAATTAACCAATTTCAAATAGTTAACACTCTGAGGACAATTTATTTGTGTGCTACTGGAGAAGCCCTTGGGTTTAGAGAGAAGTAGGACATTTGAGAAACTAGGAATGATGGTGTCAAGGCAGGAGGATCTTGAATTAGAGGTTTGTCTGAGCTATAAATAGACACCCTGTCTCAAAACAATATATGGCTGAGCTACACCTCAGTCATTTGAGTGCCTAGAAGGAATGTACTCTTAGGGAAAACTGTGCCTGTGACAGCCTATGCCTGCAATCCTGGTGATTGCCTTGATGAAGCAGACCTTTCTTTTTTTTTTCTTTTTTTTTTTTTTTTGAGACAGGGTTTCTCTGTGTAGCCCTGGCTGTCCTGGAACTTACTTTGTAAACTAGGCTGGCCTCGAACTCAGAAATTTGCCTGCCTCTGCCTCCCAAGTGCTGGGATTAAAGGCGTGCACCACCATGCTCCGCGAATCAGACCTTTCTTTATTAAACTATAATTTGAAATGTACCAATCACCAATTGAAAGGTCATCCATAGCTACATAGCAAGTTTGAGAGGTCAGTCTGGGATAAAACCTAGTCTCAAAAAGCAAATAAATAATAAAAATAAAACAAATACCAAAACTTTAATACATTTCTGTATTCTGGGCACCTATCCAAGAATATGACATCTACAGCTTTTAAAAGTTATTTTCCCAAATAAAGCTGTTTTTTAGAATTATCTTTCCCAAGAAAGCAGTCCACATCTGAAATTTTCTGTCAGTACAAGAGAAGTTTTAAAAAAATATATTGATACATAGAAAGTAAATCCTTTCTGAGTCTGGCATGGTAGTGTATTCCTGTAATCTCAGCACACAGAAGACAGTCGCAACTGGGTATCTGTTACTTCTAGACAGTCAGAGCTACATGGTAAGACCCAATCTCAAAAAAGTCAAAAACAAAAGAACAAAGTAAAATCTTTGGTGGTTGATGAGAAATTGAATCCTGTATGATGCTCCGAGTTTCATGCAATGGGAAGGTTATACCTCTTTAATTTGTATTTTGTTGACTAAATATATATTAGTTGCATATAGGAAATAAACGAGGCAAAGAGGCATGGAATTGAGATTCTGGGAAGTGGTGTTGAATTCTATTGTCCAAATTTACAGCACAGTGAGCCGGTTGTCTTTCTGTTACAGTGCTGTGTGGCCTAAGTGGGAGTGGTGGGCTATGGAATCTTATCTTTGGCGCTGTAGGGTGATGTAGAAAGGGGTTTTCCAAGTTTCCTCCAGCATGCCCTCAATAGCTTCCCTTCCCTTTCTCTACTCCCAAGACTGGTAGATATTACGTCTTGTTTGTTTGTTTCTTAATTCACATAGCAATCCTGTTTACTTTCTCTCTGGGAATTGTGTTCAGTCTCCCCAGTACATGCTCATAGACTGCATTCAGCCTGCCTGTCTAATCTCATAGAATGTGCACTGAGAGCACTTAATTGCGGAGATAAATTGGTTTTTTGTGTGCATGACTGATCAAGAGCAAAGTACCTTAATTTCAGATGTCTTCAGAGAGATTTTTCTTTAACCTCTGCCTTTAAGAGGAAGATTATAAAGCATTATCATTACTTCAGGTCAGAATTATATTGCTTTTGGTCAAAAGCTGTTGTAAGATTTACAAACTAATAGAAAAGAGTAATCTAAGGATAAATTATAAAGATCAAAGCAGTTGAAAATTAAAGTGAATTTTAGTGTAAGCTTAGGTATGGTTTTAGACTCTTAAGAAACCATCCATGCAGAAAGGCCCTGGGTTCGATCCCCAAGCACTGAAAAGAGGGGGAGAGGGACAGAGGGGAAGAGGGACAGAGAGCAAGCGCCTGACCACATGTCTTCGTACCTGTAATTATAGCTTTCAGAGTGGCTGTAACTTTGATTATGTGTAGTGGAAAGTAAGGAACTAGAGGAGATATTTAGAAACTAGACTGGTGTCAGGCATTTCTCTCATTTATTACCTACGCAACAGTTGGGTTATTCTGAGGTCATACAGGAGGGCCCGCAGCACATGCTGGATGCTGGCTTTGGTTCCTATCCAGCTATATTTTATTTGTTGATAATTTCCAAATCTATATCTTTTAATGCTGTTTTGCTTCTCATTTTCAGACTTGAATTTTCATCCTATAGAAGTATTTCAGATATTAGGTTTCAAACTAAATTTTTAAAATGTATTTTAAAGTATTTTTTCCTTCTTATTTCTTCATTTTGATTTATGGCTTCGTTATCCCTTTCATTCATTCTTTCTCTTTTGTGATGATAATGATGATGGTGGATATACAGTATATACCAGGCTAGCTTCAAACTCACAACAGTGTCCTAGCCTCAGCCTCCTAAGTGTGTGTAGAATGCCCCCATGCCTGGTTTTACTACATTAACTTTTCCTTCTGCCCTTTCCAAAGGACTAGCATAGTATAACCCTTAAAAAGTCTTCAGATCTAGGCTCTGTTGCTCTCACCAGCTAGTGTGCGCTTTACTTCTGCTTTTAAAAACCCCGGGGGTGGGGGGGCAGAGATAGGCAGATCTCTGAGTTCCAGGCCAGCCTGGTATACAAAGTGAGTTCCAGGACAGCCAGTAGTACTATACAGAGAAACCCTGTCAGAAAGAAAGAAAGAAAGAAAGAAAGAAAGAAAGAAAGAAAGAAAGAAAGAAAGAAAGAAAGAAAGAAAGAAAGAAAGAGAAAAGAAAGTAAGTTAGTTATTACTGAAGCAACATTTTTTGTTTTTTTTTTTTTTTAAATGTCAAGTATTTCAGAAGTTTCTAAAATAAAAACAAAAAGTTCATTATTTAGCTAACTTTACTTTTCTGGAATTAACCATTATTTCTGCTTATTGTATATTATCAGACATTTATATTCCTATCCTCTCCCCACCCCCACTCTATCCCCAAGACAGGATCTCACTATATAGTTTAAGCTGGCCTTGAATTTGCTAAAGAGTCTGTGGTTAGCCTCAGACTCATGGTTTTCCTGTCCCAGCTTCCAAAAGGCAGTAAGTGTATTTCACACAATTGCCCAGGATTTTCTCTAAATTTCTAAACTTAGAGAAGTAATCTAAAACATCACCATTTCTTTCTTTTCTAAAATTTTTTTTATTTATCTTATATATATGAGTACACTGCCACTGTCTTCAGACACAGCAGAAGAGGGCATCAGATCCCATTACATATGTTTGTGAGCCTCCATGTGGTTGCTGGGAATTGAACTCAGGAGGACTTCTGGAAGATCAGTCAGTGCTCTCTACTGCTGAGCCATCTCTCCCGCCCAATATCACATTTCTTGTGTGGGTGGTTAGTTAGATTCCCAATTGATCATCTTGCTATTAGCTCCTTTTTACTATATTGCCAGTTTTCTACCCAACTAGCAAATCTCACTTTGCTTTAAGACTTGTGTGTATTCCCTGTTGTTCATGGGATAGAACCAGCCCTTTAGTATTACAGTGATGGAAGCTCTTCACAGTCTGATTCCAGTATCTCTAGCCTTCCTACTACCGGCTTTGCTTCTTATCCCATGTCCTGTTCCTGGAGGGCTGTGTCTTACATCTCCCTACCACTGTACATATATCCAGTGTCTCCTCCATCTGCCATTCTCTAAGCTCTCAGTCACACACTGTCTTATTTTTAAAGGAGTCTTTATTAGTTTGCTAAGCTGAAGCCTGTGTTCTGGTTTAAATATGAAATAATCTCCCACAGGCCCATGTATTTAAATGTGAGCACTTGGTCCCTAGCTGGTGGTAGTGTATTGGGAGGTTACTGGGCATTTTGGACATGGGGTTTTGATTGCAAATATAGGACTTAAGGGTTCTAGGCTGTCTTTGTCTTCAGCTCAAGCTCCATCTTTCTGTTCTGAGATGTAACAAGCCATATCTCAATCTCTTGCTTCAACTGGATCAGCCATCTCAGCCACTATGCCTTCCCTATAGTAATAGATTATAGACCTCATACTGAGAGTCAAAAGTATACACCCTCCATTAAATTGCTTCTTTCAAGTATTTGGTGGTGGTTATATGAACTAATAAAGAAAATTGAAAATGCCAGCAATGAATTGTTGCTATGATCACTCTGAGCACGTGCTTATAGTTGGTCTGTAGAAAGAATGTGGAAAGTCGGAGCTGTGGACTAGAGATGTTTTAGAATGCCATGAGTGGGGCTTAGTGGCCCGTTCTGGTAGGAGCTCTGAAGAGTAGAGTATCTAGAAATGCAGACAAGAAAGGCTACACTCGTGAACTCTTAGCAGTGAATAAGGACTATTGAAACTAAAGACTATTCATGTTACATTTCTGGCACTATATCTGGCTACCATCTGCCCATGTTCTGAAATTTTGAGTGAGACTGAATTAAGTAATAGACTAGGGCTAATAAAATGGATCACTGGGTAAAAACACTAGCTGTCAGAGATGATGACCTGAATGTAATCCCCAGAACACACATGATAGAAAGAGAACTAATTTCTACAAATTATCCTCTGACTTCCACCCAAGTGCTGCTCGCGCGCGCGCACACACACACACACACACACACACACATACAAATAAATAACAAATGTTTTTTAAGTACTAGACTAGTTTGTTTGATGGAGGACATTTTAAGACAGAATTAACAGTTAGGCTGTAACATACTGCTTCTTCCAGAGTCACAGTGAAGAAAGCATCTAGTAGAACAGAAAAGAATGAAAAACTATGCATTTTGGGTAGGGAAGGAGCTTGAACTTAAAGTTGCAGACAAGACCAGTGAGGACAAAGTGGCCACTGTGATTGTTAAAGAAATGAGAACCTTAAAAAAAGGCTTTACACTTTGTACTGGGCAAGACCCTATACATTAAAGTGTGTAGGTGTGGACTGGAGGCTGTTCTGGAACTCACTCTGTAGACCAGGCTGGATCTCAAACTCAGAGATCTAGCCTCTTCTGCCTCAAGTGCTAGGATTAAAAGTGTTCACCACCACCACCTGGTAACTGGAGACCATTTTGGAAAATAAGGAAGAGTTCCTGAAAAGACAGCCTTCAGTGTGCTGTGCTGAAGACAGCTACCTAGGGAAATGTTTCCCCTACTTCAGCCACACAGGTGTGCAGAGGCATCTGTGGCCATGGTCTAACAGGTTTAATTTGAGGCTGCCTCTCACACAGGCAACAAAACTTGGCATCATCCCTGTGTTGCTGCTTTTGAAGGCATGCAGGACACAAGAGTGAAGTATGTAACAAGGTTCCAGAGAACCTCCAAAGTTAGGCAATATGGAGCAGGGTCAGATCCATAGAGGAGCCCCCAGAACTCTGTGTGATGCTGTGGAAGAAGTAAAGCTTAGGTTGCAATAAAGACCCAGATGCCAGAAACATGAGATATCTATCAAAGAACGCTGTAGCACTGAGTGGATTGACCCAAGAGAGTGACCACTTGTGCTGCAGATAGTAGGCATGCAGTGGTGTCCACACAATCGCGTTGGAATTCGGATGATGCTACAGTGAACTGGCACTGGAATGTTTTGTACTTACTATGGGGTGTCAGTCTTGCTTTCGTCCGGTTTTTCCTTGTTATCCTCCTATCCTGAGTAAGACTGTTTCATCTGTGCCATTGTATATTGGAAGTCTGTAAACTGTTTTTGATTTTTTTTTTTTATAGCCTGATATTTAAAACATAGTCTTGAGTCTTAAAACAGATTTGGGGCTTTTGAATAGTGTTAGACTTACAAGACTATGGAGACTTTTGAAATTGGAATGAATGTAGTTTTCATTATGAAATGGCCATGAGCCTGTAGGGGCCAAGGGAGAAATGCTATGCTAGAATGTGAAATAACTTCCTCCCAGACTTATATGTTTGAAAATTTGTTCCCTTGCTAGTAACACTATTTGGAAAGTTACGGAACCTTCTGAACATGAAATGAGGCCTAACTAGCAGACATGGAGTGTCTAGGACAGCTTTACTGCTGGCTGGAACCCTCTGCTTTCTAGCCCTTTCAAGATGGAACAAGCCACATCATCATATCCCCGTTGTGGACCCTGATGCTTCAGCCATCATGTCCTCTCTTCCATGGCAGACTAAATCCCCAAATCATGAGCTGCAGTAAACCTCTGCTCCCTTAGGCTGCTTCTGGCAGAGTTTTGGTCAGAGTGGCATAAACTAATGAATAGAATCTGGCGCTTCTTTAGCTCCCTAGTCATATTTTGGCAGAGGAGCCTGTTTTTTATTTTTTTAGTTTTTCGAGACAGGGTTTCTCTGTATAGCCCTGGCTGTCCTGGAACTCACTTTGTAGACCAGGCTGGCCTCGAACTCAGAAATCCACCTGTCTCTGCTTCCCAAGTGCTGGGATTAAAGGCGTGCGCCACTATGCCCAGCTAGGAGCCTGTTTTTAATGCTTCTATTCCCTGTTGGTAAGAAGAGGTCCTCTTGGGGATTAGAGAGAAGAATCATCAGTTAAGAGCACTTGTTGCTCTTGCAGAAGACCTGGTCTGGTTCCCACATGTATATGGTGACTCACAACCATCCATAACTTTAGTTTCAGAGGATCTGATGCTTTCTTCTGCCCTCTGAAGGTACCAGGTATGCTTGTGGTACACAGATATACATGCAGACACAACACACACACAACAAATAAACATTAAGGAAAAAAAAAAGCTCTCATACAATGCAGAAAACTATCTTAAAAATAAAATAGCCTTTTGTCTTAGCCTCCATTTCATGTCAGTGCTCTACCTAGTATATAGCACTTAATAAATATTGGTAAATAGATTATGTTTTGTTTTAAAAACACACACACACACACATATATATATATATATAGAGAGAGAGAGAGAGAGAGAATGAGAGAATGAACATTTTATTCCCATTAACATTTTAAGCTGTTCCCTTAAGTTTTTACAAGCTTTAGTTAATAATATATTTTAGCATAATGTTATTTCTTCACATATTATTAAATTGTTTCATTTTAATGAATAATTATATATTAATTAAGATCTTGGTTCTGTATAGAGGGCAGAGAGAGCTATGTAAGATTATTGTATGAAGCAGGGTGGAGGTGATACATACATGGAGACAGGAGCAGTGGATCTCTGAGTCTGAGGCCAACCTGGTGTACATCTCGGACAATCAGGGCTGCACAGAGAAACCCTGTCTCAGAAGGCAGGGGGTTACTGTATGAATTAAGAAGTAAGTTGCACAACAGTTTGATCCAACAGTCAGTATAGTAAGTACATACAGGAACTAGGAGCATAGCTCATTTACCATGTGCTTATTAACATGTGCACGGTCCTGTGTTTAGTCTCCAGCATCACAATGAAACATGTTCTATGCATGAAAAAGAATCTAGGTGGACAAATAATTATCTTTATATTTTCTTTTATTCTTCAAACATGAAACTTTTTTTATTACATAGCTCTGTTAATGTCTGTTTTATATATTACATGTGTACTTTTCTAAGTAGAAAAAGACTGAAATAAAACCATCTTTCAGTTTTTTACCTTATTCTCCTTATAAAAGTAAAGTCTAGGGAGCAGAGTGGTTCTTTCTTTCTTTCTTTCTTTCTTTCTTTCTTTCTTTCTTTCTTTCTTTCTTTCTGGTTGTTTGTTTTGGTTTCGTTTCTCTGGAGTTAGAAAATACCTTTGACAGGGCTGAGGTGATGATTCATTGGGTCAAGTGCTAACTGCACAACCACAGAGACGTGAGTTTTTCTCTCCAGCACCCATGTTAAAGCTAGCTGTGGTGGCTTATGTCTGTAAGTCCAGCCTGGCAGGGGTGGGGGTTTGTCATGTGTAACAGAGACAGACAGGTCTAAGGGGCTCCCTGGACAGACAATCTAGCCAGAACAGGGAGTTCCAGCTTCAGGGAAAGACCCTGTCTCAAAAAATAAGTTGATGAGGCCAGTGAGGTGGTTTTGCAGGTAAAGGTGCTTGCTGATGGTGCAAGCTTGACAACCCCAGAGCCCATGGAAAGGTGGAAGGAGAAAACCAACTCCACAAGTTGCTCTCTGACCTCCAGGCATGCATGTGTGCATGTGCACACACAGACTGCTGCTGCTGCTGCCACCACTTGATTATAATAATAGCTACAACAATAAATAACAATATTGCAAATAGGGAGTGAGAGAAGACACCTAGCATTGGTCTCTAGCCTCCACAGTCCCACACATGTGCACACACACACATGCTCAAACACACATATACAAAATGTCTCTGAGTAAAAACTGATGTATGAATTTGAAAACATTTTGTTGTATATATCAGATCACATCAGTTCATTTCAGTTTAGGTAGTAGAATGTGCTGGATACTGTAGGAAAGTATGAAAAATAGAGTTTCTTTTGTGCATTAACTTACAGCCTACACTGCATAGCAGAAATTCCTGAACAGCCATTTCTGGACAACATAAAATCAGTATTGTAATAGCGTTATATCTTATTTAAGTGCATGTTTGCAAGGCCTGGCACACATTGAGGACATGATCTACATTGTGATGTCTGCCAGGCCCATTAAGTACATTAAGGACAAGATTTATTGATTTTTATTTTATGAGTGTTTTTCCTGTATGGAAATATGTGCATCATATGCAGTCCTGATATCCACAAAGACTAAAAAAGCCTTGTATTATCAGGAAGTGAAGTTGCAGATGGTTGTGAACTACCATGTGGGTACTGGGAATCAAACCCCAGACCTTTGAAAAAGCAGTAAGTGCTTTAACACCTGAGCTAACTCTCTAGCACCAGGTACTTTTTTTTTTCCTTATATTTTAGGAGCCAAATTTTATTTGGTAGAAACTGAAAAAAATGTTTTGCTTTAAAGTCAAATTGGAAAGGATGTTTGGGCTGAGGATTTAGCTCAGTGGTAAGAGTTATTCTGCAACATGCACACACACACATGTGCTCTGGGAATAGTAAAAAGGATTAAAGGATTTTTGCTGGTGGGTATAACATGGTAATAAAACATGAGCATAAGGAAAGGTTCAGTGTATCACTTTAATTCTTTGCTTGTTTGGTGACACTGGGTATTGATTCTATGGCCATGTGTGTGGTAGGCAAGCACCACTGAGCTGAATTTTCAGTCAAGGGAAATTTTTATGAATATTTAACTTGAGCCAATATTGACCCCCCCCAAACCGAAACAAAATACAAATCAACTTTTAAAATATAAATTTCTTAATTATAATTTTCTATTAAGTGTGTCATATTTATTTATGTACTATGCATTGACACTGAGAATAGTTGACAGTGAAAATATAGGTGTATAGTTGCTGTTCAAAAAATGTTTCCTGGACATATTAAATTGATATAATATTAACCAAATATCTTTGTCTACATATACTCACACTAAATACCATGTTGTAAACTTTGTTTAAAGCTTTCACATTCTAAATGAAAAGAGAACTGATTTAAGAATTAAACAGTTCTTCTCTGGAGCTGTGACCTAGTCTTACGATGCCATCCCACTGTGATTACACTGTCTGTGCTTCCTACTGAAGAAGCTCTTAATGCACTCGTCAGGAGCATAAGGAATCGTGTCAGAGGTCAGCCAGTGGAGTCCATTTTCCCACAGCCTCCTGGTGTGAGTGATCTTTTACTGTGTTTCAAAAAAAAATGGGCCAGGATTAGAGAGGATTAGAAAGAATATTACCCTCCTGAATACAGGCCCAGGGCACTGCGGAGAGAACCCAGCCAGGCAGCAAATGGGCTTTCCCTGACCAGGACACAACCTCTGCCGCATTCCTTTTAAGAAACTGAATGGGAAACGTTAAGTCCCCAAACTGGATTAGTAAATAATCTCATAGTTTGTGACATCTGCTAAAATACATTGATGAGCAGACTGCATTCTTACACCTGAGGAGCCAGAAACATCAAGAGTAGGAGTAATTAAAGGTGGGAGGTTAGCTCAGTAATTCATGGAGAAGTGCCTTCATAAATGAAGAAAATATCAGTCTAGGTGGATTAGTGCAACAAGGATGTCATATCCATTACTTAAGGCTTAAGATTGGAAATCCTTACAACTTTTTTTAGTCTTTCTAGATCTTATTGCTTATAAGAAAGCTTAAGAATTACAACTTCAACTCTATGTTCTTTATAACTTATACACTGTACAATGTGTGAATAAATCTTTTGAGACACCCTCTTTACACTTTACATTTTATATATATCCCAAATGTGTTTATTGGGAAGGTTCCCATTCATCTTCAATCAGGGGCTTTCAGTGCTGCTTCCTCCTGAAGGAGCATCCTTCTGTCAGCCTTGCTTTTCCACCTGTAGGCTGACAGGGCACAGTGGAGCATCTAACACTCAAGACTCCCGTTTGTGCATGGCTAAAGACCGTGGTGATTTTATAGCATTTCACATCCATAAAGTAGAAATTGGGGCTCTGCACCAGGTGCTTTTTCTTGTGTTTCCTCTTCTGGAGAGGGATGAAGGAGATCCTTTGCAAGAGGCACGTTCTCGTAGGGAGGTCGACACTGCCGGAAAGGCATTTTTTTTTTCTTTATATAATAAACGTAGAATTTGGACTTCGTAATATATCATTTAGTAGCAAATTGCTTATTAGCTCCAAGCCTGTTGGAAAGGAAGTGCATAGACCTCAGTCTTAGAAGGAAATTTAGCTAACTAAATGTTTAAGTTTTTTTTTTAAATCTTCCACTTGATATTAGATCTGATGCACCAGAGGCTACTTTATATCTTTCTTAACAAAAGTCATGAACTTGGTTAATGTAATAACTATGACTATATTGATTTTAGCATCTGCTTTTGTATTTCTGGTTTTTGACATGCTGAAGATTAAGCTCAGAGCCTTGAACATGCCAAGCAAGCTCTTCACCCACTGAGCTGAACCCAAACCCCACTCTTTTGTTATAGATTATAAAATTAGAAAGTTTTCTTCAAGAGTTTATGATAAGCTAAGCATGGTGGTGACTATAATCCTAGCCCTTTAGAGGCTGAAACAGAAGATTTACAAGTTTGAAGCTAACTTGGGCTACATAATAAGACACCACTATGAATGGATGAGTGGATGGATGGATGGATGGATGGATGGATGGATGGATGGATGGATGGATGGAATGAGATAAAATTTGGTTCTATATGTGAAAAAGAATTTATAGTGGGCACTTCACCCATGTCTTACATATGTGATGTTGTGTGCTGTCTGGTACAATACCTGTGCTTTGAATGTCTCCTGTTCCCACAGCTGCTCACCCCCAACAATGTGATTATCCATATCCTGATCATCTTTAAATATCAACTCCATCAATGTATAATTATTGTATATCTCAACATTACTACCTCAAGGTGTTTACCCAAGTGAAATAGACATATATACATCAAAGCTTTTATATGAATATTTAGCATTATCATTTGCTTTTGTTTCTTCCTTGCTTTTTCTGATATGTGTTTTCTTTTTGAGTCACACTCTCATGTATGCCACTTGGCCTTGACCTCATAGTGTAGTCAAGGATAAACTTGAACTCTGATCCTTTGGCCTCCACCTCCTGAATATTAGGATTACAGGTGCACACCATCGTATTTAGTATATGCTAGATATGAAACCCAAGGCTTCATGCATGCTAGACAAGCACTCTACCAACTGATGTATCCAGGCCAGTATTATTATTTCTAAAATCCCAGAAGTAGAAAGGATGCATGTCTAATAGCCAATGACTACATAAGAAGCATTTGGTGTATTTATGATGGAATGTTATTTGACTCTAAAGATGTGCTGTGACCTACATGAACCTCAAAACTGCTAAATGAAAGAAACCAGTCACAAGTATCCACGTATCATATTATATATTATCATAACAGTATTAGGATAATATATTTTTCCATCTGTATAAAAATGTTCAGAAGCAGCAGTTATGGGGACAGAAATTAGGTTAATGTTTGGTTCAAAATGTGGCAGTGAGAATGATCTCAGAGGTCCAGTGTCCCCCAGAGGTAATGAGAGCGTGTTAAGTTGTCTGTGGTGATGGATGCCCGTATTTTGTTTTGTTTTGGGTTTTCTTTTTGTTGTTTGTTTGTTTGTTTTTACAGGGTTTCTCTGTATAACCCTGGCTGTCCTGGAACTCACTTTGTAGACCAGGCTGGCCTCAAACTCAGAAATCGGCCTGCCTCTGCCTCCTGAGTGCTGGGATTAAAGGCGTGCGCTACTACACCTGGCTTTGTGTTTTTTAATATTTAAAAAAGCACATTGAATTCTGTATTTCAGATAATCTAATTCTATGCTATATGAATTAGATATCAACAAAGCTGTCTTAAAACCTTGATAACTCGAAAAAAACAATAACAACAAAAAAGACCTTGATAAAATTAGTATTTCCACCCACATATTAATTGCTTATCCTTTTATAAGGTCCCAAACTCAGTCTGATGGTAATTATTTCCTTAAGAAACCTGTTTTTCAGGCTGGAGAGATGTCTCAGTGATTAAGAGCACTGATTGCTCTTCCAGAGGTCCTGAGTTCAATTCCTAGCAACCATATGCTAGCTTACAACCATCTGTAATGGGATCTTATGCCTTCTTTTGGTGTGTCTGAAGACAGCTACAGTGTACTCATATACATAAAATAAATAATCTTTAAAAAAAACTGTTTTTCATATTATTGTATGAGTTTGGGTTTTTTTAGTGTTTGAGAATACTGAACTTAGTGAATATTAATTGACTCCCTTACAGTTAAGTATCCCACCATAAACTGGGAATAAGAGAAAACAGAATTGATGACACACAGTATTTTCAAGAAACTGTCTTGTGTGATTTTATACTTGTTTCTTGAAAAGTATCTGCTCTCACATTACCTTTCAGTTTAACTTTCTATTGTGTTTGCAAGGTCACATAAGCTGTTTGTTACTTTGTTTTTACCTGTAGCACAGTTCTTACTTAGAAAGTTTGCAAGTATTACAAGTACTTTAAACAGATCTTTAATTGGAACTGCATGTCATTTTATCAAGTTGAATGTGTATGTGTTTAAACCAATTTGTAACATTTGAGTAAATGTTTATGTTTCCTCTTAACAAAATTTTAATTTCTTGGCATGGATGTGTTGTTTTTCAGTACTTACTAGAGATGAAAAGTTTAATCTTACCTCCAGAACACATTCTGAAGCGAGGAGATAGCGAAGCAATTGCCTATGCTTTCTTTCATCTGCAGCACTGGAAACGAATAGAAGGTGCTCTGAATCTGCTGCAGTGTACGTGGGAAGGCAGTAAGTATTTCTTGCCACAAGTAATGCTGACCTCTGTCTTAATACTCATGGTATCCATATGCAGTCTTTTAAAATGAGATTGTGTGGCTTCCAGTGATCTTTGTGGGATTATATTTTGTAGATGAAATTAATTAATGTATATTGATGTTATACTTAGGAAAAGCAGAATAAAGAGCTGTTTAAGTATTTGCTAAGTTGAATGTTTGTAATGAGAAAAATGAAAATGTATTCCTTTTAGTTTATAAGCTTTTAAAATGTGTTATGTTTGTTATTGTTTGCGGGTGGTTGTTCGGTTGGTTTTGGTTTATTTTTGTGATGAGGTGGGGGAGGTTGAAACTAAAGCCTTATTATACTGACAGCACATGCTGTATCACTGCATCACTGAGCTGTGCACGCAGGCCTGTTCTAATACAAAGAAGGAAAAGACGTGGTTTATGGGACAGGAGTGATGGCATGGAGCATTTGTTGCTCCTGGAGAGGACCTGGGTTTGGTTCCCAGCATCCGCTCTAAGTCCACTTCTAGGGAATCCATTGCCCTCTCCCAATCTCCAGTGACACTAGACACACACTGATGTGCACATGTTCATTTAGGCAAATCATTCATACACATACAATATTTTAAAAAATAAAAATTAAAAAGTGGTCTGGTTTTTGTTTTGTCTTCAGAAGTGAATAGCATGAATTATTTTTCTAATAACTGATAGCCACTGTCCTGGTTTGTTTTCTGTCACTGTGAGAAACACTACAGCCAATAGCAACTTGAGGAGGAAAGGTTTCTTTCACCTTACAGCATACAGTTCATCATTGCGGAAAGCCAAAGCAGAAACTCAAGGCGAGAGCTTCATACAGAAACCATAGAAAAAGGAATGTCTTATTGGGTTGCTTCCTCTGACTTGCTCAGCTTGCTTTATCACACAGCAGAGAGCCACCTACCCAGGGGTGACACCACTCACAGTAGGCTAGGCCCTCCTACGTCAGTTAGCCATGTGACAGTGTCTTATAGACATGCCTGCCAGCCAGTCTGATGGAGGCAATTCCTCAGTTGAGGTTTCCTCTTCTCAAGTGACTCTGGTTTGTGTCAAGTTGACAATAAAAACTAGCTAGTTTAGCAACTCTATTCATTCTCTCTCTCTCCTCCCTCAGTGTCTCATGTGGTTCAGATAGGCTTTGAGTTTATTATTGTGTAGCTGAGAATGATCTTAAATTTCTGACTTCTGCTTCCACCTTCCAAGTACTAGAACTATAAGCCTTATGTACCACCATACCCGGCCTTAGTTTGTAATTGTGGTAAAATATTCATTACATAAAGTTTTCCACTGTAGCTGTTCTGTGTCCAGTTTAGTAGCATTGTGAGTGTTCACGCTGTTGAGCACCGTCATCAGGTTTGTCTCCAGAGACTTTCCTCTTCCCAGACTGAAGTCCTGTATGCGTAGTGATCTTCATTCTCATCTTTCCTTTTCTTTTCTTTTCCTTTTCTTCTCTTCTCTTCTCTTCTCTTCTCTTTCTTTCTTTTTTACTTATTTATTAATTTAATGTATGTGAGTACACTGTAGCTGTACAGATGGTTGTGAGCCATCATGTGGTTGCTGGGATTTGAACTCAGAACCTTCCAAAGAGCAGTCAGTGTTCTTACTCGCTGAGCCATCTCTCCAGTCCCATTCTCATCTTTTCATCAGTGCTCTTGGGTTCTAACTAATGGCTGTAGGTACTTCAGACTTTACTTGTTTTATCTTTCATAATATTGACAATGTTCATATGTGTTATAGTATGCGGCAGTAGTTACTTTTTTGTTTGGGTTTTGAGATAGAGTCTTTCTTCAGGTGGCCTAGCACTTACTCTGTAGCTGCTGACCCCTCCCCCTTCATCTTCTTCCTCTTCTTTAAAGATAGGATCTCACTGGCTGGTCTGCAACTTCATTCTATGTCTAAAAAGTATAATAATAAAACTTTTCAATTTATGTATAGTTTTTCATGTTTCCGAGTTCTTAGGACATAGATTGTTAAAGCTGTTTGGACCCACTAGGTAGTAAGTCATATTTACTAAGTCCCCATGAGAGGGTACAAGGTTAGAGTGCTTGAGGCCCTGCATTCAGTGACCACCATGACCAGTGCCACCACCAATAATTAGATGTGAAGACATCATTATCTGTGAACTAGGAGTTTGGGAACCTCTGTACTAACCATTTATTAACAGCAGTCATGCTCTGTGCTTGACTTTGACAGTAGAGAACTCGATCAAATTGAAATTATGCAGTTGAGGAGTTGAATTGAATGCCTGTGAGTAGTTGGGCTTCTTCTAGTTGATTACAAGGCACTCAAAGCCAGGGACTTTCTCATTCACTTCTTATGTCTCTTTTGCTGGGCCTTGAGGGATTTTCACCAAGTGTATATAACTTATGCTGCATTTCATGCACCTTGATGAATGATTTCCTTATGTTAGCACTGATTGTTGAAATGATGCTGGACAAAAGACTTTTATGATCTCTGAGCCAGATTTGAATACTTTTTTTTTCAAACTTAATTTGTTTTATGTGTATGGGTGTATGTCTATACATTCTTGCAGAAGACCTTAGTGAGTCTCATAGGTGGAGGACTAAGCTAGCAAGAACTCATTTAGCTTCAAAGGCAGACCATTACAGTTTTTTGAAGATTCCTATAGGAAGCAGGATTTATCCTTGTGGCGTTACATCCATGATTGCAATGGGAAGAAAGACCCAGCCAGTGTTACATTGTAGCATTCTTTCCCTTCAGCCTCAGACTGAACCACTTACTGTTCTCTTACTAGATCTAGTTTTTCCCTATGCATTCTTCTCCTGTATGTTCTTCTGTTCACTTTATTTCATCAGAAATATTTCTCCAGGAAAAGATAAAATACTCTGTGAAAAAAAGTTATAAAATGTCTGCAGAATAGGTTTGATTTATAGCATAGATGGTAAATGAGATAAAATTGAATGCTAATGTGTTTTTTTCTCAGCTTTTAGAATGATTCCATACCCATTAGAGAAAGGACATCTATTTTACCCTTATCCCAGCTGCACAGAGACTGCTGATAGAGAGCTATTGCCTAGTAAGTAAATATTGCCATTTTCTTCAGCTTATAAGTAATTATTTGGATTATTTTTAGATTGGTTTCTGTGTTAGTCACCTTTTGTTTGTTAGTGTCTGAATTTGTGTGTGGGGTGTGTGTGTGTGTGTGTGTGTGTGTGTGTGTGTGTGTGTGTGTGTGTGTTTGCTTGCTTGTTTGCTTTTGAGACGGGGTCTCTCTATGTATGTCTGGCCTGGAACTCAATAGGTAGATCAGGGAAGCCTTGAACTCAACAGAAATCCACCTGTCTCTGAATACTGGGATTGAAGGCACATATGCCCTATTAGTCATCTTTTTGTTACTATAATGAAATACATGACACAGAGTTTGTGAAGAAGGTTACAGAGCTTGGGTTTTGAGGTTCAGAGTATTCAGGGTGAAGCTCAGGCTGTCAGTAAGGGCTTCCCCTTGGTAGATCGCAAGGGCAGAAACATGTGCAAATAAGCAAGTGTCTCTATCTTGAGTCAGAACGAGGGAGGGAGAGAAAGAAAGGCAGGCTTGCTTCCCACAGTCCTTTCTATTGGCCCAAGGGTCTCCTACTAGACCCATCTCTTAAAGGTTCACTTCATAATATTGCCATCCCAAGGGACCACATTTCTAACATAAATTTTTGAAAGAACATAAACCATAGTGGTTTTTATCTTAAAATTTTCACTTTATTTTTCTTGTCTGTAGATGCCCACATGTGTGTGTGCAGGTGCCCACAGAAGCTAGAAAAGAATTTTGGAGATATAGTATAGGAAGTTATGAGCTGCCTGATGAGGCTGTTGTGAACTGATGCCCTCTGCGAGAGCAGGAAACACTCCTAACTGCTGGCTCATCTCTCCAGCTCCGTGTGTGTGTGTGTGTGTGTGTGTGTGTGTGTGTGTCTGTCTGTCTGTCTGTCTGTCTGTCTGTCTCTGTTTGTGTGTGCGTGCGCGTCTGTGGTCACATTGTTGTATGCATGTGCATGTGGAAGCCAGATCAAGCTCAACACTGGATGTCTCCTTGATGGCTTTCCATCTAATTTTTTTCAATAGGGTCTTTCACTAAATCTGGAGCTCAGATTTAGTTCTGGTGGCTGGCCAGCAAGCACTACAGATCTTTCTGATTGTGCCTTCCTAGCTCTAGAAGTGCAGGCATGTGGCATTTGGGTTCTTTATGTGAGTGCTGGGACTCTGAACTTAAGTGTTCATGCTTGTACTGCAAGCATTTAACTAAACCATCTCACCAGCCCTTCATCTCTCTGAGAGCTTGTATTTATTTCATCTAAGTGTTCATGCCTAGTCCAGTTAGCTGTACACCAGGTTATTTGAATAGAATTGTCAGGGACCCTGACATTTCTTACTCGGTATCTCACAAAAGAGACCTAGGAGTCATCATTTCTAGATAAGCAAAGGAGTCCTTTACAAGGCTGATATTCCAGGCTGGCACTGGGTTGTGTGAGGAGAAACCTAAGGCTGGAGCCAAGAGAACACAGATGTTCTAAGGAGCTGATAAGGAGAAAGCAGGTGAGGATTTAGTGTAGGAGTAGTCAGGCGAGAAATAGATAGCCTCGAAACTCAAGGGGAAGAAACTTCCCAGTGAGGAGATACTGAGAATCTACTGACTTTGGCAATTAGAAGCTCATAAGGAAGAGAAATTGCATTTGCCTTCTTAGGGTGGGATTGGCTATTATTTTCCTAGTTATTGTTTTTCCACTTTAAAATAAACAGATTTTAAGGCAAAGAAAATCCATTTTTAAATCAATTAATATAAAAGTATGTTATACCTGGGCATGGTAGTACATGCTGTAATCCTATCCCTTTGGGAGGCTGGGGAATGAGGACTTTGAGCTGAGACCAAACTGGACTTCATATAGCAAGGCCTTGTCTCAAAAACTACAATGAAATAACAACAACAACAACAACAACAACAACAACAACAACAAATTTTATTGTAGTAGGATAATACACTAATACTAAAAGAATGCCTTTCTTTATATTTTATTATTAAAGGCCAGCTTTGCATATTAATATTTCTTATGTCAGAATTAGGTGCTGTAAAATCAGACAGAATTTTTTGTAATACAGATTTCTAAATTTTAATTTACTTTTTGTGTGTATGGGTGTTTGCCTGCATGTATGTTTTCATAAATGCCTGATACCCAAAGAGGCCAGAAGAGGACATCAGATCCCTTGGAACTGGAGTCACAGACAGTTGTGAGCTGCCATCTGGGTGCTGGGAATTGAACCTGGGTCCTCTGGAATTGAACCTGGGTCCTCTGGAATTGAACCTGGGTCCTCTGGGAGAGTAACAGTGCTTTTAGCTCCTGAGCCATCTCTCCAGCTTCCAGTTAGGTTTTTTGTTTGTTTTTGTTTTTTGATAAGCTATCATTAAGTCTTAACTCCATACAAGATGCAAGGTCCAGGACATAGACGTAGAGGGATAAGCTGGAGAGTTTTATTTGATTGTAATATATGTTCTCACAGTTTATTTTTCTGTTTTTGACTGTGGTGGAATGAACAAAATTTTAATAATGTGGAGTTCTAATACCCAGGAGTACTTAATGTTTTTTGTTTTTAATTTTCCTTCAACCTTGATATGACTTAAAGCTTTCTGGAATTTGCTTATAGACTCATAAGTTGAGACTTGAACTATTCCCCCTTGTTCATATAGCTGTTTTGTCATTTTTTATGCCTCCTGATAAATTTTTCTTTACAAGCCAGTGATGAAATTTGAACTTTTGTTCCAAGGGAGTGTTTCTGTACTAGTCAGTCATCCATTACACTGATGTATTAGCCAAACATTGACTGACAATTGAATCTACAGAAACCAGTCCAAAAAGAAATAATTAGGTCTCTCCTACAATATAAAAGTCTCATATTTTAGGAAGCGTTCTTATTAAAGCTGTGCACTCTTCTATCTTATAATGTGAAAATAATACTATCTGTCTTCAAGTTATTTCAACAATTAAATGAGAACTTTAAAAAAATATATAAAATGCTTTAGGGTTTAACTAATATTAATTTTACTGTCTTATTCTTTGCCTTCTGAAATACCGGAGTTTGTTTCTCTTTGTTTCCTGGAAGAAGTCAGCCTCTCATGGGTGAGGGATAGGGCAAGGAGGGATTGCTGCTTCTCTGGGTGCTAAAAGAGCAACATTGACAGTTTCTAATGCTTTGGTGTCTACAAAGTTCAGTCCTATTGTGCTTTTACATGTAATATGGCTCAAGGCTCTTGAAATCTTCTGAATTTTTAAAATGTGTTTAGTTTTTGCTATAAACTTTCTGAGTATAACATAAAATATATAAAAAATATTGTAGCTATTGAAGAACACTTGGGTATAACCTCTGTTAATTTTTTTTTTTAAGTGAAATTTATAGCTGACCTTGGTTCAGCATGGAATTAGTCATTTCTTACTGCTACAGGCTATTACGTCAGGAATTCCTGGTGGGGTGTCCTAGCAGTCAACTTTCTGACTAATGAAGTCTTCACATAGCGCTCCGTTTAAAAGAAATTTATTGAGCACCTACTGTGCATTGGGCACTCTAAAAGGCTTTGCTCCAGATTATTGTTATACAAATACTTTGAATACTATATAAGAACTTCAATAAAATTGGCAATGAGACTCTCAAACACTAAAAATATAATACCTAGGTGTATAAATGTGATAAAATAAGCCGAAGCACTTCATTTATTAATTGGTTTTCTGTTCTGTTTTCATAACACTTGGTGAAGTGTCATGCATAGAACATAGCAGTAACTGGGTAAAATTATTAAGCAGTGATTCTGGGAAATCCTCCAAGACATGTCTATCTCTTTATCTCTACACTACTTGCTGAGCTTTCAAAGAGCAAAAATTAATAACAACTCACATTTAATAAGTACTTACACTACTCATTATAACAACACCATAGCAACTTCTACAGAGTTTAGTCCACAGCTAATAAGGAACAGGCTCTTTTTCAAAACCACCTCAGCATGACTTTATAGTCCATGTTCTTTCCCACGATGCCATCCTATTCCCAGACCCCAGTTCAGCCATCTGACTATGCAGATAAAGTGAATAGCTTGTTTTTTAGCTTTGCTCTTAGTCTTTTTGACCATGTTCTTAATTTTCAAAGCTAGACTTAATTGTACAATATTAAGATTGGTTTATGCGGAAATAAAACTCCTTCTTCCCTCCTTTCCCTTGCAGCTTTTCATCATGTTTCTGTTTATCCAAAGAAGGAGCTTCCTTTTTTCATCCACTTTACAGCAGGACTGTGTTCTTCTACTGCAATGCTAGCATTTCTCACACACCAGTTTCCTGAAGTCATGGGTGTTTTTGCTAAAGCTGTGAGTATGATCTCCAGGACTTGTGTGGAGTATTTATAAACCAGCGCAGGAAAACATCTCTCATCTGTCAGTGCTAACCCGCACGAGCAGTGGAAGACACTTGTGTACAGCAAGAGCTGATTGTAAAGCTTCTACCATGACTGTGTCAAACTCAAGCTCTGGTGATGTGAACTTCTGTTGCTTAAACGTTTAAGAGTACAATGCTATAAGATAAAATTGGCCTTTGTGATTAATTTTGGTGATTAATACAACATTCCTTACTAACTAAAGAATGATACAATTTTTCTTTATCACTAGTGTATTTTCTTTGGTATTTAAAAACTAATAATTTTGTAAACAAAACTTTGACTTTTCCATTTAAATGATGTCACGAGTTCAAAACATTTACTGATTTTAACTCAAGAGTGAAACTATAGTGGAGAATAAGTACATAGAAGGCACAGGTGGGATATTTCCCCGAACGTGGCATGTGCTTCTTGGCTCAAAGGTTCTCCTAGTTTTTGCATCCTTTCATTGACCCTTTCAGGTTCTGGCCTTAAGTATAGACTGTGTGTCAGCCTTTATTTTAATTCAAACCCTTCCATTTTGAACTGCTTTCCTATTTCCTGACAGAGGACTGGTTTCTTCTTTTCTCTTTTCTTTTCTTTTCTTTTCTTTTCTTTTCTTTTCTTTTCTTTTCTTTTCTTTTCTTTTCTTTCTCTCCTTCCTTCCTTCCTTCCTTCCTTCCTTCCTTCCTTCCTTCCTTCCTTCCTCTCTTTACTTTCTTTTTCTCTCTGTCTGTCTGTCTGTCTGTCTGTCTATTTAATTTATTTTTAGGCAAGAATTCTCTGTGTAGCCCCGGCTGTCCTGGAGCACATTTTGTAGACCATACTGGCCTCAAACTCATCCACCTGCCTCTGCCTCACAATGCTGGGATTAAAGGCAAGCAGCACTTTGCCTGGCTCAGGACTGATATTTAAAATGATATCCCTATTTATTCTTCTATATTAATATGTTAATTCATGTCACAAAATTTTTTATTTAATAATTTTCCATTTTTATAATTTACATATTTTTATGCAATTTTTGAGGGGGTGGCAAGATGTTTCAGCAGGTAAAGTACTTGTTGCTAAGCCTAATCTAAGTGATCTAAGTTTGAACTCATATAAGGGTGGGAGAGAACCAAGTTTAGAGAGTTGTTCTCTCACTTTCACACACATGCCATGATGAATGTGTCCCCAGGATCATGCAAATCAATAATCATAAATTAAACATAAGCAAATAAATAAAAATATATCTCCCTTTTACATCCTATCATTATCATCAGACAATGGGTTAGGATCCAAAAGAAAGTGCTGTTTTGTTATATTCCCAAATATTCAGGAATAAATAAATATAGAAATACATATTACATATAATACATATTTCTGTATTTATTTATTCCATTATAATCCTTGTTTTTCTCATAGTTTCTTTTCCTGGCATAAGAATGGTTTATTCTGAGCCAGGCCATGGTGTTGCATGCCTTTAATCCCAGCACTTGGGAGGCAGAGGCAGGCAGATCTCTATTGAGTTCAAGGACAGCCTGATCCACAGAATGAGTTCCAGGACAGCCAGTGCTACACAGAGAAACCCTGTCTGGGAGGTATTGAGATGTGAGGGAGTCAACAATAACAGAACCCAAAAGAGACTAGTCTAATTTGTGCCTTGCAGCTGTGTTGGCTCTTATGGCACTAGTGCTATGGACACTGGCTCCCTTTGCCTTGAAGGTCACCTGTGCAAAGTGTTAAGATGTCACTGGCTCTAGGCTTAATAATCTGAGTACGAATTTGATTTTTAGTTAGGCTCCAAGACAAATGACTTCCAACTGCTGCTCAGGGATGTGTGGGTTGCAGACTAACTATTCTATTCCCTCCTAATGAGGAAAGGAAACTTGGTAATGACTTTTATTGTTGCTTATAGTGGTGCTGATGGGGAATAAGTGTGTCTCAGACTAACATGACCTCTGTGTGAGAGGCATGGACAAATGGACCAGAAAGGGGATTCTGTTCGCTTAGAGAAGAAGAAAAGGAGTGGGGAGGCACTTAACCCACATATATGAAAGATTCAGACAGGCAACGAGAGAGATGGGTTCTGGAATTTTTCTCAAGGCAATGGAGTAGGAAGGGGGAGAAATAGAGCAGGGGATCTGCAATCTGCAACAAAGATGGAACAGTCAACAGTGTATTTCCCTGAAGTTCTGGCTAATAGGGAGTAGAGAGTACTCTAATTTCTATCCATCAATGTTCATATAGTAGTGGCCTTCGCTGAAGAGGTCACTAATGGCACCAGGAGAGTGGTAAGGTTACATAGCGCAAGTTCCTTAGCACTCTTAGCAGAGACTTGAGAATGAAAAATTGCATCTTTTAAAGTAGAAGCTTCCTTTTTTTTCAGACCAAAAGTTACTAATATATTATCATTTTAGTTGCTAGACAACAAACATTTATATACTATATTTTATTTATATAGTTGGTGATATATAATATTTAAAAGCTTGCTGATAGTGAACTTTTATAGCTATATTTTATCCCTGTGGATATTACATGTATAATTTTTGATTTCTGAAAGCCACATACTTACTGATGAGACTTGCACATCAGTATGTGGTATGCAGCTATTCTAAAGTCAGATCCTATGTAAGAGTCAGTGGAAAATGATTGAGAATGGGCAGTCTGCCCCTTACAGTGTACAACACTTAAATGCTTTGACAGAAGACATGTAACAAGGAGCTGGAGGCTCCTTTTCTAGTTTTTCACCACTTCATAACATATGGTCCATGCACGAGAAACACCACCCTCTTGTAGGAGCATGTTAAGAAAGGATCGGGTAAGGCTTCGCTGCAGAGTCTGAGTCCTAACAAAATCCCCAGCTTATCCTACCTGCACCTTTAAAGCTCAAGAAGCCTCCTTCCACCACCACCACCAAGTATTCTGGCCACCAATGTGAGGGATTGGAACACCAGGATAGCATGCTTCCTTATGGGGCTGGAGAAGTGGCTGCACTGCAGGGTGGTGATGAGCAAGACTCGGGAACCAAACTGCTTTGCCCTGATCCCAGCTCTCACACTGTCTATGCAACCTCATGTAAGTTATGCTACCTTCTCTAGTCTTCGTTGTAAAGTAAGAAATAGTACTACATAGGTTTTATTGGGGTAAATGTATTTAACATACATCAACTGTGTAGATCTATTCCTCCACAGTAAGAAGTAAGTGGACATTATTCCCTCTGATTGCAAACGATGTTACCACTAAAGAGAGCCTACCTCTTATGAGGATAATAAGTGCAAAATGAGTTTTCCCACAGTAATTGGAGTATAATGATAGTTGGATGTCATTTAAATTATAAGAATATACAATTGATACATCATGTGTGTGTGAACCACAAAAAGGGGAAAATGTTTCCAATTCCTGGTTCTGGCAAACTGTTGTTTAGAACAGAACATTTTGGCAAGTTATAAACCGTCAGATTATGACAATATAAAGTAAAAGTTGATGGAATGTATTTGTCCTGCTTCTTAATAAGGCAAAGCCACATAAGAAAACATGCAAATCATTATTATTTCTCCATTTACCTATCCCATTTCTGCTCCCCCTTCCCTTTCTTTTGTTGTTGTTTTTAGAGATGGGTCTCATTTTGTTGCCAGGCCTGGTCGTAAACTAATGGGTTCAAGGGATTTGTAAACCTCAGCCTTCAGAGTATGTAGGAATATAGGCATGTGTCACCATGCCTGACTAAATCTAAACTTTTGGTCATTACCATTTTATCCTCTTTCTCTAGTATCTTTTTGTATTAGCTCACATGTTAAAGCAAATTCTATTTGACTTTCTTAAAATGTTTGTTATAGAAATGTGTTTTTATGTTGCCTGGCACTGTAGATTATAATGATTTGGGATATTTTGTTTTTGAGACAAGGTCTCATGTAGCCCAGGCATTCTGGAATTCACTATGTTGTTAAGGATGACCTTGAATTCTTAGGGCTATGAGCATGGGAAGTTAGCTCTCTACAATCTGAATTACATCCCCATCCCAAGATTAATAATTTTGAACAATTTTTTCTGTGTATCAAATTTAAATACGTGGAAGAGAATGAATGAGCTAAAAAGACTATTGGTTTTAGCACTTTTTCTTCCCCTTTCGCATGGTATAAAGCTATGTGGAACCAGACTTAGTTTTCAGCAAGTTAGGATATTTTTCTCCTGGCTAAGATGAAAACCTCATCTGACATTATGCACAGAGCAATGAAAAGGTTGCATAAATCCCTGGAGATGTGGAATGTACTGATACCAGAGCTGATATTCTCCAAGGCCAGGATTCCTGAAAAAGGAAAAATTGCTTTTAAGTGGTAGGTCATTTTCTCACCTGCTTTGAAGCCTGCTGGGTTAAATATGAGGGTTCAAAGAAAGGGTAGCCAGCAAACCAGCTCTGAGAATCTGATTCTGCTTATCTGAAAGGAGCCTCTTTATTTAAGAGCAGTACTACCCTTTCCTAAGTGAGCCAATCTTCACCCAGTCTGGCTCCTTTCAGTTCTGTGCTGCAGAAAGAGCTTTCTTCTTAGCAAAGCTTGGAGGATATTGTCACAGAAGACTTAAAGGTGGTCTTTGGGGGTCCATTGCACTAACTTACTGATGAATTCAGGCATGAGGCTATGCCTCTCGTGCTCTGCATTGAGAAATGTATTTGAATGCCAAAGTCCCTCGTGCAGTTTTAACTAAATAGGACAGTCACTGTGATGTTGGCAGAAAAAGGGTTAAGGCAGGTATCAAAAAGAGTAGCAAATAAATTGTTTTACTTCCATGAGTTTCGCTGAGAGCACACTGTAGCTGCACTGGGGTCGGAACAGGCCTTCTCTCCACATATTCCCACTAATCTTTATGTGGGAAAATGCAGTTGGATGGACCAGTGATGAATGTCAGAGGAACTCATAATTGGCTGGCTCCACTGTAGCCAGGGCCTTACAATTGCTTGATTAATTCTTTAAGGACTGTGTTAGCCAAGTTGCATGATTTCCAAAGATATAGAAGGTCAGTTCTTACACTAACAAAGGACCTCTCCACAAAACGCCTCACTGGGAATTCTTCGGGCCCGTCCTAAAAATAATTAAAACTTGTCTTCCCAAATTACATTTTTTAAAATAATAAGCACATATAAATGCCAAATATCTTTTATCCACTATCTCTCCTTATTTCCCCTGCTAGGGGCAAAGATTACTTTAAGAGCTAGGGAAGTTGATAAACAACTATAACCATATGTGAGTATATAAAGTAAAAGAATATATGACTCTTTGGAAAGTTTCTAGTTTGGGTTTTTTTTTTTTTTTTTTTTTTTTTTTTTTTTGCTTAAATCATCATTACCAGTGATTTGAAAGTTGTTAATAGGTGAAAGAATATTTCCTATATTCTCCATTTACCTAATGCTAAAAATCTATGATATCTCTTTGCTTAATATTATAGGATTATATTCAAAAGAGTGACAGCTGGGGATCTGGCTCAGGTAGAGTATGTGCCTAGAATAAACAAAACCTTGGCTTTGATCCCTGGTACTGTATGAACCAGGTATGGTGATTGTAAGCTCAGCATTGGGGAAGTAGTGGCAGAATCAGAACTTTAAGGTCATTCTAAGCTACCTGTCAATTTGAGACCAGCTTGGGCTACATGAAACCCTGCCTCAGAGAGAGAGAGAGAGAGAGAGAGAGAGGGGAAGAAAGAAAGAAAGAAGTGAAACTGACAAAATTGTTTCTCCACTTATTTGGAAATTATTTTCTAAATATTTTAAACTTATATTCCTGCAAAATAGTGTTCTGTAATCTTATAATTACTACAGTAATGCAGCTGGTGTGTGTGTGTGTGGTGTGTGTGTGTGTGTGTGTGTGTGTGTGTGTGTGTGTGTGTGTGTGTGTGTGTGTGTTTATATCTCTGTATGTCTGGGTCTACATGATTGCAGGTGCTTATGGAGGCTAGAGGATCAGATCTCAGGAGCTAGAGTTATATGTGGTTGTAAGCCACCTGAAGAAGGTGCTGGGAATTGAACTTGGTTCTCTGTGAGAGCTATATATGTTCTTAACTGTTGAGCCATTTATTTAGCCCTAGATAAAAACTTTTAAGTGTTTACAATTTTACTCTTTTGTTATTGCCTCCGAAGTCTGATATCTACCTCACTCCCACCCTCCCTCCTTCTTTCCTTTCTTCCTCTGGTGCTGAGAACAAAATCTAGTCCCTGTGCATGCTAGGTAATGCTCTGCCACTGAGTATAGCTCTAGTTCCAAAACCTTTTAGCAAAACAGAAAGATGCTATCTGCTTCCTGTAGTTATTTTATCTGTTGCATTCTCATTATATTCCCTCAGATATGTCTAGACTGACAGGTTGGAGAGGTAGCTCAGTTGGTAAGGGCTTGATATTCAAGTATATGGATCTAAGTTTGGGCCTGTACCCATGTTTTGTTTTGTTTTGTTTTGTTTTGTTTTGTTTTGTTTTTAAAGACAAGTACAAGGGTAACATTGTCGTCCTAATACTCTGTGTGTGCCCGTGTGTGTGTGTGTGTGTGTGTGTGTGTGTGCGCGCGCGTGTGCATAAACAGGGTAGTTCCTGGACCTTATTGGCAGCTAGCCTAGCTCCAGGTTCAATGAAGGGACCCTTTCTCAAAAGATAAAATGAAAAGCAAATGAGAAAGACATACACATTACACAATAGATAGATAGATAGATAGATAGATAGATAGATAGATAGATAGATAGATAGATAGATAGATAGAATCCAGACTTAGATGTTTATGATGTTGCATTAATCTGAAGCTTCTGGAAGGCCTGCCTGTCTTACACACACCTGTCAAGTGACATTCTCAGAAATGTTCCATGAGTATTTCTGTTAGTGTATTTAATCATTTCTTCAATCAAAATGAGTCAGTACCAAAGTTTAGAACACCTCGTCACTATTACTAATAAATGTATCAGCTGTATTTGACAGCTGTATGTGGACTGCTTAGCAATTTTAAAAAGACTTCTGCTTAGACATTAGTATGGGTTGCTTATCCCACACTCATCATTCTGTCTATATTAGATTTCGGTTTAGAAAATATACTTATTTCTTGGTTTTGAAGAGTCTTTATCTTGCAGATACATTGAAATTCTTCATGTGGAGAAGATAGTGGAATATAAAAGAAAGCTATAGTCCTGAGGAGTGTGTTTTAGGTTTTTCTTCCCAAGTAGAGTTTCATGTCCATCCCTAGTGAATCAGATTTCTAATATTCAGAACAACCACGTTAATGAAATTATTTACGGTATTAAGCACTTTAATTTTTAGATTTATTTTTATAGACTTTATACTTACACTCTTATTGGGAGATAAATTATTATACAGTGTTAGGCTGGGAATTTTGAGTCCTGAAAGTTAATTGCCTAAAATTTCACAATTTATAAGACGGCCTATTATTACTTTTAGTCAATGTGTATATTCTTGGTTTCAGTAACACATCAGAAGTGATTCGTGTATTTAATCTCAATCCTCAGGAGGTTAAGAGGAGTTGAGTCCAAAGTCAAAGTGGGCTTACATAGTTTGACCCTGTCTCAAAATACACACACACACACACACACTCACCCACGCACTCCCTTACAACGTACTTCAATACAAGCAGAAAAGAATAAATTTCACACCAAATAGAGTAATACTGAAGGAATATAGAATGGCAGAGTGGTGCTAAGTACAATGATGCCCACCTTTAATCCCAGCACTCAGGGGGAGAGGTTAGACTGGTCTACACAATGAGTTACAGGCCCGTCAGAACTATACAGTACTTTTCTATTTTAAAGCAACAACAAAAGACAGACTGACGATAGCCAAATGGCTTTGTTAGAAAAGTCTCCTTGTGAGGGCAAAATATAGAGACGAGTTTTAAATAAAAAGGCTGTTGTAGATTGCCAGAAAAACAGGAAAGGTGTTCAGATTCAAGAAATGCTTACTATACAGCAAAGCCCTGTAGGTAGGTAAGCTAACTGCCTGGGAAACTCTTCACACCTGTGTTTGTTGGTGAACTCTGAGACTTTAAAATAAAGACTGTACACTTGCTCTTCTGGCTTCAGACTTCACTCTGCTCCTTGCTGGTCAGCTACTGAAGAATAAAGGATGCTGTTTGGTTATTTATACCAGGTACATAACAGAATAAACAACTTCAATGTCTGCTGAAAGCATACAGAAAGTGTAAGGGAATGCTGGTCCTTGGCTTATAATATTTCAAAGGGGGTTTGATTGACTCCAAGAGTTCAAACAAATTTTGAAGCTGGTAATTTTGGTAGCTCAGTAATAGCATCTATCTGCCTAAGTGGAAGGTTCTAGTTTAGATTACCAGGAACTCTCCTGATTCATCTTCTCGAGTATTGGGATAAGGCTGTGTCTCACATCCTACACACATACACATGTCATACTTGGGACCAGGACTATGTGTGTGCATTTGTGGCAAGTATTCTGTCATTGAGCTACCCAGCAGCCCTGTTTGAAAAAGTTCTACTACAAAATATTAATATGTTTCTTATATTTAGCTGAACAGAATAAAGTTTTGGTCTAAATACTATCACATTCTCCTTGCTGAAGTGGAGGTTTCAGGTAGCACTTAAGTTCTAATCATTTTATCAGTAGGTGTATCCCTTACTACTGATGGAGTCTCAGATAAAATTATGGGTATTTAACCAACTTGAGAGGAAATTATTTGTAATAACATTAAGATTTCATTAGGGGCTTAGTATGGTGGTGCATGCATTAAATCCCAAAACTCAGAGGCAGGGGCAGGAGGATCTCTGCGAGTTTGAGGATGGCCTGGTTTATATTGTGAGTTCCAGGACAGCTAGGACTAAGTAGAAAAAGACTTGTCTCAAAATCAAACAAACACAGTTGCCTTAAGGGATTGGTAAAGGTGCTTGCTGTACAAGCCTGGAGACCTGAGTTTAACCTCAGGAACCTATGTAAAGGAGGAAAAAACCAGAGACACACACACACATACACACATGATCTCACATATGCATACATGCACGTGCATATACATGCAGTAATAGACAAGTTTTGATTTAAGAATAGATAAATTTTTAACTTAAAAATAGGCATAAATTTTTAAAAGACTGTCTTAGGTCTATCTTGTCAATAAGAAGCATCAAGGGAGCTTCACATGATAGTCAACAAAGTAAGAGGACTTCATTATGAGAGTTCTTTGCATCTTGAAATTTCAAGCATTCTGGAGGTTAAATGTACAGGTGGTGTCTGTGACTAGTATGTAAGAAAGCAGCCACTTGAGAGTTAAGACACCATGCAGGAACATGTTGGGTCTTGTTCTCATCTGTTCAACATGCTTCTGTCCTGAGTTCTTCTGAACCAGGGCTCAGCCTTTCACCCCCAATAGCAGCAGCATTATGACTGCATTTTAATCCTCAGTGTTGTTAGATTCCTATCCAAAGTACAGCCACAGCTGTTCTTGGCAGGCAAATGCATTGCTGTTTTTCCCTCAGTCGCAGCAAGATACAAAAATGTTCTCTGGCTAGGGTGTGGATGAAGGCACTTCACTAATCTTATACATAATTCATCCTCTGTTGCTGGGGTACTCAAGCTTGAAACTCTGCCCTCTGATAAAATTCAGCTGGATTTTTATTTACTTGACTCTGATCCCTTTGGGGGTTTAGCTTTTCCTGGGAGCCCAGGGATTCTAATTTAGCTAAGCCCTGACTGTGAAGACTGTTCTTATTCATTTGCTCTTGATCTATTTTAGCTATTGTAATACCACCTTTTAAAAACAAAACAAAAACTACACTGGAACATGCAGTTCAGAGAGTCTTGGATACTCTGACAAAAAGCTTTCAGTATCAGCCTGTTGAATGGAAGAACTCCAAAAGGCTTATCTTAATTTGTTTTCAAGTTTAGGCATTTAAAAGAGCCTCAGCATTAAAAAGAATATGCTAACTAGTAAGCACACTATAAACCTTTGAGTTTCAAAGTCATTGCGTTAAGATCTTACTACTAATGGGTTGTCTGTTTTATGTTTTATGCATGTGTGTTTAGGTGTGCAGTGTCACTGCCTAGTGCTTGCATGTGAAGCCAGACATCAAGACTCGATGTTTGTTTTTCACTCTCCACCTTATAGTTTGAGACAGCGTCTCTCACTGGACCTGGAACACACACATTGGCTAGATTGTCTCTTCCCTCCTGGTACTGGGATTATAGGGACACACTGCTGTGCCTGGCTTTTTACATAGATGCTAGGGGTTCAAACTCAGGTCTTCATGTTTATGCTGCAAGCACTTTACCAGCTGAGCCAATCCCCCAGCCCTTGCTTGTTAGTTAATTAATTAATACAATAAATGAATATTTATTGGGTACTTTGTGAAATATAGATACAATTCTTGTTCACAAGTAGATCATAGTCTTGTGGTAGAGTGTTGAACAGGACATTGAGATGTGCAAGGATGAGGTAGAGACTACTGCTACTGTAGAGAGCTCATGCTTCCATTATAATGACGACAGGCAATCTCAACTCACAGAGGGCCCTCCTTTCAGAACCATCTGGCTAGAGTCCTTAAGTCCAGAAAGAAGTATCTTTATTCTCTTTCAAAGATGCAGCATAGAATATTTTCATCTTTATACCTCACTGCCTAAGTTCATAGTTTTGTAAATGTAGTATTCAGTATAATATCTGTATGAATAACTTACAACTTAACACATAATGAAGAGTTCCTCAGTGACACATTTAAGAAAAGCCTTACCTCCTAGTCACATAGTAATGGTCATAAAAACTCCTACCCATATATTTCACTCTTTTATACCAGCTCATTCCTGATAGTGACCATTTAATAATGGCTAAAGGATATCCTAAGTGAGAATGAATACCATGTCATGGGAGCAGACTAGTGACTTAGAACTACTTACTGACTTCTGTTTATGCAGGGAAAAGGGCAGGAGACAATGCCCCTACATCCCCCAGAGCTCACACATTCACCCCATAACTGTCTCATGTAGCACTAATTCTGATAAATAGGCATGTGCCATGCAAGTTTAAAAACTAAACAGAAGAACTTTGGGAAACAGCATTAAGTTCCTATTGTCCATGCTTGCAAGCTGAACTTTGCTGTTCCAACTCTGAATCCTTTACAAGTCTTTCTTTGTAGGAGTGACCTCCAGAGTGTTTGCTTCCCAAGGAAGTGAAACTAGTTCCTATCTTTACTGTGACACCTCAGTCAAGTCATATGTACTAACTGGAAACCTGAAGTTATGACAGGTTAGGATACTCAGGTTTTGACACAGGGTCTCGCTGTGTAGCCTAGGCTGACCTCAAATCTCAATCCTTATTGCTTCAGCCTCCTGGATACTAGAATAACAATGTACATAGTGTAAAATAGATATGGAACCTGTGGCTGGTGAGTTTATACAAATCAGATATGTAATCAGTGAAAGTGAAACTGATTAAATGATGTAGTGTGTGGTGTAGAAGTGTAGGCTGGACTAGAGGACCAGAGAGTATACTGCAGTAACTCAGTGCCATAGCAAAAGAAAGGAAGTAGATAATTTAAAAAATGACTTGAAGGCAGAAGATGGAGGCTTCGGAATTTCCTGGTGACTGTTACTCTCTGGCAATCTCTAAGCTTGCCAAACCTACTGGAATAAGCAGAAAGGACTAATCTCTGAGTAGGTTAACAGAATATCCACTTCTGGTGAGTAAGTTGGATGTGTGGTGGCAGTTTCTAAAGAACTCTAACTCGTAACACAGTGGTAAGAAAGCATACTCACTTTGTATGTGGTAGGGAGCCCATTCCCAGCCATTCAGTCACCTGCATTCCTGTCTCACACTGACTGTGTCTGCTAGCATTCATTGGGTCTCTGGGAGGACATAACTCCAGCTCTTTGAACTCTCTGAAGCTGCTCCCCACCCTCTCAGCACTGGAACAAAGATAAGGAACTTGGTTATTTAGCGTTTTTTTCCTGAGCTTTTATCTCCTGGATGGCATTAAGAGTAACCATATCTGTGTTTCAGCCTCAAATTCCATATTGAATTTTTTAAAATTGCTTTTTGAGCAATAGCTTTTCCCTTGTTGCTTAACCAGTCATGCACGCCGAGGCTTCTGTCTCTAGGCTTACTTTATAGTGGCTGCCCTGGGAGACCAAATGAAAAACAAGACAGTTAGATATTTTATGAGTATTGAAATCCCCTCCATTCAGAAATGTAAATAAAATAACCAGCACAAGCAATCAGCTTATGTCAGATTCCATGGGTTTACGTTACATGGAGAAATTACAGTGCAACCTGAAACATGCTGCTTAATGAATTCATGGTGGTGTCACAATTGAATGTAAACCCTTGAGCTTTCCTTTTGTGAAGGGTTTCAGAAATCACCTTTAATAAAGTGCCCAGGAGAGGAGGGGAAAAGCTGAGATGACACTAACAAACACCATCGCGCGAAGTCGCTACCTCCCTCCCAGCACCTACTCATGCCAGCTAGGTGAAGCAGAAACCTAAGCTACTGCTCGCCTTTGGCCTTAGTCAAGGACCATTGAAATACACATGCTCAGCACCGCACTGGGGCCAGCACACAAGCCAGTATTTATGCTGTGTTTGAAAGTGGCATCAGGAAACTGAACAGAGGAGCAGGATTGTCGTGTAAGTTAGGGAAATTCTGTCAAGTACATTAGATTAAATAAATATTCTGCTAAATAGAGCTGCTTTTATCAACCTAACAAGCCACAAATCTAACCAACCACGATCTAGTTGTAGACCAGGGCTCAGAATCTGTCCACCCTTGGCTGTTGGTCCAGTGCCCTGTAGTGCATTAGAACTGTCTCTCACTCATCAATCAGCTTGTTTTGTGGTCTCTAAAATTCTCCTGAAGTTTCCTTCTATCCACTATGTCCTCAGATATGATAAACCGTGACCAGAAAAATCCAATATATCAAATGGAATAAGAGTCAGACAAGTTTTAAAGTTTGGAGTGAAGGGAAAAGTATTTTCCATTGTAAATTATTCCTTTTTACATTCTCATTTCTTACACATTTGACTTGACTGATGTCAGGTTCTGGGCCTAATGCTACATTCATGTATCATATCTCTAGGCATTTAATATCACTTGATGAACTCAGAATTTCAAATGATAAGGATCAGTAGTTAATGATGCATAGCATTTTGATGTATTTCACAAGCATCCATCTCTTTGAGTTGTTGTATGTGTATCTGATGAACTTATCCCAGTGTTTTCCCATAGATGTCCTGGAGTTCACCGACATAGCTATTCTGTGGCTCTTCTGGGACTCTGAGCCTTCTGACACAGTCACCTCATACTAAAGCTCTGGGCTCAGCATTCTGATTTCTCTGTATTCCCCAATGTATATAGTATATACTTGTTTGAAATTCCTAATATATTGCTTGTACATTCTTGCTTGTAAGCCTCAGCACACACCAGTTCCTTCAACATAGAATGCCTTCCTCTGACTGCCTTCCAGCTGTTCATGCCTTATCTTACAACATTCCAGCTCTCGGGCACCTCCTTTGGAAAAGCAACTCTGATGGATCTCATTCATACTTTATTCTAAGACTTGTTGCCCAGTCTCTGTTTGTCTCTGTGTAACTGCTGTTTCTGTGTGTTGTCTCCCAACATTCATAATGCCAACAATGATGGCCATTCCCTAACCCCCTTGCCTTTTTTACTCTACACAAACCTATGAAAACCTACTGACAGCCTGTCCAAGGTCATCAGTGTCCTAGTGCACCTTTCTCCCTTTCCTTTTACTTGATAGTTGTATTCCTTGGAGAAATAAGGCATCTCTTGAGGGAAGACCTGCGTGTCAGCATGTGGGTCCTCACATTTAGGAAACACTTAACCCTTTGATTTGTCCATCTCTGCATTCTTCTCGGACATCTTCAAGCTACAGACATGAAACCAGGAGTAGACCCAAAGACAGAAGTAGGAAGGTTTCCTCTGAAAGCCAAGGTAGAATTTTCCTTCCTTTTCACACAAGATCTATGAAGCTGCTGTTGTCAGCAGCTCACCAGACATACTCCTGCTCTGACTCTTTTCCAGGAGTCAGGGTTAGTTTAAGAAAAACCTCTTGCTAGAAGCCATGACCTCGTACTTTTATCCCTTCCATCTGGTGTGCTGCCTCATGGGGCTGTGCTGCTATGCAGGAGGTGAGCAGTGGAATTCTTTAGATGATGACTTCTGAGCCCACATGTGGAGGCAGTTGGGGGTGGAGAGCAGGAGAGCAGTGAGAGCCAAGATGGATGGACCAAAAACTAAGGGTTGCTGCAGGAGAAATCCTGACTGTAGGTAGGTGTTCTTTCCCTAGCTCAAGCAGGGGCCCAGGTCAGAGAGCTGCAACGTCCCAGTCTATGATTGATGAGTACGGTGCTTCTGCAGCTTCCCTTCTGACTTCTCGGCTGGGGTACACCAGTGAGATATGTAGGGGATTTGAGGGCTTATGCTATCTTAACCAAGTGTACTCCAGTGCAGCACAGGGAAGGGGTGGATGAGCTGCCTTTTTTTTTTTTTCTCTGTCCACGATTAAACTGAGACCCCAATTTTGAGTGAGTGCAAAAGAAGGAACCAAGAGAAGCAAGAGTTTTTGATCAGATAAAATCTGCTTCTGTCTCATATTAGAGATTTTTCTCTGCATCATAGATCTCCTTTGTCTTAGCTGTGTCCAGCCTGCAGCCCATAAGCCACATGTATCTGCACATAGCAAAGAATAATGATAAATGCAGCCCAGCACAAAAATTATAGTTACAAGCTTACTTAAAACATGGCAGGCTTTGTGACTTGAGCCAAGATTTTTGTATTGTACTGCCAAGGCTGGCCACAGTTGGTAGGTGCACCGCAGTGTCTCAGCTAGCGTCCTGAGTGGGCTTGGCTGGGGCGGTGGCTTAGCTCTCTCACCGAGGACTTGGTAGTGATTCTTAAAAAGAATGAAGTCTCAAAGGAAATTCAAAACAAGCCATGTCTTCCCATGACTACTCCCATCCTGCCTATGCATTATGCACCACTGGAAAAGAACTTAAGGGGAAATAAAACAGAAAAATGGAATGCTAATCTGAGGGATGGGTGGAGCTACAAAGAGTGAGAAGCAACGGCTAGTGAAATACAGAGTTCTTTGTAAAATGATGGCTAACAGTGACAGAGTAGGAACAAGACATTGATGCAGTTAGGGGAATGTAGGCTTAGCCTTCATAAGCTCTGCTTAGATCCCCTGCTGGCAGGCAGTCCAGGACCCCTCTATGGGTTGGCCAGTTAATAGTAGTTTCTGGTTTGAAGTGCTGGTACACTTCAAACTCCCCCACCCCCAAATCCTAGCATCCTCAGACTTTGAAAAGAGTACATAGTATTTGAAGCTAAAGAAAACTAGGTTAGCATTCTGGTGGGATCATTCACTGAACCTCTCTGAATGGCTCTATAAGCAGAGTACTCTCCACCTCACAAGCCCTGCAGTGATGGTGAGACCTATATATACATGCCCAAGCATCTTGTGCACAAAAGGCTTTTGTGAGCACTATTGCTATTTTTGTGGAATCTCTATCTTGGAATTTGTCAAAACTTGAAACTGGGCCAGGCACTGGTGGCACACGCTTTTAATTCCAGCACTTGGGAGACAGAGGCAGGCGGATTTCTGAGTTTGAAGATAGCCTAGTTTACAGAGTGAGTTCCAGGACAGCCAGGGCTATACAGAGAAATCCGGGGGGGGGGGGGGGAGACAAAAAAAGTTGAAACAGTGGCTTGGCTTTTCTGTTTGGCCATAGCTGCTTACAGGGGCTGATAGTATTGACAAAATGGTACCAGAATTCTGCCTTCTTGGTTAAAGAACTCCTATGTCCAGCTGCTCTGTCTGTAGATTCATGGGCAAAATGGAAGTGAACAACAACAAAAGATACTTGAGAGTTAGGGAGCAAAGCAGAAAATATTCATCTTTCAAATCCTGGGTGAGTGGCTGCAGCAGTGCCCAGTGATAACCCAAGCTATGGAAGTAGGGAAACTTCAGATCTGTTAGCTGAAACCTGTCAATCATCCAAAGATAAAGACCACTCCCGAAAGGTCAGCAACTGGGACGCATTTACCCTCGTAAAGCCACTGCTTGTTCTTCCAGCACCCCTCTTACGATCACTCCTGGAACCAAAGGTATCCTGTTTTCTGGTCTGCTAAGAGTGTAAAACAGAAGATCATAAAGAGCAAGCCCAGTGACTGCATACCTCGGGGCAGTCCCAGGAGGCTGGCCAGTCACTCAGAGCACAGAGGATGCCCTCCTCCCTGTCCTCAGTGCAAACCAGGTTTGAGAAGTTACATGGCCTCAGCCACTCTGCTTGGGTGGTAATTCTCCACCCTTGATCTCTTCTCCATGCCCTTTTTGTGTCCTTCCTCTACCACCTCCCAGGGGAGTACCAATTCCCAAAGCAAACATTGCATTGCATGTTGATAATGTAGTTTTGAAACATTCCTTGCTTGTAGCTGACCCTGTTGTTGGTGTGACTTCTGGAGGATCTAGCTGCTTATTTTAATTGACGGGAGAGGTGAGATTATTATAATTCCCATACAACTCAAAACGCTGTGTGAGTTGGTTGTGAGTCTACCTTCTGCACATGGGTCCATGTGTGTCCTCAGAGTTATGCTCATGCTGACAGGAAGGGCAAAGAGTAAAAAAGACGCATGCCTTTCTTATATTCCAACATTGCTTCGGAGGTGCCCAGCCCCCGCAGTACAGGCAGTTCCCAAGTGGAAGGTGGGGGCAGAGGCCTCCAGCAAGGCCATCAATAACCAGGTGTGTAATGTGAAGCTCTCTGTATTTCATTTCTGCACCCAGGGCCAGCTCTGCAGGGTTGCTTATGGAGCGCTCTGTGTCTGGCACCTCTCTCCACCAGGCCCAGGCGCCCAGGGCCCACCGACCTGCCCAGGAATGCACTGCATTGTTCTCTACTGCTGTAATTTGGCTGCAGGAGCTAGGCAGAATGCCTCCCAGGGATGAGAAACACACTCCCTGGCCGCCTCCCTTATCCCCAGCTAGCTTGGGCTTCTGCCCTATGACCACTGAGAGCATTTAAATACAAATTTTAGAAAGGTGGGAGTAGGGGCAGGAAATCCTGATTATCTGTCTTCTATTAAGCCATACAGAAACTTATGTCCTGAGTGGGTCTAAGAATTTGGCAAGAGGCTTGATGGTTGGTGCTCTTGATAAGGGATGCAAGAGAAAGGGGAAGATAGTTTTCTGCAGCAGAGAGGAAGAGAGATGAGGCCTGCAGTGCTCCTCCTAAGTTAAATCTCCAAAGCTTTGCAAACAGACCCTCAGGACAGGATTTTCTTCTTCTAATCTGAAGTACTCTAATGAAGAGCGTGCTCTGATGCCATTGTTCAGAGCTGAAAAGGAAATCTTCTGTTCTATAGCGCTGAGTTATGGGGTCTGGCCAACATTGTTTCTTCCTGTTTGTTTGCGACAGGGTCTTACTCTGCTCCTAAGCTAACATGGATTTCACTGCTCATAAACACAGCTATCCTCCTGCATCAGCCTCCCAGAGTGTTGGGATTACAAGCATAAGCCATCACCCTGGCTCTTCTATTTAAAAGAAACTGGCTGCAGGCTGTGCAGCTGAGGTACTTCAGCCAAGTGACTTCTGCAAAAAGATCCTATTATCCCTAAAGGATAGAAACGGTATCTTTTAAGTTCACTTTGTATCCAAATGCCTCCTGTTGAAATATACTGTCCTAAATGTTTATCAAAAGATAAATGAAATAAGGGCCAACAAGAGAGAAAGGAACTGAGGAAGGAGGTTAAGACAATGCTGGTGGGCGACAAACCTCTGCCATCAGGAGACTAGACAGAAGAGGGGCCTGCGGGGCAGACGAGGGGTAGGTAGCAGCAGAATGACGTGGAGCCCGGCATGGAATGAAGTTCTTGTTTTGTTGTTTGTCCCAAATAAATGAGTTTGTTTGTATAGTGCAGAATGTGCGCCAGTCGTCTAAAGCCAGTTGGAATGCAGAGACAAGCTAAGTTCTGAGGAAAAACTAATTACTTGGCCACCATTCCTTCTTGGGGCCACACAGCTTCCGTAGCAGGACTTGGATAGACATCTTTTCTCTCACATAAACACCTCACTTTACAAACTTCTCACCCCCTGGACAGCTATTTCTCTCTGAGCCATTTCTAAGTGGTTATATATCTTTATCAGCTAGAATTTGGAGCCCAGGGAAAGGCATGGAGTAATATGAGATGTCACAGATGTCTGCCACAACTGAGAACCCAAACTCAGAGAGAATACAGCACAAGTCGATTTACCTCAGGCTGGCTCCCCAGTGAAGGCCAATGCCATCACTGATACAGTAACTTGGATGTTCTCGCCCCTGCCCCAAAACTCCTCTCTTCCAAGAGAAGCCCCTCTCCCCCTCCGCCCCCTCCCTGACCCCACCACTGGCTCATCAGTTATCCCGTTGACTCTACTCTGCGAGGAAGACATTCCCTCCGCCTGACTCACTCAGTCCCGTTTCTCCAGTCATCCCCTCACCACAGACCACAAGGGCCCTGACTAGCTCATGTTTTGTGTTAATGGATGTGAAACCGGAGCAAATCCCCTCACCAAAAGAAAAACCACACTAAACTCTCCCACACAGGTCTCAGCAGGTTACACAAATATTAGTCCTATCATCCAAATAAATCTGCCTCTGTGGCCAGAGCAATGCCCACCCCCACCCCACCCCACTCCCCAGCCTCCACAAACATCTGAGAGTCCGATTGGATGAAGAGGAACCTGAGAAGAGAGAGGAGCTATATCCAGAATTCCTTGTGAAAGCCTCTTAATCTAGTCTGTTGTCAAGCCCAGACAGCCTTAAATCAGAAGGTCCCAGAGAAGCGGGAAGTACTTGAGCAGTGAGAAGTGTTGATGACGTCCATCAGTCAGTGGGAGTTTAGGGCACAGTTAGATCTCAGTTTCACCCTCACTTTACAGATAAGAAAATGGGCCAGGAGAATTTAAAGACCCTGCTGAAAATACAAAATAGAGAGTAAATACTGGGATTAGACTTAAGTCTGTCATAACTGTGGCTTTCTATACTATTTCTGTTTATCAATAGGCAAGAAGATGACCATTGTCTAGGTCACATAAAACTAGACCATCTTTAAAGACTCCTGTGTACCCAAGTTTGGCAATGGTCAGTAGCACAGAGATCATGGAACGGGCAGTAGTTAACAGTAGGACCTGGTGAATCACAAAATAAAGATTTGCTGGGTAAATGAGAAAGGCCTTATAGGATGTTTGCCACCTCAGCTCCAGCACCAGCTCTCTCTATACAGCTGCTGCCTTTTGTTCCTACCTCAAAGCTGAAGATCCTCTCCTCAAGAACTAGCAAAATGAGAGATCTCTGCCTTCCTAGTATACACTGATCCTCATGGAACCCTTGAGATCAGGTGCGCTCACCCTTCCCATGAGTTACCTGCCTTCCTACCACATCTCCAGAATAATGGATGGGGGTGTGGGGGTGGGGGAGTCCCAAGGCCTAGCCAGGTTTTCTATGTCATTCTCTCACGGTCCTGTTCTGGGCCTCAAATGGTCTGTTAAGAATGTGACCCACTGCAAGCTACCTCACTCTGAACAGGCAGCCAGTGAGCAGGCTGCTGCTGTCTGATGTAGGTGGAAAGGGAGGCACAGAGAATATGTATCTGTAAATCATTGTGATTTTCCTCCTCACCAAACCACTACTTTATAAGCTGCGTAGAAGCATGAGGTGGAGCCTTGTTCAATGTGGCTAACTCATCTAGCTATCTCAGGGTCTCAGCAGAATACTATAGCCTAAGATTGTCTGCACGTACGATCTCCAGCAAAGGGGCAGGCAGTTTTATCTCTGTCCTATCCTTAGGCAGAGTAGGATCAAGCACGGAAGCTACCTCCAGGTTCCCTTCCTGATGCATACCCAGAGAGTATCAGAAGTCAGTGCAAGCAAAGGAGAGAATGAGCCTTGACTTAGTGCAACTCAAATCACTCTGAAGACAGACCTCTTCTACTCTCCCTTCAAACCTCCAGATGGACCATCAGGGAGCCACACAGTCTCCTATATCCATCCCCTATCAACACGTCCCTAGGGCTAAGGAACCAGCCGGCCAGGACATTGGGGTCCCTCTGGATCACTCTCCAAGTCCGTAACAGAAGCCGTAGCAGCCCAGGATTGAGGGTGGAGGAAGGTGTGCATGCAAGGATCTTGTGCTTCTGAGTCAGATGCTTGAAGTGGAGGGAAGAATGAGGGATCTGTGTGTTCAGGTCTGGTCCAGCCACTCTGCCTTCTTAGGGGCCTTGCACGTGTGAACATCCACAGTATTTCTGCACTCCTTGCACCGCACAGCACAGCACCAGTGGAATTTGCACTCACACTGGGTGACACGGGTGACCCGAGTTGTGTCATACCCTCGGCCACAACACATGATTTCACACCCATCTGTTCCTTTAGAAGTCTTGCTGCAGACGCGGCCTGCGGTACCTAGGGAACCTGAGTCAGGGAAGAGAGGTGAGAACCAAGTCACTTTTGTTTATGCCACTCTGGGTTCCCCTACACTCTTTTTTTTTTTTTTTTTTAAGATTTATTTATTATATGTAAGTACACTGTAGCTGTTTTCAGACACACCAGCAGAAGAGGACATCCAATCTCATTACAGATGGTTGTGAGCCACCATGTGGTTGCTGGGATTTGAACTCAGAACCTTCAGAAGAGCAAGCAGTCAGTAGTGCTCTTAACCACTGAGCCATCTCTCCAGCCCACCTTTACATTCTTAAGAAGCCATGAAGAACCTCTGTTTCTGAACATATAACCAAGACAATCACTCATTGCCCTCTGACCCAGGTTCCCTTGTTGCCACTATCAAAGTTCCCCAAAGGCACCAGCCCCAGCGCCGTCCCTTTCCTGCAGCCCCCACGCTGCCATGTCCTCTTCAGAACCTAGCTTGAAAATATAAGAATTGTAAGTCAGGTGAAGTTCTCTATTTTGTAGGGGATATGATGGCATATTATCTGGATTTAAATTCTAGTTGTGCTACTTCATAGCTGTAGCTATTTAGCAAGTTAATGAATATATCTGGGCCTCAGTTTTCATATATGAAAATGTATATAAAATAATGGCTAGCCAGGTGTGGTAGCACCTGCCTGTAACCCCGTCATGCAAAATACTGAGGCAGGAAAGCCACTTTAGTTCTAGGCTAGTCTGGGCTAGTGAGTTTGAGGTCAGATTCGAATGCATAGTAAAATGCTGTTTCGAGGAAACAAAACAACTCAAAATCTAATGTAATAGATTGTTAGCGTACATTTATTATTTCTGTCCAACAGAGATGGGCTGATTGGCATGACAGGCTGGAGGCTTACTGCAAGAAGTTCCTGTGTTATACCCCTTTCACAAGGGATTCTTGAAAAGTAGGGTAGCTTTTTCCTTGTACAGGGAATGCTAATTCAAAAGATGTTAGCACAAAAAGACCCCATCAACCCTTTTCCTAGTAACAGGGACCCATGGCCTGAGACTTCAAGAAAACGTTCAACAGGAATACCCTCCGCATTCCACTAGGATATGGGGAGGGGGAAAAAAGCAGACATTCTTTGTTTTTTAGCTTATTGGTTTAAAATCTCTGATTTAGGGCTAGAAGTATAGTTCAGTGGGTGACGTACTTGCCTAGCATGTACAAGATCTTGGATTAGATCCCAGCACTGTTACAGTGACAGCGACAACAGTGTAGAAGACATGAATATCTTATAATTACATGCTACAGCAACATGAGCAGACACCTAAGTGCACATAGGCACAGTGCACATACATGCTCAATTTTCTTTCTTAAAATTTTTATGTATGTGTGTATATGTATATGTACATATATATACATCTGTGTATATGTATATAAACATACACACACATACATATATGTGTATATATGTACACACACACATATATATGTGTGTGTATACATATACACATATATATATGGGGGACCACAGCATGCATTCAGAAGCCAGAGAACAACCTGTGGGGGTTGGTTCTCTCCTACCACATGGTACCATGGATGCCCAACTGAGATTAACAGGGTTTGCAGAAACACCTTTACCTGCTGAGCCACTTTTCCAGCTCTCAGTTTTACTTTTTAAGATTGACTTTATTTATTTTCTTGTGTGTGTATATATCTTTGTATGTGTGTGTGCACACTTGTGTGTGGATACCCTCACAGGCTGGAAGAGTCACCAGTCCCCTCGATTCAGCTCTTAGCAACCTAATGTAGATGTGGGGACTGAACTCGGGTCCTCTAGAGGAGCAGCAAGAACACTTAACCACTGAGCCATCTCTCCAGCCCCCTCTATTTTCTTTTTTAACAATAGGAATATATAATCCAAAATGTTAGCAAACTACTGCTCTAGAGTATGGGCTGACTAGGTCTACATATGATATTCTCATTCCAAGAGCTGGGTCCTCAATACCAAAGTCCTCTTCTACAATCTGGAGCTATACAAGCAGACTAGCTACTAACTGTCCTAGATCTCTTAAATTCAGAGAGTTTAAATTATTAGCGAAACTAAAAGGTTTTGGTTTTGAATTGTACTAACAAGTCTGTCACACTTGTTCGTGGTTTTATTCAGTGTCATTTGCTGCCCAACATCAACTGTCATGCTAAAAGTACTAAATGGACAATCCGAAGATAAATGACTAAAACTTGTAAATGTCTATTATTAAAATCATCCTGTTGGTGACTCAGTGGGAGAGCCCAGCATATTGCAAGGTCCTGGGTTAGATCAACACTAAAAGAATGGATCTACTCTCTTACTTATCAATTAAAAATTAAACTTCATCACAGGTATGTATGTCTAAGAAGCAGAGTACATATAGAAGGTTTAGTACTACCTGCACTTTGAGGCATCCCTTGACCTTGGAGCACAGCCCCCATAGATAAGAGGAGGCATATGTAATCACATGTGGCTTATTGCTTCTGCACTGGAAACAGCAGCAATGAGAATAAGATCAACACAGGAAGTTTAGTTGGGCAGTACTACCGTGGAGGGGATACCTGGTTCCATACTCCAGGGGTGGCTTATATCATTGGGATCTTTTGGGGCTTATGGAGCCTAAGTTTACGCCTCTGAGAAAAATTAATAAGCATATGACTCATCCTCCCTTCAAACTCCAAAGATCTTCTCCAAAGGTACATTTTGGAGGAAGTAGAATAGTCTATACAGATATGTGGAAATTATTCCCGGGCATTCAGATATGAATCCTCTGAATTAGACCACATGGAAAAGCTACCTCATGGCAGTAAACCACTAGATCAGAGGGGGACTCCCCAACCTTTTTGACTTCTAGCACTGCCTAGAGTTCATATGGCTTTCATTATCCAGGTGGGGTGCTACCTGCTTCCTTTGGGCTGAAGTACTCTGGGCCACTCGACTCTAGGAATGACAGGACGTGCAAACAAGCAGGATGGAAGCCCACGGTGGTGCAGGGCTTTACTCTACCAAGTGTTGATAGTGATCAAAAGAGCCTGGGAGCGGAGCGCCATGACAGGAACCAAAGAGAAGCAGCTCCATTGAGCTACACATTGTCCCTGGTTTAACTTACCTAGACCAAGAGCTGAGCTTCCATTCTCTCACAGGAACACCTTATCACCTTGCAGCGTTCCCAAGACCCCCTCCCCACAGCCACACATACTTAAAGCAGACCGAGAAGCAGCCATTTTCTGCTTGTAATCAAGCGTTTGCTGCTTCACCAGCCTTGGCCGAGATCTCCTGTTTCCCTCACTTCTTTTGTAGTGGCGGCATATCAAGAAGCATTTATGATTCCCCGTGTTCAAACAAATCTTCCTTGATTTTTCTAGTCACTTTTCTTTGTAGTTACAATTGCTTTTGATATCTCTTTCGTGTGTGTGTGTGTGTGTGTGTGTGTGTGTGTGTGTGTGTGTGTGTGTAGCTCACCTCTTGCCCAAAACTTGAAAACAGGTGGCTCATTTAAATGTTCTCTGAGTGGTACCTACTGTATCCCAGACACCAAGGATATAGTGAGTAACATAGTAACGTATGACCTGCCAGCCTGAGACACACCTATCTCAAGACAAGGTTTCCATGTAAGGAAGCGACTGACTCCTTTCCCATCTTTAACTCCTGCAAATTAGTCAGCCCTTGATAAAGCCGAAGTGTTGCATTAATAAGTAGGTTCCATGATGTCTCTGCCTGCTTCTTTCTCACCTGCAGCCTTGTCCAAGACACAGTAGTCAGGGGAGTTGTCAAAGTAGACCAGATCAGTCCGGGTGGCGTGGCGATAGCCCTGGCGGACTGCTGTGAAATTAGCCCCATCCTGCGTGGCCGTCACCTGCACAGCCCCGTCATACCGCCTCCTCAGGTAGTCACCTGTGCGGCGGAAGTCTGAGAGTGCCCTCCAGCAGGTTCTCAGAGTACAGGAGCCACTCACACCGTGACACTTGCACTCCAGCTTCAGGAATCTCCGCACAGCCTAGGGGAAGGAGGAGAGAGCTCAGGACACTGTACGGTCATCCCTGAGGTCAAGCAGTAGTGCTCCAAGCTCTGCTGTCCAGGCCTGCTGGTTGAGCCCACGGTGATTCTCTGCCACATCAGATCCCACCCAATCTTCCTGAACTCATCACAGAATCTCATCTAGGACATCTTCCTGGACCAACAGTCCTTTGCTCTTCATGACCACCTGCCGGGTTGTCAAGCCACAGGAGTCTGCTCCTGATTACAGCCTGTCTGTCCTTTTAAAGGGCTAAGTGCCATGTCTTCTGCTTTTATAGCATGCCATTTCTCAGCGTAGCATACAGCAGATGTTCAAACACCAGTGAATAGCCTGAAGCCATGCCTGAATCTCTTAGTCGTTATGAAGGAATTTTTTCTTCTTAAAAGCATAACAAAACAAAACTACTTTTGGGTCAGTGATATCAACGAAAGGCACTGCCATGCAACCCTGGCAACCTGGATTTCAGCCCCAGACACACACTATAAGTAGAAGGAAAGAACCAGTTCCACAGAATTGTCCTCTGGCACCATGCCATGCATGCCCGCCCATACAGATCATGCATATATCCACAACAACAATAAATTAATATTTAATAAGTTAAAAGCTACTTTGGGCCGGGTGTGGTGGCGCACGCCTTTAATCCCAGCACTTGGGAGGCAGAGGCAGGTGAATTTCTGAGTTCGAGGCCAGCCTGGTCTACAGAGTGAGTTCCAGGATAGCCAAGGCTACACAAAGAAACCCTGTCTCGAGAAGGAAAAAAAAAAAGCTACTTTGCGGCTTGGGAGACAGCTAGGGGATTGAAGAGCACTTTACAGTTCCTGTGAGGACCTGAGTTTAAGTCTTTAGAACCTGTGTAAAAAGCTAGGCATGGTAGCACATGACCTATAATCCCAGTAGTGGGCACTGGGGCACAGAAACAGGAGGATTGGAGACAGGAAGATTGCTGGGGTTGAGCTCCGGTTCAGTAAGAGACTCTGTCTCAAGAGAATATGGTGGGAAGTCGTGGAACAAGACACCTGACATTCTCCTCCGACCTCTGTGACAAAGCCCAGGCATATACATCCACATGTGTACACACAAGATTTTTAAATATTTAAAATTTGCATTTTAGTCAGGCATAATCTCAGTACTCAGGAGGCTGCAACAAGAGCATGGCATCAATTGTGAGATCAGCCTAGGGTATCGGCAGAGTGAGACCCTGTCCACAAGACAAAGCAAACAAAGAAAGCAGCCTAAGGCAGGATGTGGTGGCACATGCCTTGAACCCACTAAGCAGGCAGAGGCAGGCGGAGCTGTGTGAGTTCAAGACCAGCCTGGTCTATATATCAAATTCCAAGATAGCCAAGACTTCACAGACCCTGTCTCAAAAGCAAAGAAACAAACCTGGAGTTTAAGCCCCCACCTCACCCAATTCCCTCTTCCATGCAGAAAAACCAAACCAAAACCAAAAGGAAGGAAACTGGGAAAGAAAGAGAAGAGAAAGGGAAGATAAAAAAAGAAAAGGAAGAAAAAGGAAGTTATTTCTCTGTGATATGAAAACTTGATTGTGGCTATGTATTCCCAATGCCCCCTCTGCATTCCCAGGCTCCATGCAGTCTGTGGCAGAATGTTAGGGATCGTGGAAGTGAACCAGAGGCCATTGACTCCTCTACCTTTGAATTCAGCCTGCGGTCATAGCTAACTGGTTTACACCAGGAAGTGTGAGCGTACATTCCCAGATGTGAGTACTGACCATGCGCCCACAGCGGTTGTTGTGCAAGTTCATGAGGGCCCGGGCGTCCTTCAGCCTCTTCTCTTTGGCATCCACAAAAGCCTTGGCAAAGCGGACGCCGTAGTGGATGTTGTCACTACAGCCACCCCAGTCAAAGTCCCCTCGTTGGTCATGGTGGCGACCTCGGGTGTATGGGTCACAGCTACACACGCTCAGCTCACCCTGGCTGCAGGCCCGAGTGATAGCATGGACCACTCCTGCTGCTGAGATGGCGTAGACGAACGCTGCCTCCCGGCTGCCTACACAAAGAGGGGCAGAGACTTATTACAGGAATGGCCCAGCCCGTGTCTTCCGCTCCTCCTCTTCCTCCACATCCACCACCACCACCTTCTCCATATGTGTGCGCGCACACACACACACACACACACACACACACACACACACTTACTTACTTACTTCTGGGTGTTTCTCACCATGTCTTACTCCATGGTCCAGGTCTGGAAAGTGTTATGTAAATGTAACCTGGCCTTGAACTTGAGATTTTCCTGTCTCAACCTCCATAGTGCTAGGATTGCAGAGCCAGGCCACATGCCCAACTCTGTCCATCCCTTTCTTCTATCAGCACCACTTCAGAAGTCTCCTCAGCTTTTCCAGAGCCCAACCCACCCATCAAAGCTTCCTTGTGTTCTAAGAGTATCCCTCAGAATAGCCATCCTCTCCTGTGAGGCCTCACTGCTCCGCTCCTTGGTACATCCCATCTCTTAGGCTAGCCTCTACTCTGTTTCCTCTTGTTTTCCCCAAGGGTCTCCCCACGCCCCTCCCACTCTCTCTCACTCTCATGCTCGCTCTCTCTCACCTACTCTCCCATGCACTCTCTCTCATGTGTGCACGCACGCTCATGTGTGCACACACATGCGTGCATGCACACTCACCACCACCACCACCACCACCACAGAGTAGGGGGAGGGGGAAGAGAGAGAGAACTAGCCTTGATGCAGCCACACCTGTCTTAGTCAACATTCCAGGGGTTTCAGGCCCCCGATGCTGGACAGTTCCCTCACAATGTGGACCCCCCCAACCCTGAGGAGTCAGCCTGTTCAGAGAACCATACTAACCTCAGTCTGCTCTGGTTCTCCCCTTGCCCTTGCAGATGGAGGTTCAACACCCTCAGTTCTTCACCCTCAGAGTCCCACCTCACCCCCTTCCTCCTCTGCCCTCTAGTTCTGCTGAAGCTTTGCTGAACTGGGATCAGGGCACCGGCTCTTGGAATACTTGCATATCACCTTCTGCTTATCTCTTGTGCCCATCTCTATAATGTTAGGGTGCCTGGGTGACAATGGTGATTGTGGTGTTAAGCAGAGAACCTGGTTCTCGTCCTTAGCCACAGAGTTCATGGGGTATGGGGAAGCCAGAGAAAGGCAGGAGTAAGATGGAAGTAGGCAGGGAAGAATTACCTTGACTGACTGACTGTCTTAGAGCACTTAGGTTGAGGGGGCCTGCCTTACAGTCTAGGCTAAAGAGCAGCTGTCCCTGTCTCCCAGGTTTGCTCACAATTGCTTCTTAGAGTATAAAGTAGTGTGTGGGGAAATGAAGAGGGTGGTGCCTACCCTTCTAACTCCCCACCCCAAGCACAGGAAGGGAAGGGGCGTCAAAAGATTGGAAGAGGACCCTACTTCTGAGCATGGCACGGCCAAAGACAGTGTGGTCCCGGTCCAGTGTGGTGCAATTCCAGCGGTGATGGCGGAACTGGTGCTGACACTCTCGGATCCATTCCCGGGCACCTTCACCTACTGAGCGCATGATGTCTGGATAGCGCTGGCACAACTGCCGCTGCCGGCTCACCAGACCGGGGATGTTGTCACAGATCACTCGGGCTCCCAGTGCCCCTATGTACCTGTAAAGTGGAGATGGCCTTGTCACAATCTCCTTTCTGATAGGGGCTGGGCGTCAGCAGAGGGATAAAGAGGTGAGTTATTTGATATATAGACCTTAAAAAACATTCCTTCCTTTCCCAAGACATTCTCTGAGGCTGATGGGTAGAACCATTACCTGCAATCTCTGAGAGAGAAAAAAAAGCTATGCAGTTGCAGGAAGAGAGTAACTGGGTAATTGAGTGGTCTCCACCATTACCAGCCCCCTAGCCAAAGGCCATAGTGACACCACTTCTAGAACACAGGCCAGGCTTGTGGCATGTCATACAAACTCAGCGGTCGGTTTATTTAATAAACACTAAAATCCTCATAGCAAAACAAACTAACAAAGTGAGGATCTGAGACAACCCTCTTACAGGCTGTTGTGAAAGGCAGAACACAGTGGCTGGCTCATGAAGATCGCTTAGCCACAGCAGAATGAAGAGAGGAGGGGGTTGGAGAACTCAGAGTGAGCAGGTTTGAGCAATGTTTACAGCTTTGGATCTGGTAGCTAAAATATCCTGTTCTAATCCTGAGGCTATGGAACAAGGCCCTCATCTTTAACCCTGCCGCCGCCCTCCTGTTCCCTTTACCTCCACGGACAAAGAGCTGGTGGCAATGGGAAGTCTGAACAGGACGAAGCAGTGAGAGGCCAAAGGACAGGCTAGTACGGGCCTTTGAGTCCAGCACTCAGGGGCAGAGATCTCTGTGAGTTCTAGGGCAGCCTAGTCTACATAGAGAGTTCTAGGCTAGCCAGAGCTACATAATGAGAGCCCATCTCTTTATCAATCATCAATCAATCAATCAATCAATCAATTCAATCAATTAAAATGTGGTAGAGTCTCTAGTTTGAAAAATTTACAAGCTAAAGCAAGACTGAAGGAAAGGTGGGCTGCCAGCATCATTCAGAAACTGCTCAAGGCAATATTACCTCTCAAATACTCTTACCCTTGCACTCTACCATGGTCTTGGGAGAGTCTGGAGAGAAAACAGGAGCATATCACCCTTTCTCCTCAAGAAGTCCCCTAAAGAGATGAGACTCATTCCCTCTCTTTCTGCAGCTCAGCTTCTCTGCCTTTCTGCCTTGCCTATAACCTACACACATAAGTGCTCGAGTGCGAGCCGGGCGTGGTGGCGCACACCTTTAATCCCAGCACTTGGGAGGCAGAGGCAGGCTGATCTCTGAGTTCGAGGCCAGCCTGGTCTACAAAGTGAGTTCCAGGACAGCCAGGGCTATACAGAGAAACCCTGTCTCGAAAAACCAAAAATGATAGATAGATAGATAGATAGATAGATAGATAGATAGATAGATAGATAAGTGTCTGTGTGGTGACACAACACTTGCCCTTTGTATTTTCAGTATATTCTATTCCAACACCGAAATGGAACTATCGCTGTCTTTCCTGGTGGGAACAGGTGGGAACCGTAGTGACCAGTTGCTACTGCAAACAGAAAAACTTCGGTCTGAACTATGAATGAGCCAGTGGTTTGGCAATGGCCCCAAAGTGGGTCTAAAGTGAGTGGAGAGAAGAGAAGGCAGCCAACAGAGGAGGGGCAAGCAGGCCAGCCCTGAGCCCTGCCACCACCACACATTCCCACAGCCAACCCTCACCACTAGTGACAGTAACTCAGACAAACACAAAGAGGGTTGGTGCTGGCCTCTTGGGGAACTCAGGAGGTCTGATGAGCCCCATCTGTCCCGATGGAAGGGTGAGAGGGCGGATCCTCCAGAACAAATCCCATGGACTCAGCATCCCCAACACTGTCCATCAGGGCAGCAGCTTCCAGGAACAAACAAAATAAACACCCCAGGCCGGGCCGGGCCGGGCCGGGCCGGGCCGGAAAGGCCTGCCTGACGCACAGCTTTGAGTTACACCCACTGCCCTGGTGCTTTGTTTGGAGTATTGAAACCATCAGAGTTGGAGCTTGTCCCTGTCTCACCACCGATCTGCTTCCCCAGTTCAGCCCTAGATTACTGATGTAGGCAATGGGTGTTTGTTTTTTTTTTTTTATCTGGGGCTTGGAGGGAGGATGGATGGGAATGGTAGACCAAGAATCCAGCCCTCATAGACAGTCTGGAGTAGGGTAGGCCAAACTCTGGTGAAAAGGCCTTCCTGTGGTCTGACTTTAATCTATTCCGCTGTAGCCCACACTGATCTTTCTTACTACATCCTCCGTGAGCATGGGAACATCTGGTCAGTGTATATGATGGGAAGATAATTAGGTTTTCCTACTACCATGCTGGCTCTTAAGTAACTGCTTCAAGACCCTGCATGGGGCTTGCCTGCTGTCTGGTTCTCAGAGCCCTTGTAGTCAAATGTGGAAACCGCCAATGATACTGATTCTGAAGCCGAACCCATCGCCCTCAGCCCCACGAACGCTTGCACAATGCCTGCCACGTGCCAGTCACCGAGCTTAGTTGTTAGGGGCACAAAGACTTCATGATCTCCATCCCCCAGCTCATTGTCCTCCAGTGGATACCTCAGTCCTGACTTCCTGTTTTCCCTTTCAGAAATTAATTCTTCATTTCTGCCCTAGCCTCCTGTGCCAGGGGGCTCCCTTCAGCTGCTTTTGACCAGTTCACCTTCTTTCCTTTGGCAAAGTCACTAGGACCAACACTAGCCCATTGCTCGGGGTCTGTAAGGACCTAGACTCCCTCTGCCTCCACATCTGCTGAATCACAATCTTCCTGTCAGTATTACCCAGTACTGAGGAAAGCTTCTGGCACACAGTAAGTGCACAGTTGTACTATGTGTTTGCTCTGATTATCCCCTGCTTCTGTCTCTCCTAGGCATCCCTTGTTCTATTCAGTTAGCTCCATTCCTGTCAACACTGCACGTTCTTTTGCAGACACTTTATGTTTCTATCTTTTTTAATAGAATCAAGGATTCCCCCACTCCCTTTTGTTTGCTTGTTTTATTATTTTGTTTGCTTGTTTTATTGTTTTGTTTTGTTTGCTTGCTTTATTGTTTTGTTTTGTTTGCTTGTTTTATTGTTTTGTTTTCTTCTGTTTTGCTGACACAGGGTTTCTCTGTGTAAAAGCCCTGGCTATCCTGTACTCACTTTGTAGATAGACCAGGCTGGCCTCTAACTCAGAGACCTGCCTGCCTGCCTCTGCCTCCCAAGTACTGAGATTAAAGACATGAGCCACCACACCTGGTCTTTCTGATCCCTTTTGTGTCTACCCGTTAGTATAAATGTTTCAGCTCAACACAAACAGGACTTAAAATGCAGAGAAGACTGTTAGCTCCCACCACCACCACAAAATATCTGTTCTTTGCATAGTACACAGGTCACAGATCATTCTGTTAAAAAAAAAATTTTTTTTTCAAGACAAATCTGGGAGTGGTGGTTCATATATGATCCCAGCAGCACTCAGAAGGCAGAAACAGGCAGATCTCTGTGAATTTGAAGCCAGCCTGGTCTGTATAGAGTTCCAGGGCAGCCAGGACTGCATATATAATGAGTTGCTCTCTTAAAAATAACAACAAACGGGGCTGGTGAGATGGCTCAGCGGGTAAGAGCACCCAACTGCTCTTCCGAAGGTGATGAGTTCAAATCCCAGCATCCACATGGTGGCTCACAACCATCCGTAACGAGATCTGGCGCCCTCTTCTGGAGTGTCTGAAGACAGCTACAGTGTACTTACATATAATAAATAAAATAAATCTTAAAAAAATAAATAAATAACAACAAACCAGCAAGATGATACCACAGAGTGTAAGTCAGGGAAATCTCAACATTATGGGTTCAGAAACATTGATGGAAACCCCACTTTGTGAAGGATACTTGAGGAGAAACCAGGATGAAGGAAGCCATCTAAACTCAAACACAAGGGGGTCTTGTTGTTGGTGGGTTTGTTTTGTTTCTGAGTCTCACTATACATCCAAGACTGGCCTAAAAGTTATGATTCCCCTGCCTCAGTCTCCTGAGTATTTGCTATGATGGGAAGGTGCCATAATACCCAGCTAAAATCCATTTTTATTCTAGGAGCAAAGCACTTGATTAGAAATAAAACTGTATGACTCCAAAATTGGTGTAAATTTAAGCAATTTTTTTTCCTTATTATTGAGATAGGGCCTCACTTTTGCCTAAAACTTGCTAGCTAGATCTAGAACTTGCTAGCTTGACCTGGAACTCAAGGGCTAGGGTTCAGGCTGTGTGCCACCGCACCCAGCACATTTTGGTTTTGTGGTTTTCCCTTCCTAGCTCTCATTCTCTTCAGTGGCGCTACAGGGATTATAACAGTATCTACCTCACTCACTCAAACTGGAGATTAAAGGTGATGCTTCACAAGGCCACGGTGCTGGAACTTAGCAAGGGAGCAAGACAGAGTGCCTGTGTTTGGTAACTGTAGGACTAAGACAACGCTGCCCAAGAACATGCCCAGCTCTTGGGAGTCTCCATATATCCACATTTCTTGTCACAGACTGAGAAGAAACCGCGTGTCTATTCTAGATAAGGGAAGACACAGAGGAGTTATGGGAAAGGAAAGGGGAGAATCCTGAGCTGTGAGATCAGACTGTTGACTGCTCATAGGGGTAGCCTTCTGCTCCAAAGTAGAACACAGACACACTGAGTCAGTAGACATTCCTCTCCTCCGAGAACTATATGATTGTACACAGTACTAATATTACTGGATTTGAGATAATCACCTTGGGGACCAGACCTGCCTTTAGAACTCAGGTCTCCTCCTTCTACAAGTGCTGACCACTGAGACAGACATCTATGGCTGTACCTGTAACATCTTGAGGTCAGGAAGACAGAAATGAGCTCTGCGAATGAGCTTTGCACCTACACTTGTCCTGGCCCTAATGCTGCCTTCCTCTGTTCTCTGTTTCACATGGACCTGCCACCTGCCTCCCTACCTAGCTCTTCCATCTAGCAGCTTTTGCAACAGCTTTAATATGAACCACTTGTGGAGGGAGGGAGGGAGGGAGGGAGGGAGGGAGGAATGGGAAAGGGGGTAGTAGTCAGGAGAGAAGAGCTGCAGGCGAGGCTTTAGGCTCAACCAGAATGTAGAAAAGTCCAGAGTGAAACATACATGGGTCACCAAGACTCTCTCTCTCTCTCTCTCTCTCTCTCAAAGATTTATTTATTTATTTCCAGTACGTGAGTACACTGTAGCTGTCTTCAGACACCAGAAGAGAGCATTAGATCTCATTACAGATGGCTGTGAGCCACCCTGTGGTTGCTGGGAATTGAACTCAGGACCTCTGGAAGAGCAGTCAGTGCTCTTAACCGGTGACCCATCTCTCCAGCCCAGCAAGACTCTCTCAAACTGGTGAAAAGCAATCAAGTGTTTTGAAAAGGCCAGTTGCCATGTGGGCCAGAATAAGGTGGGCACTGTGTACTACGTGCTTCCATGCATTCTTCACAGGGAACCTGAAGATGTAAGTCCCCAGCCAAACTGGGCCATAAAGATGGGGGGGGGGGGCACTCTAGTCACTGAAAGGCTTGTTTTGTTTTGTTTTGTTTTGCTGTTTTGTTTGTTTAGTTTTGTTTTTCGAGACAGAGTTTCTCTGTATAGCCCTGGCTGTCCTGGAACTCACTTTGTAGACCAGGCTGGCCTCGAACTCAGAAATCCACCTGCCTCTGCCTCCTGAGTGCTGGAATTAAAGGTGTGTACCACCACGCCTAGCTCACTAAAAGGCTCTTTTTCTTCATCTTCCTTCTTTCCCTTTCCCTTTCTAAAGGAATGTTTCAAGCCAGATGTAAGATACCGGCCTCTCTGCTTCCTCATCTGAACCCGCCTTTTTGCCTTCTCCAACACTACAGAGATAAAAAAGATCCCAAAGAAAGATTTTTCTCAAACAGGAAAACAGGGGTGGGGGTGGGGATGGAGAGAGCAGCATCTTGAAATGATAGGAATCTGCAGCCCAAGCCGCCTTGCCCCTCAGCCAGCTACCCCTCACCCCTCCAGCCCAGATTCCTAGTCCAGAGGAGAAAGCAGCTACAGGGTGCAAGAGAAGAGACCTCGCTTTGTGGGAGGTAGGGGTGGGGGTGGAGAGGGGGTGCTTGTTTCAGGGGAGGAGCAGAGCAAGGGGGGAAGGGGGACACTGCATGTTAGAGAGGGGCACTGGCCCAGCCCAAGAGACCAGTTTGACTGGAGGGATGAGGAGGAAGGATGAGAGATCCGAATCTTTTTGCAGTCCGATTCTACCCCACCCCGTTTGCCCTTTCTGGAAAAAGGATGGTATCCAAAGGGGGCTGGAGGAGTCCTAGGGCTGGATCGGGGAATTCTACAAAGAACACAGCAGGCATCCTGTGGATCCTGGCTGCCTTTTGCCTCATCTGCCCTTTGGAAGTGTCTGAAGATTAAGGCCTGCGAGAAGAGATCTGAAGAGAGGGTCTCACAACTCTTGAGACTCTAGAAGCCCCTGGGGCTTGGGGAGGAAAGGTGGGAGGTTATGTTATCTGGGACAGGAAAGCAAAGGGGACATCGGTATTCCAAATTAGACCTTCAAAGCCAAGGCTGGTGACAAATGCCTGCGTTATGCAACCCCAAGGATTTAATTTGTTTCGGTTGTGGGCATTAGGGGAAGTTTGTGCCTCAATTTCACTTGGGCTAGACTAGCAGAGGGATGTGGGGAACAGCCAGCTGCGCTCCCCCCACTCGTGTTTCCAAGGACTCTTAGGTGGTGCAAGCTTATTTGAAGACCATGACCATGCCATACATATACTGCAGGATGTGGAGAGGCGACTAGTTCCCACCCTGAGAGAGAATCACCTAGTAGCTTCTGCCCTAGAGGCTTCAGTAGAAATACCAAGGGGTAAAATGTGGCAGCCCAGGGGACTTCAACCATCAGCTCCCTCCTTCCAGATGCCCAGTGCTCTCCTCTCCAGCGCCCCATTCTCTCCAACTCCTCACCGGCCACTGGAAACTTCTGGGACCGTCCTTCCTCTAATTCCTCCTAGGCAATTCTGGTGCCTAAGCAGCCGAAGTCCAGAGCAATGCACTAGTTCCAGTAAGCCTACCAACCCCAGAACCACACTTACCACCAGGACGTGTCTACACGGGCCGGCAGAGTCAGGAGCAGCAGCAGCAGCAGGCAGGCAAGACCCAGGCGGGCGGAAGATGGGGACACGTCGGGGGCCGTGGGTCTGGGCACGGGGACGGGGACGCGGGCACGCCGAGGGGCGAGCTGCGCGGCTTCGTCCTCACCCTGCAGCTTCAGCATAGCTCCCCACAGACTCCCGCCGCGCAGCCCACAGGGCCGTGGACGGACACTGTCTGGGCTTCCTCAGGCGTCTCCTAGATCGCCCCACTGGGTGGCCATGGGGACCATGGGCGGCCGAAGACCTCAAGGCACGTGGAGCCCGGGAGCCGGACGCAGGATTCCCAAGAGCACGCAAGCTGCAGGGCCAGGAGACCGACGAGCGCTGAGCCGGGTGTGGGCGGTCGGGTGCGGTGTCAGTGGCTCCGGGGCGCGGAGTGCGGCGGGGGCCAGAGCGCGCCGACAGCCCCTGCGGCCGCAGCTCTCATTGGACGGGGCGGGGCGGGGCCGGGGACACGCGCGGCCTTCAGCGCGGCTCCGCCCGCGCCAGCCCGGGTGCTCCCCGGCGCCCTAGGTGTGGCGGCCGCCTCCTCCCCTCCGTTCTACAGAGCGCCACCGCGCCGCGCCCCCACCTGCTCTGGCCACCCGCGACGGGGCTCTTCCCTGCCTGCAGCCCCCTGTCCCTACCGACGCCACGCCACGCTACCGGGTCCTAGCGCCCTTCACTCAGCAACGCGGACCACTGCGTTTGATGGCAAGGCGCACCCGGTGTGTGTGGCGGGGGAGAGGCGTGAAGGGGGTTGCGGACTTTCCAGTTCTTTAAGTACAGAAGATTCACTTTCTCTTGATCCTCCCATCCTTGCGCTTCTGGAAACTGGTAGACACCCGGCCAGCAAGAGTTGCGGGTTAGTGGGACTCATTTGGCCACGCTGCCTACAGGGGTACCGTGGGCAACTGGCCTCGGGCGGGGGACCCTCTCATGAAGGATTCATCGCCCCCCCGCCCCGCCCACCGATTCTTCCACCCACTGCACCGACACCATCCTCTTGTCCCGCCTGTCGTTGAGAGTCTTGTCCACCTTGGTGCTTCTCCCGCTCAGGGCAGCGCAGCCACCCAAGAGACACACCTGCGGGCGGGACGCAGCCGCCTGCCGGTGCCCTGACTGCTGGCCAGGGCTCGGCAGAGCTCGGTCTCTCCCAGTATCTCCGTCCCCCACCCCCTCGGGCGGAGCTGCGACTGGGAAAGAATCAGAAACAGCTGGGCTGCTTTCCCCGCACCAGAGGCCGGGGTGGGGGTCCTGCGGAGAGGGTGGAAGCCCTGGTGCTTTTTCTCCCCCTTTCCTTTCCACCCTTCTTCCTCTCCACTGGTCCCTCAGTCCCGCAGAGTCGGGGGGGGGGGTTGGTAGTTGGGGAGGTGTTATGGGTTGGAAGGATACCTTGCTCCCTTTGTATGCACCCCACCCCCGACCCCCAGCGGGCTCGCACTTCCCTATGTGTGAAGTTGAAGCCCCATAGGGGCAGAATGATCCTTTCTGAAACATAAAAATTCTTTAAAGCCGGACGGCTGACGGCGCCTTTCAACTGGAGACTTCCTCTGAGGTCTGGCCTAACTCCTTCAGCCTCAGTTTCTCCTGCCCAGTCTCCCATTCCCAGGTTGTCTTTCATGCCTCTCCTTGTGATTTTATCTAAACTATATAGTCCTGATGTAAACATCACGCTGGTGACTGCCCACCCACCTTAACCCCAAACTCACTGTCAGTCCGTGTTTGGTGGGGGTGTTAGAGATGCCAAAGTGTGAAGGACAGGGTACAGCTGGCTGCAGACATCTCAGAGACAGAGAAGAGAGAACAGTTCAGAGGGGCATTCATCCTCTCTCCCCACAACTCAGTTCTCTGTCTGCAGTTTCTGTGTTAAGAGGCAAAGTAGATGCGCCAATTCCACAAACATTATTTTCTTTCATCTGATAGAGTCGTGCTGGGCTCCAGGAAAACACACACACACACACACACACACACACACACACACAAATCAAAAAAGCATTTCTGCTTTCAAGGAGCTTACACTTTATTGAGCAAGACAGATAATAGACACAGGTAATAAGCACGTGGAATGTTACAAAGTGGTGAGTGCAGAGAGGTGGAGGGCTGTGAGCGAATATCCTGTGGGCAGGGTAAAGGGGCTGCATCTTAGTGATAATGAAGAGAAGGTGTGAGCAGGCAGGAAGTGAGCTGGGCAGACTGGGGCAGAGCACTGTAAGAAGCAGAGTCAATAGACAACCCGAGACAGAAGCCATCAAAACGGTCAGCTAAATGGAGCAGAGTGCCCTAGGGAGGAGGAGGAGAGTTCAGATAAGTAAATGGAGGGTAATCTAAGGTCGGAAGGAGAGAAGGTGCCCACCATCATTGGGCTGTGTGTATGTAGGTGGGGCTGGGCTGGCTTTGGATGAGAAAGGGGAAGGGGTGAATTCAGGGAGCAAGTGGAACCAGCAGCTAGCCATGTTGTTCCCCTCCTTCGGACCCCCATTCCTACAGTCTGGTAGACTTCCCTCTGGTCTGCTCTGGCTTTGGTAAGGAACAGGCTCTAAGGCCAGTTTCCCTGTGAGGGTCAGGTAAGGGGCTGTGCCATTCGGCTCTTTCCTGGCTGAAGCTCTATCCTTGGACCACTCTTAACCTCCTCCCAACCGAGCTCCAGCCCTTTGCAGGGCCCAAGTCTTCCAGCTTGGATGCTACTCCCAGACTCCCCTGTGTTTAGACCTGGGTGTGACTCTGGTCCTGTGTTTATTTGTACATATGAGCCTGGGGTTATGGGATGGGAGCTGGAGATGATCACATCTGATTTGGGTGGACTCACCCACATGGACCCAGATTCACATCTGAGGCCCCCCTTTGGCTTCAACTATCATCATAGATGAGTGAGACCGTGTCTTGGCACAACACAGATGCTCGGCTATTAAAGTGTATTTCTGATATGAGCCCCCACCCCTAAAACATCACCAGCTCCAAGTAGGGAGGGGACTGAGGAGACAAGACTCCTCCCAGCTCCCAGCATACAGGCCACCTCTGCCCTATAGTCAGGAACCCAGAAAGAGACTGTTCCTTCTCCTTCTCCCCCTCTCCCCAGTCCCCAGATCTCTGGCTGCAGGAGCCGGCTGAGTGCAAGAGCACTCAACCACTTAACTAGAGAACAATTATGGAGCCAGAGAAGCGGTTTTCTGGGATCTGCCACTTTGGAGCTTCAAATCTCAAAATAAACTTCCAGCCTCAAAGTCCTAGACACTACTGGAGAGCTCAGCTCCTCACGCAAGGGCCTGTTATTCGGCTTCCAGAAGGAGGGTCAAGGCTGGAGGCTCTGTCTGTCTGTCTTGCTCCTCTAACTTGTCCCCACCCCCACCCACCGCCTGAGTTGTGGGAGCCTGCAGGAGAAGCCTCTGATTTGAGTGTCAGACACTGGTCTAGGGCCCTGCATGGTGTGAAGCCTCTGATTTGAGTGTCAGACACTGGTCTAGAGGGCCCTGCATGGTGTCAATTCACACTTAGTAAGTACCTGCTATGTGCCTACCACTGACATGGGCATCCAAATGGACACAGAAAGAAAAGACTTTAAGGTGATGTCTAACCTCTGGGTTCAAGGCTGTATGCTGCAGATATAATGAACAATAGTATTAGCAGAGACCCGAGGAATCCCAAGCCACCCCTCCCACCCCACCCCTTCCCCAAGCATGCACACACACACACATGCACACGCACAATGCCAAATTCCTTGGAACCTTCTGCAGACAGCTTCCAGATCAGCTCTCAGCGGCACCCTAGTCTCTTGTCCTTTTCAAGCTGGGTGTTAAAAAAGGAGATTCCACACCCAGCTTCAATAGCTAGTTCACTTTGTGCTCTGATCTCTACTGAGGCCACGCAGGGTTCAGATCCCCCCTCCGACTTGTGCTCAGCTTTGTATGGCTGAGTGGTTTCAGATTGTCACTGGCCTTCGGATGGGAGTGGAGATGAGTTAAGGGGAGCTGGGGTGTGTAAACACCCTGACTCCACCCTGACCTGTCTTCCAGAAAGCCCCCTTTCCTTAGGCCCTGGTTGGCAATGACCTCCTCCTTCCTGGTAGGTGGGAGGTGTGGATGGTAATGAGCAGAGAGAGAAAGGCCAAGAAGGGGCTGGAGGTGTTGGATGAAAGTCAAGAAATTCCTGAGCTTGCTACATACAGGAGGGGCCCCCAGATGCCTTTCCTGGGATTTCTTTGCAGACTAAGGCAAGTCTCTTTTGAATTGGGGCCAGGTTCACACCATGCCTCACCCCCTGACCTGCTACGCCACCCCAGGTGACTGGGGACAAGAGGGGATCCTGAGAAGAACCCAAAGGTTTTAAAGGAGAATGCCGTGGGGTTCTGGGCTTGTTACACAGCCTCAGTGGCCTCCGTGGGGTTCTGGGCTTGTTACACAGCCTCAGTGGCCTCCGTGGGGTTCTGGGCTTGTTACACAGCCTCAGTGGCCTCCGTGGGGTTCTGGGCTTGTTACACGGCCTCAGTGGCCTCTGCTTGGTATTTATGAGCTCCCAGGCGAGGCGTGGAACTGGCTCAAAGAGGCCAATCAAGCTTGGGGGTAAGGGGACACAGGAAAAAGGAACATCCAGCCCCATGGGGGTGGGGGGAGCTCGACGGTACAGCATTCCTCTCAATTAGTAATCGGCTAAACAGAGCAAACAGCAAACGTCCTTGGAGGACCAAAAAGGAGAGGAGACACCAGGAAAGGAAGACAAGGGAGATGGGAGCTTCAGGGTGGGCTGGAGCCTTTTAGCACTTGAGCTGTGAGGAGCCTGGAGCCAGGCAGTGGACAGGATGAGGGCCATTCTGGGCAGGTGGCCCAGGGTGTGCTACTGGGATCCTGGGTGGTCACTGACCAGCCTCCCCTCAAAGGCAGGTTCCCACTTTACCTTCCACCATTTCCCCCGATGTGCCTGAATCACGCAGGCTGAGCACTAGGCTCTTGCTCTTGCCTCATGTCTGTTCTAGGTCCCAAGCTGATCCAGATGTTAGACTGCTCCCACTGTCACCCCCTCTCCCATGGCCTTCCTCGGCTCTCAGGCTCTCTCCCCATCTCTTCTCTGGGGTACCATTCTCTCAAGCTTGTGATTCTGCATCTAGCCCTAGCCCTAGCCCTAGCCCGCTTTCTGGCTTTGTTTCCCCGTCTCACTTGTCTGAAATTTTATTTCCGTCTAGATGTTTGTCTGTCCCTTTCTCAGTTCTGTCACTTGGCTATCTCCTGGTTGGCCTCTGTCTGTCTGTCTGTCTGTCTGTCTCCCTATTCCTCTGTCAGTCTTTCCCTTGCCCCTGAGAGAGAGAGAGAGAGAGAGAGAGAGAGAGAGAGAGAGAGAAGAGAGAGAGAGAAGAGAGAGAGAGAGAGAGAAGAGAGAGAGAGAGGGGTGCACAACTGTGATCCATGTTCTTTCTTTTCTCTCTCGTCTCCATCTGTTTCTTGGTGTCTTTTTAAAAACCAACCAACCAACCAACCAATCTTTGTGGCTTTCTGAATCTCTCTGGGTACCTGCCTCTATATGTTCTCTGGCGCATGACTTTTTCCTACTCTCAGCTCCTGCAGTACAAGGGCCAGAAAAGATTTAAAAACAAAATGCTTTCTACTCTCAATTCAGCGCAGAACTTAGGCACTATTTACAATACTGTAAGTCACTTCCCCACTTTGGGCCTCAGTTTCTCCACTGTGGGACAAGTAGAGTAGATCGAGAGGATGGAGAGCAACTTTCTGCTGTGGAACGTCCTCTGTCTTTATCTCTTCTTTCTTTAGCATACGCCATCCTGTTATGCCCAAGGCCTCTGCCTCTGCTTCCTAAATTTGACCCTGAAGCCTGGACTCTAGTGTCTTAGGGACGCCAGTGGGGAGAGTCCCTGTTAGTGTCAGCCAGCAAGGCCCTCAAAGCAAGATTCCTCACTACTCCACTCCCTTAAACATCAGGGTAGACAGGGTCCCTTTCTGGGGCCATGTCTGGGATACAAACCAGATTAGCTCATCTCTCTAATCCTCTTTGTGCTGGAGCCTCTGCCAGGCAAGGACACCCACAGCGCCGCCGCGTGTGTGTGTGTGTGTGTGTGTGTGTGTGTGTGTGTGTGTGTGTTTTCTTGGAGAGGCAGGGCACACAAGGGTCTCTCCTCTGGACACCCTCCTTGGAGTAAAGTCCAAGTCAGCAAGCCTCCCTGTGTGAAAAAAAAAAGAAAAAAGTCTGAGGTTTGAGCCAAGCTTGCCTCCCACCTCCATTCCAGTCTCTTCTGCAGCCTTTCCAGGACTGGATTATGCATTTCAGCTATTCCCCTGTTCCGGAACAGTCCAGAATCTACCCCTCTTCAATGCATATCTCACAGCCTAATTGTGTGTACTTTTTGGTCATTTTAGGACTTGGCAACCCCTTCTTGAAAAGCCCAGAACTTGCAGAAGGACTTAGGGAACGTGGGGGAGGGGCGGGGGGGATCAGGCTGGCCCTAGGCATTGCACTTCAAATTGGAAGCCTCCAACCAGTCCCTGAATTTTCCTTGGAGAGATCTCTCAGGGCTGATAAGATCAAAGCATTCCCTCTGCCAAATCATTACCTTATTTTCGAGGCAATTACAGAACTTATTGTATCAATTAGCCAGGTCTCCAGCTGCAGCTGTTTATCGCTGGCTTTTGGTGCGCTGGCTAAGGGTCTGCCCTGCCGAGAAAGCCGGAACGAGGAGAGCGAGAGAAAGGCGGCGTCTGGGCCGGGAGGGCCCGGTTGCTCTCTGTGCGAATGGTCGGCGGAGGGCGGGAGGGCGTCCAGGGGAGTGGAGCCCGCGGACCACTCTCGCCGCGATCCCTCTGTTCTAGGCGTCACAACGCGTGGACGTGGCCCAGAGAGACGCCGCAGACCCAGGGGTGAGGCAGGTCGCCGGGGTCGGGCCGGGGCCCGGGCTCCGCGGGGACCCGACTGAGCGAGCCCAGACGCCCAACCCTCTGCGACGCTCGCGGCCGTCTGGAATGCACCCCGTGCGCAGGGCGCCCCGCCGTGGCGTTTTCTGGAAGGACAGAGGGCCGAGTTTCATTTTGGGGATCCCTGGGTTTCAGATAGGGCTGGACACAGAGAAGGGAGATATTCCCAAGAGTGGAAGAGTGTGACATTCAGGGATTTCACTAGGACCGCAGCGCCTAGAACCAAACGTACCTGAAACCAGATTGGGTAAGTGATCCTTGGACGTCCTCAGACTTTTTGATCTTAGAAACACAAATATTACCGAGGTTCCTCCAGAGAGCTTCTTTTGTTTAGGTGAGTTACAGTCACTCATAGTCATGGGATTAACAGGAATCACGGGGACCAACTGATAAAGTTCCTGATGGCCGGCCGAGGAAACTATGAGCAACAACATAAAAACATTTCTTGATAGTAATCCAAAGAATAAAACAAATATCCACGAGTCTGAACTAATATAAATAAACAACTGAACAAATAAATAAATGGGGAAAGGACAAGTCTCCCATGTAGGAAGACTTCCAAGAAACTTATGTAGACACTGCACACTCAGCGACACGAAGTATAATTCTAATCCTTAAGTGTGGGCTGCACATTCTGACATCTTTCCAACACACACAACACAGCTATGGTGTGGGGAAGGGAAATGGAATTTTACCATGAGAAACCTGACAAATACTTTAGTCGGGGCATCAGGCTCAACATTATTAGATTCAGGGTGATAGTTTTGCCCCAGTAACAAAAATAACACTTAAGTCTCTTGTCGCTACAGAGCAACAGGACCACATTTGTTGCTAGAGAGATGGTAGAACGGCCCAGTGAGTTGGGAAGGCAGCTCAGGGATGTCACAGGAAATGCTTTATACTATTACCATGTAATGAAGTCATTGCACCCATTCACTGGGATGGCCACATAAAACCCTGCACACAGACGCTGATAGCCACTCTCTCCGTAACTGTCAGGACGGGGGAGCAACTGACATGCCCTTCAGAGATGAATGAAGATGAGGGCTGTGCATACAAAGAATGGAATGTTTTCTGTGATAAAATGAGCTATCGGTCATGGAGGAGCTGCCCCTGTATATCAGAGAGAAGTGGACCTGAAAGGCTGTGGTTCCAATTGCATTTCTGGCAAAAGGCAAAACCATGGGAACGATAGTGCCAGGATTTCCTCCTCTGTGATCTCTTTTTGTAATCCTAGTGTCATGAGAAATCAGGAGAAAAATATCAGACAAATTCCATCCAAGGAATTTTTTTTTTTTTGAAACAGGTTCTTGCTGTGCAATCCAGGCTAGCCTTGAACTCTCAACCCTGCCTCAGTCCACCACAGGCTGGGGTTATTGATATGCGTCATTACATCCTGCTGAAAATAATTTCCTTATTTGTTTCTTTTTGTAATATGCTAGGGATAGTATTTCCAGAATGGAGCCTGGAAAAAAAAATGAGGACATTAGGAGAAAATAGAAGAAATTTATTTATTTATTTATTTATTTATTTATTGTAATTTGAAATTAGCAAATTGGTGAGATTGTTCAGCAGGCAAAGATGTCTACTACCAGGCCATATGGTAGAAGAGAAGTGACTCTCAAAAGTTGTCCTCTGACTGCCACATACATGTACATCATGGCACAGGGACACACACACACTCTAGATAGATAGACAAATGAGAGAGAGAGAGAGAGAGAGAGAGAGAGAGAGAGAGAGAGAGAGAGAAAGAAAACTAACAATAACATCTGGCTTGAAGCTGAGTGTGGTAGTGTGTGCGTCGCGATACCTTCCCGCCAGCAGAAAAACACGCGAACACCAGGATCCTTCTACAGACTGCTTTATTGAAGCCTTGAAAGAGGAAGACCCAGAGCCCGGAAAAGCCTCGGCTTATATAGCCAAGGAGGAGGCATGTCTTAACCGGATTGGCTGCTGGGCCATCACTCATGTTAAGCCCCGGGCTGGGCGGTGGTTAAGCAGCAGGCACATGCGCTTTTGGGTTGTTTACTAGCTCTGTGTGTGTGGGGGGGTGGTAACAGGATGTCTTCGGGTTGTTTACCCACTCTATAAGGGGGTGGTAACAGGATGTCAGCGCCATCTTAGGAGAAACACTGTTGATAAAACACCAAGAGCCCTACCATTAAGATGTTGACTCACTAACATATTTAGAATGAAATATAGCCTATGACAAAAGAAAAATTATAGGCACTAGAACAGTTAGTCCAAGAATAGCTGGAGGCTCAACATATAGAAGAGTCCACCATCCCTTGGAATTCTCTGGTATTTGTCATTAAAAAGAAATCTGGTGGGCTGGAGAGATGGCTCAGCAGTTAAGAGCACTGACTGCTCTTCCAAAGGTCCTGAGTTCAAATCCCAGCAACCACATGGTGGCTCACAACCACCCATAATGAAATCTGATGCCCTCTTCTGGTGTGTCTGAAGTCAGCTACAGTGTACTTAAGATATAATAATAAATAAATCTAAAAAAAAAAAGATAAAAAGAAATCTGGCAAATGGAGGATGTTGACAGATCTCAGAGCAATTAATAAAATCATTCAGTCAATGGGTTCCTTACAGCCCAGAATCCCATTGCCTTCTTATTACCTAAGGAATGACCTATCACAATGATTGACTTAAAAGACTGCTTTTTCACAATTCTTTTACATGAAAATGATAAGGAAAGGTTTTCTTTCTCAGTACCCACTTTAATAAAGGTTATCCAATAAGGAGATATCATTGGAAAGTCCTACCACAAGGAATGTTAAAGGCTCTACTTTGTGCCAGTATTTTGTACAAAGGCCATTGGAGATAATTTGTGAACAGGTTCCTCAATTCATATCTTACCATTATATGGATGATTTCTTATTGGCTGAATCAGATAGGAATACCTTGAAAAGAGTGTTTGATGAAACCAACCAGCTAACCAACCAACCAACAACAAAACAATGCCTTGTTGGGGATTATAAATTGCCCCTGAAAAAAAATACAAAGAGGAGAGTCTATTAAATCTAGGATATACAATAAGTCTACAAAAGGTTAGACCACAAAAGGTACAAATTAGGAGAGACCAATTAAGGACATTTAATGGTTTTCAGAAATTATTGGGAGATATAAACTGACTTCAGCCTACAATTGGTTGGCTACTCATAGCTGAGTAATTTATTTAAAACCTTACAAGGTGATAAAGATTTAAATAGTCCAAGGCAATTATGAACTGAGGCTGAAAAATAGTAGGCCCTGAGAGAAAGGGAACTACAAGATCCACACCTAGATTGTATAGATCTGAAGATGGCCCCCATCTTAGTTATCTTGATTTCTACTCCTTCTCCCACAGGAACTCTGATGCACAGGGAAAGATTACATCTTAGGATGGATATTTTTAGAACACAAACTGTAAAAAAATTAAAAACCTATATAGAAAAACTATGCAGAAGAGATTTCTGAATTGATTCTAAAGGGGAAAATGAGACTTTGCTAATTAGCTGGAATAGATCCAGTTGAAATTGTGGTACCTTTTACTAATGCAGAAATTGCATTATGGGCATAAAGGTGAATGAATATTGGCAAAGAGCTTGAAGTATTTTGGGGGGGGGGGAGAAATTAACAACAAATAGCCAAAAACCAAGCAGCTTTAGTCTATAAAAAGAACTAATTGAATTCTGCCTCATATAATTAAAACTCTGGATCCCCTACATTTTATACTGATGCAAGTAAGTCAGGAAAGTCAAGGTATAAATGAAAAGATATAAGCAAGGTGGTTGAAAGTCCTTATAATTCAATTCAAAAATCAGAATTATATACAATCCTTATGGTGTTATTAGATTTTTCAACAATCTTTACTATAGTAACTGACTTTCAATATAGAGAAAGATTGTTTTGCTTATAGAAACTGCTGAACTCACTCAGGATGGTTCCAAATTGATTTCACTGTTCATTCAACTGCAACAAATGATCATAAATAGAAATCATCTGCCGGGTGTGGTGGCTCATGCCTTTAATCCCAGCATTTGGGAGACAGAGGCAGGCAGATTTCTGAGTTCGAGGCCAGCCTGGTCTACAGAGTGAGTTCTAGGACAGCCAGGGCTAAACAGAGAAACTCTGTCTCGAAAAACAAAAACAAACAAACAAACAAACAAACAATAGAAATAGTCTATTATATATATCACATATCAGATCCCATATGGGTCTACCAGGCCCATTAGCACAAGGTAATGATAAAATTGATCAGCTTTTGACAGGAATATGCTAGAAGCTTCAAAATTTCATAAAAAACACAATATTAATAGCAAAAATTTAAATAAAGAATTCTATTATTTGGCAACAGGCCAAGGAAATTACAAGGCAGTGTCTTCCTTGTTCTTTACACAACCACACTCCATTACTTGCAGGAAGTAACCCTAAAGGTACTAAGAAAAAATGAAATTTAGCAAATGGATATGTTCCATTTTACAGTTTGGTAAACTGAAATATGTGTACCATACTATAGACACATATTCAGAATTTCAAAAGACAACTGCTTTGAGCTCTGAAAGGGCTGATTCTGTTATTACACATTTACTAGAATTTATGGCAATTATGGGTATACCTAGACAAATTAAGGCTGACAATGCTCCAATAATAAAATAAAAAATTACTTATAATATAAAGCATATTATAGGTATACCACAGAATCTTACAGTACAAACAGACTAGAAAGATAAAATCATACTTTAAGAGAAATGCTTAATAAACAGAGAGGGGTATCAAAGGCCCCCAAAGATAGATTACATAATGCTTTATTGACTTTAAATTTCTTAAATGCCAATGAACAGAAAACAACAGCTGCTGAGAGACATTGGATTATTAAAAAAAAAAAAAAACTGCTGAATTTTATCAACCTACTTCAAAGATATATTAACCTCAGACTGGAGAGCAGAAAATGTGTTACAAGAGGGGAGGGGCTTTGTATATGTTCATACAGGAGAGGAAAAAGTACGGATTCTGTCCAAACTGATCAAAATCATATTTGATAGAGAAAGACTCCCTGAAGATCTTGGCTGCAAACAGGAAGAGAGAAATAAAAAAGACCAAACAGGACAGGTAACATGATTTGCTGATCCCGCTACATAGGAACGGCCCTAAAACTGTTTAGAACGTCAGCTATACATAGCCAATGGATCTTGTTGGATACAGAATCCTCAAGATTCATCATGCCATCCTTTCATATGGCATGAGGATTTATATTGCTTTTTGGTTATATGATCAAACTAACTCCAAAAGAAAGATAGTTGTCTTTCATGTGCTCAAACTAGGAACAAAAATTTGTCTTTAACTGATCTGTGCATATTGCACATTCCATACATTTACGTTAATATATATATATATATATATATATATATATATCCTCTAAAAGCTTTATGTTTGCAGAAAAAACCAACCTAATACAATAGTCAGACTAATGGTCATATTAGATACTAGTTTATTTAATTATAATAAAATGATTTTAAGGTTAGTCAGATAGTAAATAGCTAAGAATAAATAATGTTTGACACTTCAAATATACTATAGATAGATAGTTGGTCTTTAGAAATCTCAGAGACTTGCAGAATATGGCATTTAAACATAATTTTATCTTATTTTTATTTATTTATTTAATGTATAAGGACTCTACTGCATATATATCCACCTGCCTAAAGAGGGCATCATATCCCTCTATAGATGGTCGTGAGCCACCATGTGGTTGCTGGGAATTAAACTCATGACCTCTGGTAGAGCTGCCAGTGAGTGCTCTTAACCGCTAAGCCATCTCACCAAGCCCTAAACATAATTTTATTAATTTAAGAGTTTTTGAGGCGAGGCCAGCCTAGTCTACAAAGTGAGTTCCAGGACAGCCAGGGCTATAAAGAGAAACCCTGTCTCAAAACACACACACACACACACACACACACACACACACACACAAACGAGTTTTTGAGGGCTGGTGAGATGGCTCAGTGGTTAAGAGCGCTGACTGCTCTTCTGAAGGTCCTGAGTTCAAATCCCAGCAACCACATGGTGGCTCACAACCATCCTTAACAAAATCTAATGCCCTCTTCTGGAGTGTCTGAAGACAGCTACAGTGTACTTACATATAATAAATAAATAAATCTTTTAAAAAAAAAATCTTAAAAAAAAAGGAGGGTTTTTTTTTCCCTTGTTCCGGTCAACCCTGCTCGCTCTGCTTGACCCTGCTTGCTCCCGCCGGCTCCGCTCACTCCAGCCAGCCCCACTCACTCCCGGCCGCCCCCCCATACGGCCCCCACCCCTGCTTGTTCCAGCTGGCCCCACTCGCTCCAGTCGGCCCCGCTCGCTCCGATCAGCTCAGCTTGCTCCGGTTGGCCCCACTCGTTCTGGCCGCTCCACTCGCTCCAGACAGCCTCGCTTGCTTCCGTTGGTCTCTCTGGTCCAAGGATTCATTTCTTATTATTCTTCATATGTACGCTGTAGCTGACTTCAGATGCACCAGAGGAGGGCGTCAGATCTTGTTATGGGTGGTTGTAAGCCACCATGTGGTTGCTGGGATTTGAACTCATCACCTTTGGAAGAGCAGTCGGATGCTCTACCCTGCTGAGCCATCTCACCAGCCCAAAAAAAGAGTTTTTGACTATGTGACAGGTCTGCTCCTGACACTGCCCCACTGCACTTCAAAGAAGATGATGAGCATCAAAAATCTCCATATGCAGCTGCTTCAATTGTGGCAAGCCAGCCGCCGAGAAAAGAAAATGCCCTAACTTCATTTGTGGACAGAATGCTGCCCAGAAAGGACAAATGGACTGCCAAGCTCTGCCAAGGTTAGGTAAGCAAGTCCTTCCTAATTCCTACTTCACAAAAAGTCTGTCAGATACTCTGGGCCAGAAGGCTGAAGATCGATGTTACAATGTTATAGAGAATATTGGGGACTGTCCAGGCAGTCAGGGATCTCTGTTATTTCTATAATTTTTGGAAGCTGCATCTCAACACTTCCTGCGTACTCAGGTAATATTTGTTCCTTCTTGGGTGTCTGATGGTGTTAAAGACTAGATAGTCATAGTCTTACTATAAGCTTAAGTTGTTTAGGATTTAAGAAGATGTTCTAGGTCTAAAAAGATGTTTTTAGGATGGTAATACAAGTTAAGATAAAAAGTGAATTAAATACTGAACTCTGAACCCACCAACATAATATAGATAGAAGAATACTTTATCTAGTTGCCAAAAATAATGGACTGAACATTGTGAAAGTAACTCTTACCTAATACTTATTATAATTGTTTCTACTGTATGTTATTTATTATTATAAGAAAGAGTATTTTATTACAAAAAGTTGGAAATGTAGGCATAATGTTTTTGTACATTGTGTAAATTTGACCCTTGTGTTATTCAAATGCTGATTTCTCTGACCTCATGTCTTGATTCATGGCATTGTAGTGCTTATACCAAGAATCTTCTGTCTCAAGTTTGTGTAAACAGTTCTTACCATTTATTCTCTGCCTCATCAATAAATGCTGATCACCCAATGGCTGGGAAGAATAGAGAATAGGGCAGGACTTCTGCCAACCAGAGGTAGGAGAAGGGAGAAAGGGAGAATCAGATCAGTGAGGAAGCTGTAGTTTGGAACCATGAGAAAGAGGTACAGGGAGAGGCCATGGAAACACAGCTGAAGCCCAAAGATCCAGACCAATAATGCTAGGCAAGTATTCTGGGATGGAGCTAGGTGGTAGCCAGGTTAGCATAGGAGGCCAAGGTCGATCATTTCATTTAAATGCTCAGCTATTGAGGTGGATTTAAAATAAATATTGGTTGCTCTGTGTGGTCATTGGGGACTAGCATAAAGTAAAGAAAAACAATTGCTAGATTAATCCCAGCACTTGGGAGGCAGAGGCAGGGGGATCTCTGTGAGTTCAAGGCTAGCCTGGTCTACAGATCGAGTTCCAGGACAGCCAGAGCTGTATAGAGAAACAAACTTTTAAGACAAAGACAAAAACAAACAGCAAACAAACAAATCCCCAAACATCCCCTTTTGCCCTCTAGAAAAATCAAAGTGAATCTTTTCCTTGCTTCTTGCAAGAAAAAGAAAAGAAAGCTCGTTTATTCATTTTGTTTCTAGAAGCAAAACTGAATATCAAGAAATGCTGTTTCCACCCAGACTGTGTGTGTATTGGATGGTGGTCCTGTCTCCTCTGATCGGGCTCTACATTAGTTTTACAGTATAAATACTTGTACTGCCTTAATGGTAAAGAGGCACTTAGTGGACTCTGTAAAGTTCTATTTGCTAATGATTAATGCACTGTTTGGGCTGGCCAGTCTTCCGCACATGTAGCTTGACAACTGAGTACAGTCAAGCATTTGTATTAAAATTAAAAACAAAACAAAACAAAGTTAAAGCCTATTTAGGTAGGGTCCGCTTGCTAGCATAAATTATAATAGCTGCTTTACTGAAAACAAACACGTTTAAAACGTGTTTACCTCAGGACAATATGCAGAAAAATGGGCCAAGGATAAACTAGGATGTTGGCTCACTGTACCACAGTGAAGTGAATGTCAGGCTGTTACCACCACACAAAGTTTCACTAAGTTTCCATCAAGGGAGCATCTTTAGACTCTGTTTTTAACACCTTTCAACCAGCACTCAGAACTGGCAGAATCCACAGTGGCCGTGGACCTCAGAGAACCATCAGCTGCTCAAGATCGGCCATTCCAACTTGTAAATGCTAATCTTCCCTCCCACTCCCAATAAAAAGACCATTAACTAAAAAAAAAAAAAAAGCAAGTAAACCCCACAGCTTAAACTATTGAGGGCTGCTGCTGCTGCCCCTGGTGCTGCTGAGGTCTCTGCCCAGGCCAACATCATAGCCATAGCCGTAGGCACGTAGGCACTTCTGAGTCTGTAAACCTCGGGAGCCACTGGCTTTGTGGTAGGGGAGGAGAAGAGGCTCACACTCCAAGAGGTCTCTGCATCCACTGGAAGCCAGAGCAGAGAAATTCTTTTATTTTCCTTGATAAGGCCATATTTTATTTATTTATTTATCCATTCCTTCCTTCCTTCATTCCATCTTGGTTCTGGGGATCGATCCCAGGCCCTGGAACATGCTAGATAATCACTCCACCACTGAGCTGCATTCCCATCCCTACTCATTTTTAATTTTTACTTTCTTTTTTTGTTTTTTAATGTTTTTTGAGACGGGGTTTCTCTGTGTAGCCCTGGCCACCCTGCAGATAAGTCTAACCTTAAACTCAGAGATTCAACTGCCTCTGCCTCTGCCTCCTGAGTCCTGAGACCAAAGGTGTGCACAACCACCTCTCAGATTTCAATTTAAAAGATTATATATATTTGTGACTGGCTTGTCCTCAGTCCTACTGTGACTTGATGTCCCAGGGTGGGGTGGTACTGTGACTTGATGTCCCAGGGTGGGAGCTTCCCCTTCTCTGAGAAGGGGAGGGGGTAATGGGGGTGGTTGTGAGCTTGGGACTGGGAAGAGAGGAAGAGAGAGGGTACAGTGACCCGGATGTAAAGTGAATAAACTAAATAAAAAAATTGTTTTTATATATATATATATATATATTGTGTGTGTGTGTGTGTGTGTACTGGCTGGTTTTGTGTGTCAACTTGACACAGGTTGGAGTTATCACAGAGAAAGGAGCTTCAGTTGGGGAAAATGCCTCCACGAGATCCAGCTGTAAGGCATTTTCTCAATTAATAATCAAGGGGGGGAGGGCCCCTTGTGAGTGGTGCCATCTCTGGGCTGGTAGTCTTGGTTCTATAAGAGAGCAGGCTGAGGGGCTGGTGAGATGGCTCAGCGGGTAAGAGCACCCGACGGCTCTTCTGAAGGTGATGAGTTCAAATCCCAGCAACCACATGGTGGCTTACAACCATCTGTAATGAGATCTGACGCCCTCCTCTGGTGCGTCTGAAGTCAGCTACAGCGTATTTATGAAGAATAATAAGAAACGAAGCCTTGGACCGGAGAGTGAGCGGAGCCAAACGGGGGACGGCTGGAGCGAGTGGGGCCAACCGGAGCAAGTGGGGCTGTAGGGGGGTGGCCGGAGCGAGCAGAGCCGGCTGAGCAAGCCAGGGGAATCAAGCCAGTAAAGAACATCCTTCCATGGCCTCTGCATCAGCTCCTGCTCCCTGACCTGCTTGAGTTCCAGTCCTGACTTCTTTAAGTGATGAACAGTAATGTGGAATTGTAAGCTAAATAAACCCTTTCCTCCCCAACTTGCTTCTTGGTCATGATGTTTGTGCAGAAATAGAAACCCTGAGACCTTACGAGGACCTCAGATTCCTTAAAGCTATAACTCAGACAGTTGTGTGCTGAGGACAGACATGGCTGCTAGGGACTGAACTCTGGTCCTCTGGCAGCCGTTAGTGCTTTTAACCACTGAACCACAGAGCTATCATTTGAACGATCTGATCCATGCTGTCTGCCTCCTGAGGCTCTCTAGAGGATACTCTCATGGACTTCAGGGGCCTTGCATTTACATACAGTCGCATGCATATATACATGTAATAAATGAAAATAAAATCTTTAAGACAAAAACAAACAAAAAACTTTTTCAGTTCCTTCTTTTTTATTAACTCACACACAACTACTTGTCTTCTGATTTGTTGAAGCAGTAAGTCATACAACACTTGCAAACAAGACACTTTTTTTTTTCTTTTGGTTTTTCGAGACAGGGTTTCTCTGTATAGCCCTGGCTGTCCTGGAACTCATTTTGTAGACCAGGCTGACCTTGAACTCAGAGATCCACCTACCTCTGCCTCCTGAGTGCTGCGCCACCACACCCGGCTCAAGAAACTTTTAAAAAGATATTTAACCGTGAGTGGATTTGGTTTCTGTCAAATGTTTTTTCTGCATCTTTCTCCCCCAACATAATATTTGTATTAATTATTTGTGCATTTCGTCCAATACATCCCGATCGCACTCGTTTCCCGTTCCTTCCAGGTCTACCCTCCCACCCTTGCGCCAAACAAAACAAAACACCTAGTTCAATTTCTGTCGCCCAACACTCATGGTCAAACTTACAGCTATCAATCAGCCACTTAAAGAAAACTGAGTCCTCATCCCTCTGACCCTCACCACCAGAAACCATCAACTGTGAAGAACTCCATTTCAGCAGCGTTATCGCAGTTTTTAAAAGACTCTCATCAATAACTTCCTGGCTGGATTGTTTCCTTTTCCTTTTGGGGGGTGTGGGGTGTCGTGGGGGTGGGCTTGGAGTGGGGAGGGTGAGGTAAGGAAGCGTTGTCACAGAAGCCTTCACTGTCTCTCATTCTCAGTCATGAATCTGCAGTCCTGGATACCACTGCAAAAGCAGTGGCTGTTTTGATGTCAGTGGTCCGTGCTCCAGCAGGGAGCCATGTTCAAGTTCCTCGATCTGATCCGTGCTGTCTGGGGAAACCCCTGGCTACCCTGGAACTCATTCTGTAGATCAGACAGGCTTCGAACTCATGGATTCTCCAGTTTCTGCCTCCTGAGTGCTGGAATTAAAGGTGTGTGCCATCACACCTAGCTAATCTTCGGGGTTTATTTTTTTAAAGGTGGAGTTTTAGCATGCTATTGAGACTGGTGTAGAACACTTGGGCTCAGTCTTCCTGGTACAGCTTCACCACCGCTGCACACGTTGTGTTTTGCTTTTTCGTTTTTGTCTTGAGCCTATTTAAGTGTTTGGATTTTTTTTTTTTTCCTTCTGTGAGACATAACAGAGCCCTGGCTGTCCTGGAACTTGCTTTGTATAACTAGGCTATGCTCAAACTCTGTCGCCTGAGTGCTAGAATTAAAGGTCTGCACCACCATGCCTGGCTGTGTGAGTTCTTAAAAAATAATTTTTAATTAGTTTAAGAGGTAGTAGGCTTCTTTAGGGCTTTTTCATCCATCCTTCCCGTTGGCCAACCTCCCTACTTCCTTCTCATCCCCACATCTTTGCTCCCTCCCCCACCTGAACATTTCTATTCTCAATTCTCCCCAGTTACTTCATATTACATATATTCTAGTGTAACACACACACACACACACACACACACACACACACACACCTGTCATGTTCCCATTCTGGTTTCTTGTCCTCTACACATACCCTTTCCCACATAAAAGCACATACATAAAAATTAGAAGCTGGGATCTGCATGAGAGAGAACATTCGGGGTTTGTCTTTCTGAGTCCAAGTTACTCAATGCAGTACTTCCCATTTTCCTGCAAATTACATGTTTCTTTATGGCTAGATAAGTAGATATATATATATATATTATATATATTGTCTCAGTTGGGGTTTATTTTGCTGTGACAAAACACCATAACTAAAAGCAACTAAGGGGGGCTGGCGAGATGGCTCAGCGGGTAAGAGCACTGATTGCTCTTCCGAAGGTCCTGAGTTCAAATCCCAGCAACCACATGGTGGCTCACAACCACCCATTATGAGATCTAACACCCTCTTCTGGTGTGTACTTATGTGTAATAATAAGTAAATCTTTTAAAAAAATAAAAGCAACTAAGGAAGGGAAAGGGCTTATTTTACCTTACAACCCTTAAATCACATTTTGTCACCAACAAAAGTTGGGACAAGAACCTGGAGACAGGAACTGAAGTAGAAGCCATAGAGGAGTGCTGCTTACTAACTGCTCAGCCTGTTTTCTTATACAACTCAGGACCACCTGCCCAGGGGCGGCACGGTCCATAAGAGGCCTAGGCCTTCCCGTATTGATCATCACCAATCAAGAAAATGCCCTACAGTCTTGCCTGCAGGCCAATCTGGAGACATTTTCATAATTGAAGTTCCTCTTCCCAGCTAACTTTAGCCTCTGTGGAGTTGACAAAAACAAAAACAAAACCAGGATATATATGTGCCATATTTTTATTACCCATTCATCAAGTGACAGACGTCTGGCTGATTCCACATCCCAGCTCTTGTGGCCAGAACAGCAGGGATGGGTGAGTGTCTCTGTGGTGGGACACTGAGTCCTTTGGGTGGATGCCCAGGAAGAGAAGAGCTAGGTCATAGAGGTAGTTCTATTTTCAGCATGTCGAGAGACCTCAAGGATGTCCATGGTAGTTATACCAGCTCACATTCCCAGCTGCAGTGTATAAGGGGCCCCTTTCCCCATTCCTTGCCGGCACCTGTTGTCATCCGTCCTCTCGTTTGTAGTCATTCTGATTGGGGTGAAATAGAATCTCGACATAGTTTTAGTTTCCTAGTTTTTGTTGGTAGTTTAGTTTGGTAGTTCATCAAGTCTTCCTTGCCGACAAACCATTTAAAAACATGTATTGCTTATTTGCATTTTTTCTTTTGAGAATACGTTCTTCAATCAGGCATGTATTCTTTAGGTTTTAAAAGAGTATTTGTTTGTGTGTTTCTGTGTGAGTGCATGGGCGTGTGCATAGAGGCTCACCCCTGTGTGCATTCGAGGAGGCCAGAGTCGGCACTGGGGGTCTCCCTCTGTAATTCTTCCCTCTGTCACTCTTTGCCTATTCCTTTGGGGCAGGGTCTCTCCCTGATCCTGGGGCTCACGTCTCAGGTAGGCTGGGAGGGAGCAAGCCCCAGAGGTCCTGCCCACCCCGAGCTGGGGTTACAGGCATTTGTGGGGGTGCCTGGCTTGTTGGTGGATCATCAGGACTGCAGAGCAGGGGCTTGTCATTGTTCATTATATGTTCGACCTATTAATCTTTTGACAGACATAGATTTGGCAAAGATTTTCTCCTAGTCTCCAGCCTATCTCTTTTTTTATTTGATATTTTCTTTATTTACATTTTAAATGTTATCTCCTTTCCTGGTTCCCCCCCCCCCACTTCCCAGAAACCATCTATCCCATCCTCCCTCCCCCTGCTTCTATGATGGTGTTCTTCCACCCACCCACCCACCCACTCTCACCTCCCCACCCTCAATTCCCCTACACTGGGGCATCTATCGAGCCTTCATAGGACCATGGACCTCTTCTCCCATTGATGCATGACAAGGCCATCCTCTGCTACATATGCAGCTGGAGCCATGTGTACTCCTTGGTTGATGGCTTAGTCCCTGGGAACTCAGCGGTGGGGAGGGGAGGGATCTGGTTGGCTGATATTGTTGTTCTTCCTATGGGGTTGCAAACTCCTTCAACTCCCTCAGTCTCTAACTCCTCTATTGGGAACCCTGCGCTCAGTCCAATGGTTGGCTGTGAGCATCCACCTCTGTATTTGTAAGGTTCTGGCAGGGCCTCTCAGGAGACAGTCATTTCAGGCTTCTTTCAGCATGCACTTCTTGGCATCCACAATAGTGTCTGGGTTTGGTAACTGTATATGGGATGAATCCCCAGGTGGGGTAGTCTCTGGATGGCCTTTACTTCAGTCTCTGCTCTTCACTTTATCTCCATATTTGCTCCTGTTAGTATTTTGTTCTTCTAAGAAGCACTCACACTTTGGTCTTCCTTCTTCTTGAGCTTTATGTGGTCTGTGAATTGTATCTTGGATATTTGGAGCTTTTGGGCTAATATCCACTTATTCGTGAGTGCATACCATTTGTGTTCTTTTGTGATTGGTTTACTTCACACAGGATGATATTTTCTAGTTCCATTCATTTGCCTAAGAATTTCATGAATTCATCGTTTTTAATAGCTATATAGTACTCCATTGTGTAAATGTACCACATTTTCTGTATCCATTCCTCTGTTGAGGGACATCTGGGTTCTTTCCAGCTTCTGGCTATTATAAATAAGGCTGCTAAGAACAGAATGGAGCATGTGTCCTTATTATATGTTGGAGCATCTTCTGGGTATATGCCCAGGAGTAGTATAGCTGGGTATTATAGCTCAGGTAGTATTATGTCCAATTTTCTGAGGAACCACCAAACTGATTTCCAGAGTGGTTGTACCAGTTTGCAATCCCACCAGCAATGGAGGAGTGCTCCTCTTTTTCCACATCCTCACCAGCATCTGCTATCACCTGATTTTTTATTTTAGCCATTCTGACTGGTGTGAGGTGGAATTTCAGGGTTGTTTTGATTTGCATTTCCCTGATGACTGAGGGTTTTGAACATTTCTTTAGGTGCTTCTCGGCCATTTGATATTCCTCAGTTGAAAATTCTTCTTTGTTTAGCTCTGCACCCCACTTTTAAAATAGGGGTATTTGATTCTTGGGAGTCTAACTTCTTGAGTTCTTTGTATATGTTGGATATTAGCCCTCTATCAGATGTAGGATTGGCAAAGATCTTTTCCCAATCTATTGGTTGACATTTTGTCCTATTGATAGTGTCCTTTGCCTTACAGAAGCTTTGCAATTTTATGAGGTCCCATTTGTCGATTGTTGATCTTAGAGCATAAGCCTGTTCATTTCTTGTTCAGGAAAATTTCCCCTGTGCCCATATGTTCGAGGCTCTTCCCCACTTTCTCCTCTATAAGTTTCAGTGTGTCTAGTTTTATGTGGAGGTCCTTGATCCACTTGGACTTGAGTCCAACCTATCTCTTACTAAAATATTAAATATTAAATATCAATTAATCACTTTGATTGCTGTACAGAACTCTTTAATCTCAATGTGGTCTTACTCATTGACTGTTGGCATTACTTTCAAAATGACTGACTGGGTCCTAGTCAGAGAGCCAGCACCCATGCCTATAACTTTAGGAGTTTTCTTTACTTTTCCCTTAGTTTCTGAGTTTCAGGTCTCATGTCAAGGTCTTTGATCCATTCAGAGTTGTTTTATTGGGCAAAGTAAACGGGTAAGGATGATCTTTGACGGTTCTACATTCAAGTATCCATTTTCCTCAGCACCACCTGTTAAAGACACTCTCTCTTTTTAGTGTGTACTTGTCAAAAATCAGGTGGCCATAGCTGTGTGGCCATAACATCTGGACTTTCATTGATTTCATTGATCCCTGTGTCTGTTTTTATGCAAGCAGCGTGCTGTTTTTTTTATCACTATGGCTTGAATTACAACTCAACATAAGATGATACCTCTAGCATCATTTTTCATATACAGTATGTACGGTGTGGGCACATGTGCATGTGTAGCGGGTGCACACATGAGGAAGCTCAGAGTCGATTTTCTCTTTCCAACATGTAGATTCTGGGGACTGAACTCAGGTTGTTTGGCTTGGTAGCAAACACCTTTACCCACTGATCAGCCTCACTGTTCTTGAGACAGACAGACAGACAGACAGACAGACAAAAACAAAACAACAAAAAGTAAAACAACAAAATGTATGATAAATAAATACATCTCCCCTCATAACGATTAATTTCTGATTTACTTTAACTTTAGGCCAATTCCAAAATTGCATGTGACTGTCACTCCAAGGCAAGCCGCCACGGAGCACAGTGTAACATTGGAAAAAGAGCAAAAAGGTTTTGCATTTTATAATGTTGTGCTGACCTCTCGGTTTGGGTGCTTAAGGGTTTGGAAAGAGCTGTGCTGGGTAGGGATGGACCTTGAAGTTTAATTTGGCTTTACCAGAAGGGAGCTTGTATTCTGGGTGTCTCCTCAGTTCCGGCTCTGAGTGGCCCAGGAGTCTAAACTCTTTTCCTGGGCAGAGTAAGCCCGTTACTGTTCCCACGTAATTCTCCAAGTCCACACCACCACCCAAGGCTGCACACACTTACTAGGCTCTTGGTGAGGTGCTTAAGTATTGCTCGGCTTTGGTGCTGTTTGCCTGGCTCTGCTATTCTTCAGACCCTTTACTCCTTGTTCGTATCTCCTTCAGAACCAGGACAAGTGTCATTTCTTCTGCCAGACCTTTGTAACTCACTGGCTGAATACCTGCAGCCACAGCTTTTTTCCTTTCCTTTTTTTTTTTTTAATTTGTTTTGCTGTTGTTGTTTGGTTGGTTTTGTTTTGTTTTTTTGAGACATGGTCTCTCAGCATAACCCTGGCTGTTCTGAAACTCACTCTGGAGACTAGATTGGCCTCGAACTCACAGAGATCCGCCTGCCTCTGCCTTTCCAGTGGTAGGATTAAAGGCATGCACCACCACTGCCAGGCTCTTTTTTTGCTTTTTGAGAAAGGGTCTCAATGTGTAGCCTTGGGTGATCTGGAACTCACTTTGTAGACCAGGTGTGGGCTATCATGCCTACAGTCTAAATAGCGCCATGTTTTACATTTGTCTCACACTCTACTAGCAAAAGCCCCAAAGGGCAGAAAGTTATTTATTCTTCCAAGTGCCTATGGCAGTGCCTGGCACTCAGTAGTGACATGGTATGGGCATCTTCACGGATGGATTCTTTGTGTTCCTTCCAGAGTGCTGCCTCCTGGCTATTTACCTGGCTCATGAAACTGGGCGTGGTGTTTCATGCTCGCAGTCCCAGCTGGATCATTGCAAGTTCCAGGCTAGTTTGTGCTAGAGAGTGGGAGCTTGTTTCAAAACCCAAACGAAACAAAGTAGGCATGGTGGCACATGCCTGTAACCCCAGTTTGTAATCCCACATTTGGGAGGCTGCAGCAGGAGGATTGCTATGAGTTTGAGTCCAGCTTGAATGAGAGACCTAGTCTCTCAAACAAACAAACAAACAAACAAATAATAAAAACAAAGAGTTGGGGATTTAGCTCAGTGGTAGAGCAGTGGTAATGGTGGTAATGGTAATAGCACCAGAAACAAAGCAAAATAAAACAAAACCCCACTTCATTAAGAGTTCTGTATTTGGGATGTTAATACAACATTTCTGAGGTATCATGCAGTGTATGGATAAATAATAAATTCTCATACTCAACTGTCTGACCCCTCTAGCAGTAACGGAACTTCTAAGGTGTTGGTGACTCACCATCCAAGACTTGGTGAGGGCTCATTTGGGCTAGGAACTAGTTTCCTTCTTAAACATGCTCTATAAGACCCAAGGCTCATAGTGTAGTCAGGTCTGTAATCCCACTTACTTGAAAGGCTGAGGCAGAAGGATCAAAATTCAAGGCCAGCATGTACAACTGAGTGAGATCCTATGTCACTGGTGCAGTGATTACCCCATGAGTGTGAGACTCTAGGTTTAATCCCCAGCACTGAAAAACAAAAACCAAAACCCAAAAACCCCAAACATAGCAATCCTGTGGGGTGGTTCAGTTATTCTCTCCCCTTTTATCATCATCATCGTCTTTTTATTTTATTTTTAAAGGAACCTAGCAGGAGGCTGGTCTCCAAGGAAGGTGGACACAGGCGTGAGGGCACTTGGCATTGCCTGCGGGGCAGCTCTGGTGCAGCGCCCCCTCCTGGCCGCAGAACGCGTCGCTCTAGGTCGCTGAGGTTGATGCGCAGCGGCACCTTGTCCCATAGAGGTTGTCCACGTCCGAACACCAGGGGGCGCGAGCAACCTAGCTTTCGGGAGCAGGGCGAGGCTGCCAGCTTGAAGAAGCCTGCTTGGCATTTGTGCCCAAGAGTGGCGTCAGAACCAGCGTCCTTTAATTCAGACGTGCAATTTCGTCTTCCCTACCCTGCAACTCCGATGGGCAAGAGCAGATAATCTACAGAGTAGTTGCTGTATGCTAGGCAGAAAACCCCGATGGGAAGAGGGCGATCTACCACTACGTGCCGATAAGCTAGCCCAGGTTGTCACTTAGCTGGGTTCCATAGAGAATGACATTTTTGTTCTTAATATCTCTTTGGTCCAAATTCCTTTTGCTCTCCCTTGCTGTATACAGTGCAGCTACAACCCATCTATGCAAACCAAGACCCCTCTCCCTTCTGTCTGCGTGAATTATTTGCCTTAAGTCTCTAAGCTCTCTGATCCTGCTCTCCACGTAGGCTCTTGGACAGTCCCCACCCCAACATATTTGAGACACCTACTATGTCTTAAGACATGCATTATTGTGAGATGTCACTTATGTGAGACTCATCTCCCCATCAATGTGTAAACTACAGCACTTAGCACTTAATAACTATATGCTGAATAAATGAGGGGCAGACACAAAGTGGTGTGTGTGTTTCTAGATCCAGCTCAGGGTTACATAAGAGCCACCAGCAACAAACAACTGGTTTTCATCTGTATTTATTTCCTTTTAATACAGTATTTTGATATGTAACCCAGGCTGTCCTTCAACTTGGGATCATAGACTTATGCCGGCACACCAACAAGTCTCTATTGGATATGCAAATGAGGATCCACTAATGTATCATTTCTATGTTGTCCTGTGTCCTATATGTCTACAGCCATCTGGGATTACCCAACTCCCAGAAAGGAAGAGTGAGGAATGTGAACTGATGTGGGTGCTGGGGAGTTGGGGGTGGGTTGTGAGGAGGCCCGGGGCAGGGAGCAGAGCTTTCCCATGGTGAGAATAAGGCCCACATAGAGAATGAGGGAGGGAGAGTTGCCAAGATCTGAGTTATAGCAGAAGGAAGCTGAGCCCTGAATGGGAGCCTTGTGTGTGGCCCTGCGCTGCTGACTCACCAGGCTGAGGAGAGCGAAAACATGCTAGGGATGAAGAAGGGGCCTGTTTATGCCCAGCTACCACCTCCAAACCGCCCTGCCGCCCCAGATCCCTTTTGGTCAGGGGCTTCCTGAGGACACCAGCTGCCCCGAGGTACAAAGAGTCCCGGAAGGCTGTGATTTAGGTGGGACAGGCAGGGGAGAGGAGAGGAGATGGAACACACGGCGGGGAGCGATAAGAGATGGGGAGTTGTGAGAATGCAAAAGGCGCGCGGGGGTGGGGGGGCAGCTTAGGGTCTGAGTTCTGATGGAGAGAGGGACCAGGAGGTATCTCTCAGTAAGTGTTTGGCGGCCCTTCCCCCGCAGGCAGGTGTGGCAAGTCAGAGACTGAGCAGGGAGGGGACAGATGCTTATGGCTTCTGTGGCTTCCTGGCTCTACCTGAGGAGCAAGCTTGCTTGTAAGTACTTCCCAGGGCTGAGGCCAGACAGGGGGGCCCAGCCCGGGAACAAAAGCCCTCCCATGCTTCTCATTCCTCCCTTCACCTGGCTGTCAGACCTGTTCAGAGACTAGAGGACAGGATTCTTGTGTGGCAATCAGGTTGGTGGGCAGCCTGAGGCTTAGGCAGCCTGGGAAGCAAGATCAAAGCCAAACTTTGTGGGGAAGCAGGGGAGAGGAGAGAGAAGGCCTTAAGGGAGTAGCCAGGGCCAGGCTGACTGCTGGTCCCAGGTCAGCTCAGGAGAAGCAGGAAAGGCAGAAGTGGTGGGCAGGGTTGGGGGTGGGGGACTATAGTTTACTGTGTGGGCTCTGCCATGGCTTGAACTTGGGTAGTCACTTGACCTTTCTAGGAATGGTTCTCTCTCTTCTCTCTCTTTTTTTTTTAATGTTTTTTTTTTTAAGATTTATTATTATTTTTTTAAATTATATGTAAGTACACTGTAGCTGTCCTCAGACACTCCAGAAGAGGGAGCCAGATCTTGTTACGGATGGTTGTGAGCCACCATATGGTTGCTGGGATTTGAACTTATCACCTTTGGAAGAGCAGTCGGGTGCTCTTACCCGCTGAGCCATCTCACCAGCCCTCTCATTTTTAATACAGAAGACCTACCCAGAGGTTTCCTAAGTGTCTCTCGTTTGATTCCACGCGAGTAGACAAATTGTCCTTTCCTCCTCACCAAGACCCAGGTTTTTTGTTTTTGTTTTTCCCTGTGTCCTGTTCTCAGCTGAAGAACTCAAAAGAAAAACAAAAACAAAACAACATACCAGTGGACTCACTTGGGAATCTGACTGACAGTCAGCTAATGTCCTAACTCCCGTCATGTATTCCTGGGTTTGCTTGTTCTTGGTGCTGGGGATTTAACATCCTGAGACTTTTTTCTTTGCTTGTTTGTTTTCAAGACAGAGCTTCTTTGTGTAGCCTTGGCTGTCCTGGAACTCAGTATGTAGAGTACTTTTGCCTCCAACTCAGAGATGCACCTGCCCCTACCTCCCAAGTGCTGGGGTTGAAGGTGTGAGCCACCACAGGTGATCCCAGGGCTTTCTGAAAGCTGAGTGTGTTCCATCTCTGAGCTGCTGCCCTCTGACCTGTTCAAAATGGTAGTGTGGCCAGTGGAAGGGATGTAGTCTTGAAACCAACTGGCTATGGGTTCAAATCCCAGCTGTAGGACTGGGGATGTGGTTCAATGGTTCACCTAGCTTATGTTGGTCCTTAGCAGTGCCCATACACATCCCAACCCAACCCAACACACATAAGCAATGGTTAGTAGCATTTCTCAATCAGGAGCATCCCCCCCCCCCCACGACCTTGACTTGTAGCTGTGACTTTACATCTCAGCCTGGCTCTGGATCTTTGGGCAATTAATTTATTGTTTTTTAGTCACTGTATTTGTTAGGTAGGATGATCACATTCAGTAGCTATGCAGAATTAAAGGAAGTAACCCGAGTTGGCTACTTGACAAACATTCTCAAAACTATATTCCCTCCTTTACAGAGTTTAATCAGAACCAAAAGGAAGACCGTGGGCTTGGCTAGAGATTAGCTGCTTGGAAGCTAACCACACCCAGGAAGCAGAAAGGGAAGTGGAGCCCGATGGATAGAGGGAAAAACTGAGTTGCTATGCATCAGGAAGACTATGACCAACTCTCGTGCATTTTGGAAAGTTACACTATTTACTGGCTTTTGAATGTGTGCTGAGGTCCAAATCCAACACTTCATGCATGCTAGACTGAGCACTTTTCCACTACCAGCCCTCGCATGGTTCCACTAAGCTATAGCTCCAGCCCTCGCATGGTTTTGAAGCTGGGATGACCCTTCAGAGTTTTCCTTACTTGGGACAAGGAGCAAAACAGAAAACTGGAGTCAGCAGAGTTGTGATCCCAGCATCTAGGAGGCTGAAGACAGGAAATTGCTAGTTTGAGAACAGAGTAATGCATTATATACAGTACGAATGTACATAGTGCGCACACACACTATGTGTGTGTGGGTATATGAGCTGAATGCTGGAGAAATGACCTTGGACAGGTTTTTCTCCCTCCCTAGTAAATGTAGCTCCTATATGAGGGCAACAGCTTAACCTAACATTCCCTGTACTTAGAAGGATATTCTAGTTGTCTATCATATTGAGCTAGTACAAGTTTTTATTTTGCTGTGCTGGGGGATTAAGCCCATAGCCTCGTCTGTGCTAGCATGAACAATCTTCCTCACTGAACTCGAAGCCCAGCCTGTACGACTAAGTAGGTGGCTCTACAAGATAAGGCCTATCCTAAGATTTCAGGGGGCTGCGGAGATGGCTCAGCAGTTAAGAACGCTTGCCGCTCTTTCAGAGGACCCGAGTTCAGCATCACACCACGTGGCTCGCCATAACTTGTATTGCCAGCTCCAGGGGATCCAACGGCCTCTATGGGCACTCCACAGCTGTGGCATATACATCAAACACAAATTAAAAAAAAAAATTACATTTTGCTTGATGCTGCTGGTGCGTGCCTTTAACTCCAGCAGGGGCAGGTGGATTATCTATGAGCTCCAGGCCAGTCTGGTCTACAGAGTGAATTCCAGGCCAGCCAGGGCTACAGAAATAAATCCTGTCTTGAAACAAAACAAAACAAAACAAAACATTCAGTAACGTCTTGGTATCAGACATTTCCCAGGGATGCAGAAAAATCCTTCCAGGCTCAGCAACAAGGACCATGGTCCTGAAAGGCAGACTTCGCTTTCCTATCCTCTGACTAGAGCCACTTACAAGGCTCCAGGAGAGTGTATTTGATCCTTGACAACCACTTTTCATTACTCTTTTGCTTGGAGATTTAGTCTGTAAGTAGGGAAAGGGCAAGAGAGAGCACTTCTGGGTGATGCACTTTGTAAAACAGCCCTTTCTTACCCCGCCACAGGACTGTACTGTGGATTTGAGTCTCTTTAAGCTGATCTCAACCCTTGCAGAAATTACACACAGGAGCTTGTCATTCTTCCTCAAGCGAGACTGGGCTCTCTGGATCGAAATCAAACATGGGGAGATGAGGCAGAACCCCAGACAACTGTTTTGGAGACAGGAGACTTTACTGGCCTCCTAGTGAACGTTTCCGTGCCTTCTCATCGGAAGACCTGCAGAGCTTTTACGAGGAGCACTGCGCTACAGGGAAGTCCGAGGGGACGTTCTTCTAAAGCATGCGCAGTAACTAGATGCTCTTTCTCTTTCCTTTTAAAAGTTCGATGATCTCCCTGTAGACCGAACTGGCCTACGACTCAAGATCATCCTAGAATCAAGTAAATTTGTGTGTATGTGGTTTTTTTTCCAGCTAAACTGAGAGTACCTCGAGGGCTCGTAACAGGTCTAAACTTGTGTCTTTAATAGCTACTTTGGTTTCTGGTTTCCCTTGGATCCTTAAGAAACCTGTTGTTTGAGGGGAATTAATTAAGGCCTTTGTTTTTGCTTCCTTTATCTGAAGTCTCCAGGCCCTGGTTAGGTCTGATAAGGCACTTGAGTGGAACCTGAGAGGGGTTTCTGACCTCGTTAATCTCAATCACTTGGTTAGAGAGAGGCCCGACTTGGCTGAATGAATCAGCAGTGGGACTCTGTAGGTTTCCTCTGCGGTGGCGGTGATGGCTTTGTTTGTCCGAGACAGAATCTGTTATGTAGTCTAGGCAGGCTTTGAGTTTGTGGCAATCCTCCTGCCTCTGCTAGGATAATAGGCCACCACACCATGCATTTGGGAAACTTAGATACTTTGAGAGCGAGACATTTTGATAAAGATCGCAAGTGGCTGTTGTGGACTAGGATCCCAAGAGACCAGATTAAAAACCAAAACCACTCACACAGAACTCCCTCTTCAAGTTAACCTGATCTGACTCACAGCGGAGCCGAGAGAACGGCCACACTCCTAGTCTGTCCGAATCTTCCAGTGTGGCTCCTTCTGGCTTTACGCCCATCTGGCTCTGTTTTGCCTTAGTTCCCACCTTACAAGTAACTTTGAAATGACCAAACCATTTTCTGTTCCTTTCAGCTTTGTAACCCCCACAAAGTCTTTGCCTAATGTATTCTAATAACTTATTCTAATTTATGCTTGATTCTACACCCAAAAATAGGGCCAGTGAAGATCCTTAAATTGTTATAACTTTGACTTTGAAGTTTTTTGGGTGGTGGTGGTGCAGGGAATTGCATTTAAGAGCCCATGCATGCTAAGCATGCTGCCTTAAAAAATGTTTTTTTGTTGTTTTTGAGACAGGGTTTCTCTGTATAGCCCTGGCTGTCCTGGAACTCACTTTGTAGACCAGGCTGGCCTCGAACTCAGAAATCCATCTGCCTGTGCCTTCCAAGTGTTGGGATTAAAGGCGTGCGCCACCACAGCCCGGCAAAAAAGGCTTTCTTGAGATGCTTTGGCATTTTGCCTACAAGTAAGTCTGTATGAGGGTGTCAGGACCCTTGAAATGAGGTTACAGATAAGCTGTGAGCTGCCACATCCTCTGGAAGAGCAGCCAGTGCTCTTAACTGCTGAGCCATCTCTCCAGCATCCCCCTCTCTACCCCCTTTTAAAAAGAGCTCTGTGTAGCTTTGGTTGACCTGGAACTCACTACATAGACTGGCCCAGGCATTTTGAGGGAGTTAAACCCAAAACTCCTACAATTGACTCAAGGCCTACAGTAAGTGGGTTTAGGGACTGATTACAGATGCTGGCAGAAAAATAGAGAACCCACATTAGGGCAGAGGGAAAAGTGACGAGACCCAGGGCTGAGGCGGTCTTTACAGAGTATGCTTATCCATTATCATTTTTTACAGGGGGAGGAGGGGCTAGGTTTGTATGTGTGTGTGCTCCCAAGTGTGTATGGGTGTCCTCAGAGGCCTCACCAGAGCCTTTGGAGCTGGAGTTAGAAGATCTGGACCTCTGTAGGAGCAGCAAGCACTTTTAACCATCTCTTTTAGACAGTTTCCAAAAGCCCAGGCTAGCCTCAAACTCTTTTAAGCAGCTGAAGTGACCTAGAAGTCTAGGTCCTTCTATTTCCACCTCCCTTGTCACAAGATTGTAGATGTGCGCATATTTGCACAACTAAAGAGTGCTTTTATGAACAGTGTTTCCATTGAAACTGTGTGTCTATTAAGGGGGAACAGATTTTATGAAACAGAAAGATTTTGTTGGAAGGCAGTCCATAGGTGAAACTGTTGGTTCTGGATTGACTGTACTTAATAGTTCTAAAAGTCTATGTAAAACAGGGTGTTATCACCCTGCTGGTGAGCCATGAGACTTTAACACACCTTCAAAGACACAAAAGAGGGTTTGAGACTAGCCTAGTCTACATAGTGAGCTCCAGGTCAGTCAAGTCTGTAGGGAGACCCTGTTTTCAGCCTGTAGAGGGTTTTTAGATTGTTTTCTATGTGTATGAGGGTTTTGTCCTCACATATGTAAGTATATCATATGCATGCAGTACCTGCACAGATTAGAAGGCACTGGAACCTTTGGAAATGGAGTTACAGGCTTGTTAGCCACACTGTGTGCTTGGAACTGAACCTGAGTCCTCTACAAGAGCACCCAAAGCTCCTAGCCACAAGCCATTTCTCCAGCCACAAGCCATTTCTCCAGCCACAAGCTCATAGTTTTAGATGAACTGACTCTCCTCCCTGCCCATGGTCCTGCACCTGGTCATCGAATTTGGAGCACCAGAGGTTTTCAGCAACAGGTGTGCAATCCTGGTTGTCACTTCTCCTGGAGTTTTTGTACAGATCACTTTTGTCAGCTTACTAGTGCTAACAGGCCACAGGAGGATCAGTATCAACTCACTGCTATGGGGCAAGATTTCCAGAAGCTAAGACATCTCCTCATACATGGGCAAGAAAGTCACAAAAGAACAAGGGAGGGATATGAAGCATTAATTACTTACCAAAATGTAGTCCTTAGACCCCACCAGCCATCATTTTTAGACTTCCCAGGTTATACACAAGCACAGTAAGTTTGAAGAGCCCCAACCCACTCTGTCTCCCCCTCCTAGTAATGTGCCCATTGATAGGCAAACAGATAGATGGACTCTCAATTTTCTCAAATAGTTTAAACATTAATTAAAATTTAAAAACTATTCCCATGGAATACTGCTCACTCACTGCCTGCCTGATTCAGGTTTGAAAATGGGTCTCATTCCACCCCAGGGCTTAGCATGTCACTATAGAGCCAGCCCTAACTCCATACCCACTAATCCAAAACCAGCATTTCAAGACACTGAAAGTGGTTTCAAGGACCACCTAGCCATTAGAAAAACCCTAAATTCTCTCCCACCTCCCTTTCTCTCTCACACACAGACCACACAGACCCAGACACACAAAGAGAGGGTTGAGGGAGGAGGGGGAGGGGGAGGGAGGGAGAGACCAAGTGCACAGCAGTTGCCAGAGGCTGTCATGGGAAACTGGATATAGCTGGTGTTTGCTGAGTGGATCGTTAATGAGCTTACTTAAGATACGTAAACATCCACACTGTTTGAACATCTTTTGAACATCAAAGGGTTTTCAAGTATTTTCGTCTAGCTACAACTTACAATTGCAAGCAGGGAGTAGCAGCGAAGGCATGGACTAGTAAACTTTAAGGGACGCATTAGTCATCTGTGGAATGAAAGGGCAAGGCAGGATGAGGCATTAAAGCTGGAACCCGCGAGTCACTGGTGGCTTCTGGTCGGGTTCCAGTGAACCATCAACCGACTTCTGCATATAGACACACCCACTTTTCTGAGACTACAATATATAGCTCTTCTAAGATTTTCAAAAGGCCCAGAACCCTGAAAGGGTTGTAAAGTTATTAGTAGCTGGTCCAGCAAGATATGTTCATGGTACATCAGTGGTAAAAATGTTATAGTGGTAACTACTGCTTTCTGATTGGATTTAGGACCGGTCTTCGCAGGAGAAAATTCCATGCAAGGTACTGTATGTACATCTGGCCAAGAACTCATGGCTGGGGAGCTTGTAGGCTCTAGCACTAGAACCTAGTGCTAATGTGCTACATGTATTACTCTATACATGTAAAGTAATGCAGCTTCCAGCCCTTTTCACAGAAGCTTCTTTGTGTGGGATTCAGTGGTTATCACAGGAACTGACAACCAGTGAGAGGACTGCAAATACATCCAAGGGACTGCTCAGTGGGACATCTGTATTGCCCTTCTCCCAAGGCTCAGGGGACAACACAGAAGAGGAGGAACGATTCTACGAGCCAGAGGTTAGGAAGGATGGGGACAAGGCTGTCTTCTGGACCAATGTACTCATGAGCTCACAGCAGCTCAAGCCAGCAGCACTGCAGATGGCCTCCCAAGTTCCTGCCCCTAGCTGAGTGTTAATGGCAGCTGATGGCTACTTGAGAGGAAGTGGTGACAGCTTTCCTTAGGGGGGTAGCCTCTGACAACTTTCCTTAGGGGGGTAGCCTCTGACAGGCAGACCATGCTCCAGTCGATGTCCCTGTGTCTGCATGAATGTGTGAGATTCCCAGTGAGTAAAACTACAAGTTATTAAATACTAGATCATTGGAACCCCTATCCCCAGCTCTATGCTTCACAAGAAAGCCAATGTCCTAAGTTTTGGGGAGTTCTAACCTAAATGCTGCCATCGAGGCCGAGTTTTTCAAAAACTCAATCAAGTGCTCCTTATATCACGCACTCCCCTTTCTGATAAAACAAGCCCAAGACAAGACTTTTCCCCCAGACAGTTATGATTTAACTTGTTTTAATGTAGTCTGCTATAAAAATGAAGACTTCTGCATGGTACACTTGGCCTTACAAATGTTAATGCTTGTGTTACACCTAGCACATCATTAGATTCTGCTGACCAGTATCAGCTTCTTTGATATGGTTAATACCCAAATTGTGAATCATGGAACTTTTACTTAGTGCACACACTCACAATCTACTGCAAACTGAAATACTAATCTATAAAATCTAGCTGACTTATTGGATCCATTTCAGGATTGTGCTTATCTCAGAAGATAGGAACTAGCAAAAATACACATTTCTTTTGCATATTCCACCCCTGTATTATACTGTAAAAGAAATATCGTTCAGTGCACCCCCCAAGAAATAAACTCCCTTATAGCATTTCTCTTTATATATATCTATCTCCAAACAGAAGAAGAACACAATGCAACTTCTAAGATTACCATTTAAAGCAAGAGAGGTAAGAACACTCAGGCCCTGCAGGCTCTCCTGATGAGAAGGTTCTGCCTTTGATCATCACTGGTCCGTTTTGGCTCCGCAATAGGAGTAAATTCAATGAAGAATTGCTCGGGACAGTTTCACATGTCTCCATCATTTCAGCAGACGCCCTAGGACACCAGCCACACTTTCATGTGCCATGCATTTACCTTAAGCATTTAAACTGTAAGCTGTAGAGTCAACAGTATACTCTGTTGTTGACTTGCCCACCAAGATTTTAATCACTTGCCTCTTGCCCACTGACTCAATGGGTTAATAAAAATATGACTAAGCATTATTAGCTAAATTATTAGGGAGACTTTGTTTTCAGCTCTGTGGTTCAAGAAGAAAATCAATGTCTAATTCCTTGTGAGTTATCTGAATGGGCCCACTGAATCCTTTGGTTTTGCAAACATGATCAGGTGTTCTCAATGATCACCCATTCTCCTTCCCAATAAACAGTAACAGTAGGCCAGGGGCTTCTGGGTAGATGCTGGCCAGAACAATTTATGTAAACACACCAAGGCCTTCCTCTCTCATTCTGGATAAAAAACTGTGTAACCAGTGTCCTGAGCTGGTCTGTCGGGGTTCTGCTTGCCAAGAGCAAGACTGCTCTGTTCTGTGGACTTGGTCAGATGTAGCTGACACAGTGGAGAAGCCTGGGGGTTTCTGTCTATACAAACTCACTACAAGGTAACAGTACAGGTTCTAGGAAGGGAGAGGCTGCAGCTTGGTAGCCTGCAAGCTAAAGTCATTTGCAGCCATGTCTGTCTAATCAACAGCATTTAAAAAACATTTAAAATCAGAATGAGAATCTTCTTATGGGAATCTCAATTCCATGAACGTTTAGAGAACTGGTAACCTTGATGTGCAATTTTTGCATGACAGGAGCTGGGGCTCAAAGGGGTGGCCCTGTTACACGGGGCTGGGGTGCTGTCCCACTCACTCACTCGGCTGAGTTCTGTGGCACTAGGACTACTTAATGGGCTTTCCTATGATGCTGACGATGCGAGCTTAGTTTGGGATTGTCCACTTCCTTGTCAAATGGATTTCTCTGTTGACTGACTGGCTCCAAGTCACATCTAATTGCTTTGGTAGGTAATCTTAACATGCGATTGATTCTACTTTGTCCTTTATGCTACACGGCAAACTCCAGATATACAATCGCACTAATACTTATGTGCTTGAGTGTGAGAATGCTCAACATGTAAAAGGGGCATGTACTATACAGATATAGGTATACTCCCATTTGGTTCCATAGATAGAAGTGCTGGCAGCATGGAGAGTGAATGTAACAATTTGGTAAAATCTGTATAATTCTGACTTACAGTATTACAAAGACTGACTTTTAAGTTATTGCTTTTTGATCACAGAATAAAGAGTCATTTGTCATTATGTCATTTCCTATTCAAGTAAAAGCAACCAGAATCAGAAGCTCCCATGGCCGATGCTTGAGGGTGGATTTAAAAGGAGCCGTGACTTCACTACTCAAGAAGTGATGCAGGAAACGGAGAATGACTTAAGTTTTCAAAAGCACAAGAAAATCAGCACCCCAACTGCTAAGTGCTCTGGAGGGTTTCTTGAGGGCTTTACAGAGCTCAGCCTGACAGAGTTCCCGCTCGCCCTTTAGAAGGATTTCCACTTTACTTATGCAAACCTCGGTTCAGAACACAAAGCTGGCATTAAACAGTCAGAGAGGATTAAAAGCAGTGTTGGTTTTGACATTCAGATTCACAGAGGATCTCATTTGCTGCAAGAAATGCTCTGTCTTTTGTTTCTGCCGCAGAATCACATTCCCGTGGCAGGAGATTTCAGGCACTTTTAAAACATGTTCATCTGGAATAAAAATCTGCACACACCGCTTCTGCATAATTTGAAATGAGTGCTGAGTAATTCATTCTAGCCCTCCGACTGACAGCAGCACCTCCTGGTCCTCAGTCAGCTTCCCCATCGCACGCTCTATGCTGGTGACTGCCGAGCTTGAGATGTGCTATGTCTATGAGGTCCCCTTCTAGCTTAGTACAAAGAGGTGAGTCATAAAAATCCAAAGTACTCAATTTCTACTTAAAAAAATACAAAAAGGTAAATACACTGAATGTATTATACAGATGGCTGTAGCTACTATCAAATAAATAACATGATCTGACTCCAGGGTTTAACTCTGAGCTCTCGGACCAAGTCTGATGGAATGTCAAATGTGGAGACTCACCCCTAGGGACTAGCTGCTGGTAGGCAAAAGTATCTCAACATCTTTGCCATTGGCCACCATGGCACTGGGGGAGCAGCTGCTGGCCAGGTCTTCTGTGACAGCCGGGGAGGATGCCTGGGAATGAGTCTTGGTCACTGCAGTGGTGGCAGACTGCGAAGGGTTGAGGCCAGGCTTTTTGGGTGGGATTGGTGGGGGGTTTCCTCTCTCGGCTCTGGGAATGGTTGGGGATTTGATTCCTGGAGAGAGGGGGCTCAGAGGGCTGGACACTTTCCCTGGAGTGGGTGAATGGCTGGTGTCACCTCTTGGACTGGCAGAGCTGGCCAGATTTCGGTAGTCTGTCCCAAAGGGAGAACTGTTGGGAGAGACTGGCTTAATTGGGCCTTGGTTAGTAAATCTGGAGAGCACCTGAGTGACTGTGTTTCGGGCCAGCTGCTTGGCAGCAGAGTTGTCTAACAGGGTAGGGGACAGGTCCCTGGATGGAGGGCTCTGGAGACCGCTGGCTTGCTGATCCTGATCTGCCTGGGACTGAAATTTGTGCCGAGCCGCATGGAAGCGCTGGTTGATCCCTACTTGGTAGGAAGACTGGTAGCCCGGGCTGCTGACTGATGACCCCAAGAGACGCTTGGTTAGAACTGGGGAAGAGCAAGGAGATGATGTCAGAGAGGAAGAGGCCGTGCTGCTGGGAGACAGGGAGCTGCCACTGGAAGGGAGGTGACTGGGCATTGTGACTGGAGTCTCAGTTCCTACAGGACACCCACCATTCTCCACTGGCTTCTCCTGGGCCGATACTGCAGATTTCTCCCGTGGAGGCCCTTGGTTTTCTGTGCTGCTGTCTGAGGTCAACTCCCTGGTAGTCTGTATCTCTGGGTCACAGTGGCCATTAGCTTTTGCATATGAGTAAGCCGCTGTGGTGGGACCTGGAAGACCAGTGTCTGTCAGCTTGGTTATGACGCTCCCGTGGCTTCTTTCTGTCTGAATACTCTCTGTTTGGCAAAACACAGACACTCGCAAGGGAGGCTCCGTGGCTGTGCCTCTGGACGTGGTCACTGGCTCCCTGCCCCGCTCACCAGTGCTGTGGTGCTGCTGGGCTGCCTCTAGGTCTTTCACAAGCTTCTTCAGGCTCTCCATCTCCTCCTTCAGGGCGCGGGTCCGGTTCTCCTCTCGGTTCAGTTTGGCTCTCAGCTGCTCCCTTTCGATGTCAAACTCAGACAGCTGCTTCTCCACCTGGGCCTCTGTCTGCAGGCCCCGCTTCCTCTCGGCTGCCAGCTCTTCCTCTAGCTTGCTCGCCCGGCTCTTCTCCTTGTCCAGTTTGAGGCTCAGCTCTCCAGCCTTCTGCCCTTCCTCGGCTGCCTTGCTGGTGGCCTTCCTGCACTCAAGTACCAGCATGGAAGAGAGCTGCTTGTGACGGGAGCGCTCCTCCTCCAGCTGACTGGACAGCTTCTTTTGTTCTTTTTCAAACTTTTTCACTTGGGACTTTTCAAATTCCAACTAGAAAAGAAAAATGCCACCACACCTCTTGATTAGAGAAGGAAAAGAAGGAATGTACTGACAATGATCACGCAGGGCGCCCTCACCGGCTGCTCTCTGGTGCACGGTATTAAGTTTGTACAGCACGGTGTTTAGGTTAATTAGTATTTTTGAAGTATGAGAACACCCTACACAGAACCCCACACACTATGATTTAATCTTTCTTGATGACTTGGGAGGCATTTGAGTTCCTAACTGCCTCAGGGTGAACAGCAGGAATATGATGCACCGTTGTGTTTTAGGTATGCGGAGAGGCCTTAGAATCAGCCAAAACAAATAACAGAATAACACATAAGATGGATCTGGGCATGGATGCTGTTGAAAATCAAACTTGAAGTTGCAGCAATCATTCTGTCTGATCTTTACAAAAAGTAACAAACATAAATAGCTGCACTGAGACCCTGCTTTCCTTGTTTTCATTAGACAAAGGCTTTTACTCTGAGACTCGCTTTGAATTTGAAATCCTCCTTCCAACTGGTAGGAGAGAGGCATGAACCACCATCCTTGGATCTACACAAATGTAGCTTGTTTTACTGTCTAACATTATCATACAGACTGAGAGGGAAGGGGTGGATGAACCCTCCTAATCAGGAATTTCCAATTCGAGATACACTGATAGATGGGGAAACCAGTTCAGTAAACCATGATCATACTTAAAAAAAAAAAGATTCAAGAGTGTGAGTCAAGGCTACCCTGCTCTCCATGGTGAGCGCAGCACCACTCACTGTAGAGTACAAGAATAAACAGATGGTTGGCTCATGTCCTGTGAGCTCTGTGCTGTGGAAATCATTCAGTCCCAAACTGGGGTTTCTGCCCTGCCTTTATCATTTAGTTTCCGGATTAAAGACACACACTACCTTTATATTTACAATAAGGCTTAACCAGAACAAAAGCTGGGCAGATATCTACTTTCTATGCTATAAGAATCTACTTTCCTATTGATAACTCCAACTTATTATTTACTATGTTTAATCTGGGCTGCTCTTAAACTCCAATTGGCCAGCCCTCAGGGCCACATTTTCTAGGCTCACCTAACCCATGGTGGCTCCTCCTCCATCCTTTTCACCTTCTCTTTCTCGTGTTTCTCCTGTCACCCCAAATCCTGCCTATGTCTCATCTGCCCAGCTATTGGCTATTGGCATATTTATTCACCAATCAAAAATAACTTGGGGCAAGATCACACAGGGTCACTTGGGTCTACGTGTAGACTGTGTCATGTGTGGGACAACCAGAACTTGGGGGCCCAATCTTAGCATTAAAGGACAAGCAAGACCGCCCCTCAACATTCTACTTCAGGCGTACTGGCTTGGGACAGGCGGTGCTGTTACTGTAGGTCTCAGAGATCTCTAAAGGATGTGCTATGAATGACAGTTCTACTGAGTGATCTATGTTTTTTTTATTTTTAAAATTATGTATACTTGTATGTGGGTGAGGGCTCTGTGTATGTGAGTACAGGTGTTACTGTAGACAGGAGGAGGGTGTCAGATCCTCTGAGCTGGAGTTACCGGAAGGTGTGAGACACCTGATGTGGATGTGAGGAACCAAAGTGCTTGCTCGCTCTTAACCCCAGTCCCAAGTTATCTCTGTTTAAAAAAAAGAAAAAAAAAGACATTTTGGGAATAGCCGTGATAAACACGGGCCATTCTATCTTCTCTGTAAAGACTTATAACATAATTCTGTACACTGACGTAAGCCTAAGCAGCATCTCTCTAGACAAGGCCATCCTGCTCCTCCTTCCCGAGTTACCTGCTGCGTCAGTCTCTCCCTCTCCTTCTCCAGCATGTAGGTGACATCATCTCCTTCAGCAGTATCCTGTGCATGCCTCTGTCTTTCTTCTTCAAGGTCAAGAATCACCTGTAAAGGATTTTAAAGCATTAACTTCCAAATATCGACTCAACACTTACACTACTCAAGACTTGAGGGTTCCAGATTAAATGAGCAAACACATGAAATCCAGCCAGGGCTGTCGAGGCACACGCTGTCGCAGCAGGGTGAGAGACATGTGAGCTATGTGCTTGAAAGCAAGATGTTTACTCTGTTGAAGTATGTGCAAAAGAATGCAAACAGAGACAAGAGAGAAACGAATTAGCTGTGGGGTTGGGAAGGTTTGAGAACCAGCAGAATTCTGGGAAATCACAGGCAGTTTATTCTGACTAGGGACCTGCTGGGGCGAGCCCTGTTGCGGTGGGTGGCACCACACAAGGCTGAGGTGTTCCTCTCAATGCTAACACAGGAGGCACCAAAGCTCCAGCATGAAACTAGAGATCAAATCAGAAGAACATCCAGTGCCTTGCTTAACTAACAACACACGTTTGTACACCCAGATCACCTGGGAAAGACTCCTACTTCATCCTGTGTGCAGAAGGCTCAGTTACTGGGATCTGACCTGGTGATTTTCCACAAGAATTTAACGAACGACTTGCCCACTTATCCTACTCCATTTAATCTTGGTGCTGAAGGCTCTAAACCAGTTTCCAGGAAAGTAAAAGCAGAAATGGACATTTCTCATGTATTCTGCCCAAACCCCACAGCATCTGACATGTGACTGTATCGTTTGGTAGCTTCTGTTTCAGAGCGGCTCAGCCTAGACTCTAGGGCTGTCAGTTATGTTGATGGTCAGTTCTTAAGATGTTGCCTCATAACAATTTTAGGAATGAAGAAAGAACATTTTCTATAACACAGAACCCCACTTTAAAGTTTAAAATGAAAACAAACAAACTTGGTGACACATGCCTATCCTCTAAGTAGACAGAAGGCAGAGGGAGGAGGATTGCCATGACTGTGAAGTTAGCCTCATCTACACAATGAGTTCGAAACCAGCCAGAGCTATACAGATACAGGGAGATCTAGTCTCAAAAAATAATTAAATATAAATAAAAACTAAAATTAAGATATATTAGTGTACTTCCTGTTGAGCTAAAAAAATCTAGTTTTTAAATGTAATAGAATGCCTTTTGGTTAAATGTATTATCTAGTTTGAGAGCCCTTTAAAATTATAGAAAGCAATAAAAATACTATAGAGTCTCAGAGATGAGAGACTTTAGTAGGGGAGAAAGTTTTTTCAAGGATTTATTAAATTTATTTATGCGTGAGTATGTGCACACATGAGCATTGTTGCCCATGGAGGCCAGAGGCACTGAATTCTATGGAGCTGGAGTTACAGGTGGTTGTGAGCTGCCTGAGTGAATGTGTTAGCAAGTAAACTCGGTTCTTTGGAAGAGCAGTTAGTGCTCATCACTGCTAAGCCATCTCTCCAGGCCCCAGACAGGAAGGTTTAAGAACATTCTGAAATGGAAAATAAGCTTGGGGAGAGACAGTGCTTTGGTAACAGGGAGTGAACCATCTCACCCTGCAGGCTCCAAATTGCTGGAACCTTGGAAAGCAGGTGCTGTAGGGAGTCTGGTTCAGAGTCTGGATTTTCAAAGACTAGATAAATAAGAGACTCTTCCTTAAACTGGGTATGAGAAGCAGTATCTGCAATCCCAGGGCTTGAGAGGTAAAGTCAAAAGGTCATCTTTAGCTACCCAGTGATTTAAAGCCCGAGGAGGGTAGATGCGGTGGTGTGTGTGTGTGTGTGTGTGTTAGTGTCACAAATCCATGTTTCGAAACAACAGAGATAAAGCTACCCTTGAGTGCTGGGGGCACTGGGACAGGGAAGAAGTGCCCGAGGAACCCTCCTTCCACTTCAAGCACAGTGACCAGACCATCTGCTGTGCAGATCCGAATCTTTCCGGGAGGACGAGGGCTTATTGATAATAGCGACGGCAAAGCAAAGGGTAGATACGGAATCTTCAGCAAACTTGGACTATAAGCCTACTCTATGTACAGACCTCTAAGTACTAACTTATTACTGGCAAATTTAGTGCCAGCTTGGGTAAAACACCCAAGAGCAGCTAGGTACTGCAGGTAGACACGCTGCTATGCATGTTCTAGACGACACAGCCTGGGTCAGACATGCTGCCATGCATGTTCTAGACGACATAGCCTGCCTGGGTCAGACACATTGCCACAAATGAAACATTTGGGATAGACTCTTTTTGGCCACAGGCAACTTTTAGATTTTGATTAAAAGTATAAAAAATACACTTTCCATAAAAATGCATACACTTCTGATATTTTATATATTTCAGGGGACTTGTGGGTCATGTGTGACTGACCTACCCATGGTTAAGGACTTATCCTCTGGACTCAGTGAAGAGAAACAAAGGCTGACTGACAGGCAAGAAGACCCAGCTCAGGGGCAACTTACCAGATGTGGCTTTAGCAGAGAGCTCCCGTGGAGATATAACCCTGAGAACCAACTAATGTCTACTGAATTTGCTGACGTCATCTCCCGGATTAAAATGTCTCCTACAAGCCATGGCCGATGCCTGCCCCTTGTAGGTCCAAATCTAAATAGCTAGCTTTCTAAAATGCAGACGCTTGTCAAACCTTGCCTATAGGCAAGAACAAGCTGGAGGAGGACTGCACACATTGGAGTTCTCAAACCTGAAACTGCAGGGAGCACAAGTTTGCCCTGCATTGCAGTGTAGAGAAGACTTAAAGGCAAGCCATCCCAGAAGCTGTTTACAGCCTTACACCTTGTAATGAAACCAGAAACCAGAATAAAGGGAAACAATTTCATGCTTGCATGGTTAGTACCAAGTGGATTTATATTCCCTCTCTTCCCTAAATACCTGTTAATCTTTTTAGTTATCACTTAAATAAGCAAGCAGAGAATGATCTGTTCAGCTACAAGCATGGTTAAACAACAGCTTGCTGCTAAAGTTTGGAAGACTGAGATTTTGGAATTAAAAAAAAAAAAAAGGCACCAAGAATTTTGGAGTGACTCATCACAGATGAATGTCATCTTTAGTAACGTCTGGACTTGTGCAATGACCCATTTCCCTTTGTGCCTGGACTCCTGTGTAACTGAAGAGTCTGATACCCACGAGCTCCCCAGCCCTGTCCAATGCCCATGAACACTGGAGGCGAGTCCCCTGTGGATTTCCGAAGCCCAGCCTGGCTCTGGGCAAGCCTACCTTGCGGTGCCTGCTCTCGGCCGCGGCCAGCTGGGACAGCATGCGCTCCTGCATGTTCTTGCACTGTTTCATCACCGCCTTGAGGACAGAGAGGGGGTTTGTGCACACCGGCTGCTTCTCACTGTCATTTTTCTCCTTCAGTGTTTCAAAATCTCTCTGAAGAGCCATTAGAGGGTCACTGATGTTGTATTTTCCATAGCGTTCTTCAATGAAAGTATCTCTGTGTTGGGCCTGAGAATAAGAAAAAAACAAACAAAACCCCAAACCATTAAAGAGAGGAATGTGCTGCAATACCAAAGGTGGTAGCATTAGTGTAAATCTGACTACAAATGAGGAGACACCAGGAGGTGGTGCCGGGTAGTAATATGAACACAGACCCAGTATTACACGTGATCCAGAGCCGGTTCGGCCATATTAATGTGGGTGATTTTATAGCCTTATAAAGTAGCACTAATCATCTCCACTTTGCAAATGGAAAAATCATTAAAAAGAGGCTAACTACTCAGCTAGCCAACTGTCAGAACAGGTACTTAAACCCAGCTAGCATGGTTCTGGAAGTCCCAAATCTTTTTGTTTGTTTGTTTGTTTTTTGAGACAGGGTTTCTCTGTGTAGCCCTGGCTGTCCTGGAACTCACTCTGTAGACCAGGCTTGCCTTGAACTCAGAAATCCACCTGCCTCTGCCTCCCAAGTGCTGGGATTAAAGGCATGTGCCATCACTTGGAAGTCCCAAGTCTTAAAGCAACAAACCCAGTGCCTCCACATGTCTGTCTGTGTTACCTGCAGGTTTATCTTATCTTTCTCCTGTGTGGCATTTGCATTCCTAAAGTGTTAAGCATGATGACTTTATCAGTTTATGTACTTAACAACAAACCAGGTGCCAGCAGGTGTGGACAGAGGAGAATTCCGGACTCCTTGTACAGAGAGAACTTGAGTTCACAGCTGATGGCTCAAGAGGTGGGTAGGTACATAAAATGCCAGCCACACACAAAAATCCCTTCTACCCCCACCAAATTCAACCCCTACCCCTCCTTCTCAATCTCTGATCACCCTCTCCGTTCCTTAGGCCTTTCTGTTCCTCCTGGCAACCAGGTATCTAAGGATCAACAAATGTTTGGAAAGATACTTCAGTTTCCTTCTTGTCTTCCCTCTGCTCAGGAAAGCTTTAGGAATGACCTGATATGAGCAATAAGTACCTCATGTCTGTAAAGAGAGCGGCACGAGCAGTGTCTACACAGACTGGGCATGGGGCATATGCTCAGGAGGCAGAGTGGCACGAGCAGTGTCTACACAGGCTGGGCATGGGGCATATGCTCAGGAGGCAGAGGCAGCTGGATCTCTGCGAGTCTGAGGCGAGCCTGAGCAACATTCTGAGACTCTATCTTAAAACAACTAACAAACAAACTATGACGAAAGCCCCAGTGCTGGCCATGGTGGTACAAGCCCACAAGTCCTGCGGGAGAGGCTGAGATGGGGAGATCCTAAATTGAGGTCAGTGTGGGCTATGCAGTGAGACAAACACGCTTTCTGTTTGATTTCTGGTTTGACCTACAGTCATCCTATCACCAGATGACTGGAGCAGTTTGAGGATATTTACACAGTAGACACAGACACTGAAAGTGCAAATATTCTTCTTTCTTTTTAAAAATCCCTATGTGTACTGGAGTATGGAGGAGGCCCTTGGCTGGGGAGGAGGCTGGTCTTGGATTCTGGCTGGACTGACAGACATGGGCCACCACACTTGGCCTCTTTCCTGGAGTCTCCTATAGCCCTTGCTCTTCTGATAAAGCCAACCAACCCTGTACCACTAGCATAGTAAATGCTACTATCACCAAGATTGGTTCTGTAGCCCGAAAGAGAGAGATTAAGCTAGAGTCTTTTTTTTTTTCTTCCGAGACAAGGTTTTTCTCTGTGTGCCCTGGCTGTTCTGGAACTCACTTTGTAGACCAGGCTGGCCTTGAACTCAGAAATCCACCTGCCTCTGCCTCCCAAGTGCTGGGATTAAAGGCATGCGCCATCACTGCCCGGCCTTAGAGTCTTTTTAAATTAGGGTTAATAATCTTTTCTTTTTAAAACACTGGGGAGTTGGGATGGCGAGCAGAAGCTGGGACGGCGGCGGCGGCGGCGACAACGACTCTGGCCATGGAGCAACTGGTGACACGGATGTTAGTTTTGCAAAGAAGCTGCCTGTTGAGTTTGAGTGTAGAGTTAACCAGTCCTAAAACTTGACTTTAAAAACCCACACGGTGATTATCTTGTGTGACAGTAAGTATCAGAGTCCCAAGCAAGAATAGCCTTAGCCTGAGAACAGTCGTTAGGCTGTCTGCTTTCTGATACTTCAGAGTGATTCCATAGTCACCTGCATGGTTAATTACAATCCACACCAATACACAGCTTTACCGCAGATGGAAGGGAGCTGTGGACAGACTAAAAGGCTCTGGTCACACAGCAATTCCACCACAGGGCCAAGCCCAAACAAGGTCAGCTTGAAGGCTGTATTTATGATACTAAACACCAGAATAACGGGAGAAATTCGTTTTTCAACCAATTTATGGGCTACATGTTTAACTGTAAATAACAGTGATAAGCAAAACCAAATGCTAAAATGTAATGAAAATAACTGTTGTGGGGGTATGTGCTGGCTACCTGTTGCTGCGTAACAAGCAATAAAGTCAGCAGCTTAAATAATACTTATTTTATCTCATGTGGCATCTGATGGTCAGGAATCTAGGATGAGGGGTTAGCTTGAGTAGTTCTAGATTGGGATCTCATGAGGGTCTATTCTTTTTTTTGTTTGTTTGTTTTGTTTTTGTTTTTCGAGACAGGGTTTCTCTGTGTAGTCCTGGCTGTCCTGGAACTCACTTTGTAGACCAGGCTGGCCTCGAACTCAGAAATCCGTCTGCCTCTGCCTCCCGAGTGCTGGGATTAAAGGCGTGTGCCACCACGCCCGGCTCAGCATTAATATTTTAATAATTTTTACCTATTAAAAATGTATATGAGGGGCCAAAGCTTAAACCAATCAACTTCGTATTTCAGCATTTTTGCTTCAGTGACAATATAAACTTCAGCTGAATAAAAATTCCTACATTGCCTGAAAACATGTTGGTCTTTAATTTCAGAGAAAAGAAAAATACTGGCTTGCTAGATAGACTGACGACAGAGGTCCCATCAACAGCCAGAACACCAGCCACCTACTATTCCCTCATCTCACCTCACAGGCTGGAGGAGACACATCACTAGAGAAAGCTTAAAACGGCGTCACAGACTAGCCATGCTTAGTCCCCAAGCTCCGCGGCACTCTCACTGCCTTCAAAAAGGAAGAGGTGGGCACTCAGGCTATGGCGGCAGAACTGAGAGGTTCAAACCAGCCCAAGCCACATGAGCCACACAGGAAGATTTTGTTTCAAATAGTCACCCTTCCCCCACAAAGAAATAAAGCAGTTTCCTTTTCTGCCTTCCTAGTGTGAAGTGTGTAACAACAGGAGTGTGCATAATCCACTCTTGGGCAGGATACCAGCCACTATATTCTTTGGATGAGAAGTGGCTCTGAATCTAAAGGTAAAGAGTTAGTCTAGGATGGCTCAGTTGGTAGAGGGCTTGCCTAGCATGCATGGAGCCCTGTGTTTCATCCACAGCATAGCATAAAACTGGGTGTGCTGGTGCATGTCTGCAGTTTCAGTGCTTAGGAGGTGAAGGTGGTGGATTCAAGGTCATTTCCAGCTAAATATTAAGTTTGGGGCCAGCCTGGGTTACAAGAGATCCTGTCTTAAGGCAAAGCAAAACAAACTAATAACTCAGCACACAAGATGGCTTAGCTGGTAAAGTTACTTGTTGCCAAGCTTAATGACAAGGGCCTACTCCTATAAGCTGTCCTCTAACTTCTACAAGAGTGAGGTGATTATTTAACTGCCTTTGAAGTAGGATGCACTTCAAATACTCCCTTCAAAGTAATCTTCAAGCACAGATATTTATAAAGGCTATTATTTACATAAGATTAGACAATTATTTATTATTATTTGGCCAAAGTGTCCTAAATTCTATTCAGAACTGAGAGTAGATTTAATCTTAGCAGCTGTGAGTGTGGCCGCAAGGAGTGTTAGTTATCAACACCCTAATTCCAAAGTCTGTCACAGGTTTTGATGAAACCCAAGGAATGTGGAGTATTTCTGTCCTTCTGTGGGATCCCTTCCCTCCAGGAGTGAGGCTATGGGGGCTATGGTACTTTCTGGTCTGGAGCCATATGCTTACCTTTTTGATGTGGGGAAGAAAAGGTGTACGGGAATTTAACAGGGAAGAAAGAACAGATAAAGGGCAAGTATTCCTGAACATAAATTAAGGATTTCAATGTACATAAAAACAAACAAACAAACAAACAAACAAACAACCCAAAAAAACTCTTTACCTTTCCCAGCAGTTTTAGGTTTACAACAGAAGTGAGTGAGTTAAGAGGTTTCCTATATATTCCCATTGGCACATGCTTAGGGCTCTCCCCTGACAACCACCTCTCATTAGAATGGGTCATGGAACCCAGGACCTCCTAGGTAAGCAGCCGGGCTACAACTCCATTTCTTCATCGTCCTGCCAGGTGATCACACATCCCTTAAGTCACAATGAAAGTTTAAAAACAGGCACTGAAGCTGGGTGGTGGTTGTGCACACATTTAATCCCAGCACGTGGGAGGCAGAAGGCAGGTGGATCTTTGAGTTTGGGGCCAGTATGGTGAACAGAATGAATTCCAAGACAGCCAGGGCCACAAAGAGAAACTGTCTTGAAAAACCAAAACCAATGAACCAACCAACCAGCCAACCAACCAACCAACCAACCAAAAAAGCAAAAGTAAAAACAAACAAACAAACTAAACCAAAACAAAAGCCAGACACTGACCTTAAATGGAAAGAGAAAATCCAAATGGCTAAGAAGTATACATTAGAGTTCAGTTTAGGGCTAGAGAGATAGCTCGGTAGGTAAATAGTTCTTTCTGTGCAAGCATGAAGTCCTGGGTCCAAATTCCCAATACTCATGTAAAAAAGCTGGGAGTGGCCTCTCATGGGCCTGTAAGCCCACCACTGGGTGTGTGTGTGTGTAGACAGAGGCTGACTGCCAGCTAACCCTAGGTTTAGGGAGAGATCCTGTCCTGGGGAATAAAATGACGAATGGAGAATGATCCGCTTCTTCCCTGTCCCCATATGTACAGACACCATACAAACATATACATCCCAGTTAAAGCACAAAATATTCTTAATCTCAGCAGAAGTTACCTCGTGCCCCTTCCCACCAGAAGTCTCCCTCGCAGGGCCAACCCAGTTTTGAATTCTTTTGTTTTCACCAACTTCATTTTGTCTGTTCCACAGCTCCATCTAAACAGTCACACATACTACAGGCTTTTGTACCTGGCCCTTTCTGTTCTCAGTATAATAAAGTTCATGTTCATAGGTGGTATGTCTGTAACCTGTCCTCTATTTTTTTTTTTTTTTTTTTTCGAGACAGGGTTTCTCTGTGTAGCCCTGGCTGTCCTGGAACTCACTTTGTAGACCAGGCTGGCCTTGAACTCAGAAATCCACCTGCCTCTGCCTCCCGAGTGCTGGGACTAAAGGCATGCTCCACCACGCCCGGCTACCTATCCTCTATTGCTGCACTGTATGCTACTATGTGAATGTACTGTATTTATTTATTCTCTTGACTGATGTTTGAGTCTATTAAGCTGGATTCTTCTATGAACAAAGCTGTATTAGCAACAGAGTAAGAGCTGTTTGCAGACGATATAGATGCTTCTTTTGTAATTACAGCTAATTAGTTTGTCTAATCATGAGAATTTCTCCATCAATTTCCAGAGTGGGTCTACTACACTACTGCTTATCAGCAGCTTGGAAGCGTTCAGGTCTCATTCTTCCCAGCATCTGCTGTGGTCAGGCTGTATTTCAACAGCAGCTGCAGCAGGATCTCATTGTCCTGACTGGTACCTACTGAATTTAGCACCTCTCCATTTTGTTATGTATATATGAGAAAGAGTGTGATCGCATGCACATGTGTGAGTAACCATTTATATGCCACACAGAGCATGTATGGAGGTCAGAGGACAATCTGCGGGAGTCAGTTTTCTGGATCTTTCTACCATGTGGGCCCCAAGAACTGAACTGGGGTCACCGGGATGGATGAAAAGCACCTTTACTCACTGAGCCATTTTGCTGGGTCCTCAAATCAATTTTAACAACAGCAGCAGAAATAGGGATGCTAACATCCAAATGCTTATTACCTGAAAACAGTGTGCTGAGTTTTCATACCGCCAAGCTAACCCTAACAAGCTCTCTCTTCTTTGTTTGCTTAAGACAGGTCTGGCTATATGGCTGGTCTAGAACTGAGATCCTTGTGCCTCTTGGTCTCCTGCGTGCTCTGCATACAGGATTCACCACCAACCATGCCCAGCGTGCTCTGCATACAGGATTCACCACCAACCATGCCCGCACAGATTCCTCTTCAGCTAAACAACACCATCATCTCCATTTCTTTTAGTAGAGATTAAATGGTAGCATCCAACTTTCTCAGAGCCGAGAAGCTAGTCCACAGTGAGTAAGAGGAGGAGGCTGATGCTCTCAGAACTTAGCAGGAATGAGCTTCCGATTAGGCCCTAACTTCTGAGTCTGGGCAGCTAGGAGTCTGCACAGCAGAGAGTAATCCTGGGTTCTTCTCCGCTTCCTCCCTGCCTCAAAACCGAAGAGAAGTTGCCGCAGAGCACTGTGAGGGGTGAGGTTATTTCAAGCAAGTTCCTCCTGGGTTACCTACAAGTGTGTTGTGTCCCCTATGTCACAAAGTAAAATCTACTTTGCATCGTGTCTCAACTATGAATGACACTGGAACAGACAGAAGATTCTAACAAGTCTGACTGTTGACTCTGCTTTTCTATTTAAGGTAAAATAAATATATAAATTCTAATCTACAAAGGTATTAGCAGTACTATCTTATTTTAAACTAGAAAAATATTACTAGAAGAGATTTGGTTATAGAACAAGTATATAATATACAAAAGAAATGAAAAACCACATAACTGAAATATCCAGGATACTCAAACTTTGCATGCATTTATTTAGTACTTTATGTGTGCTGGGCAGTGCATATGCTGTGATGTGGGCAGTGACAGAGGAAGGCAGACTTGAACATGTGAGGCATAGTTCTCAGTCTTCAAGAAGATGAAAATCTGCTAATTTTTAAGAACAAACAAAAATTGAGGGCGGGCCTCTGCTTGTTTAATGGTTTCTGAACTGTATCACTCATGTTTAGAGGAACACCAAGTAGAGTTTATTTGATTGGAGTTTTCTAAGACACAGACTTTAAACTCCTAAGGAATAGGAAGGAAATGGCCAACCCTGGAAGTGGGTGGGCTCTGGCAGATAAAGAGTACAATCAGTGACTTAATGAATCACAGGAAATAGGGACAGCGGTGGTGATGGTGGGGAGACACTTGACCCCAAACTCCTGGAGTACTACACAATGGCACTAACCCACAGGCTGTGGGACACGGCAATTAATCCTATGAACCTAGAAACCTCTACTAGAGATGAACCGAGGCTGTGTACTCACTGTATTGAAAAGGCGCAGGGCTCAGTGAGAATAGGTATTTGCAGCCAAGACGGACACTGACAACCTGGGTTTGATCCCTGGGACCTACACACCAGAGGAAAAGAACTGACTCCCTAAAGTTGTCCTCTGACCTGTCTGCGCCATCCCAGCCAAGCTGTGTGAGCACTTGTGCAAAGTTTAGGAGTCCATTCTGACAAATTACAGTTACAGCAGGTGTGATGGTAAACACCTTAATCCCCGCACTAGAGAGCCAGAGGCAGGTGGGTTTTAATGAGTTCCACACCAGCCAACAGCACATTGAGACTCTGCCTCAAAACAGACAAATAGAGAAAGTCCAGTCAGGACCCACGTCACAGCTGCACAGCTTCCTTTGTCCCTCCCCAGTCACATTGCATGAGCTCCGTTTCCAGCACTAAGTGTGCCCTGCGCACTCCACCACTGAGCAACAGCCCCACGTGAGCCCCATCTGAAGCTAAGGAGTTTTTAAATTTTTCTTTTATTTTTATTATGTGTATGTGTTTTTGTATGTACTCATGAGGGCATGCTCCAGGAGGCACATGAAACCTTGGAAGTGGAGTTCCAGGCAGTTGTGCACTGCCTGATGTGGATGCTGGGAACTGAACCATAGTCCTCTGAAAGGCTAGCCTGTGTACTCTCTTAACTGTTGAGCCATCTCTCTAGTCTGAAGTTAGTTTGTACTTTATGTTTTAGATTTATTTATGTGTATGTGTACACATAAATGAAAAAAAAACATTTAAAAGTGTTAATTTGGAAAATAGAGAAAAGATGATGATAAACATTATCTAAAGATACAAACAACAACAACAACAACAACAACCCCAAAACAAAAAACCCCAAACCCTGAAAAACAAATTCCCAGTTGGGCGTGGTGACCCAAACCTTTGATCCCAGTACTGGGGAAGCAGAGGTAGAAGGATCTCTGTGAGCTTAAGGATAGCCTGGTCTACAAAGAGGGTTCCAGGACAGATAGCTACAAAGAGAGCCTGTCTCAAACTAACCCCCACCCATCAGAAAGAAAGAGAGAGAAAGAGAAAGGAAGGAAGGAAGCAAGGAATGAAGGAAAGGAAGAAAGAAAGAAAAGAAAAAAAGAAAGAAAGAAAAGAAAAAAAGAAAGAAAAAGAAAAAGAAAAGAAAGGAAAAGAAGGAAGGAAGGAAAAAAAGAGAAGAGAAGGAAGAAGAAAAAGAAGTGGCAATAAATACAAACCCCACAGAACTAGCATAAGTAAGTGCGTTCTGAAAGTCGGCATCTAATTCAGACAGATGCTCAAAAGCCCTCGGCTGGACACTGGGGAAATATACTTTCTAAGTACCTAGAAGGTGAGGACAGAGAACATGCACTGTTTAATACAGTATGGCCTGAGCAGCCTCAGTGGGAGTGGCCTTGCCCAGCATCTATAAGGTCCAGGGTTTGGGGATGAGGACAGGATTGGGAGGAGCTTGCGGGTGTTTGTTTTTCGTCTGATGCAAAGCTCCCATTATTACCCATGGCGGGAGGGGGCAGTGCAGATGACTACACCTCACCTTAGCAAGAAAGGATACTAAGACAAAATGTTCACTGAAAGTTAAAATGGGGTACGGGCTGGAGAGAAGGCTCAGCCCCCCTTAAGGGTACGGGCTGCTCTTCCAGAGGACCTGAACCGTCCTTGCAGCATTCACGTGGCAGCTTACAACTGCTTGTAACTCAGTTCCAGAGAAGCTGACACCTTCTTCTGGCCTCCACTGCTACTGCATGTATGTGGTGCACAGACATTTATGTAGGAAAAACACCCATATACAAAGCATAAAAATAATTTTCAGTTTAAAAAGTTAAAGTGAGAAAACTTGTTTCATTAAAGGAATCCACCCTGTGGACGGAGAGGTGCAGAGCAGTCATCTGCATCCTTTACAGATATGAAAGCCAACACCAAGCCCTGACTTCCTGTCTGAAGAACAAGCTGTTCCCAGACATGTAAATAACGTGACTGGATGGGAATCATCAACAGTGGAAGTTATGAAACTACTTTATTAGAGTTATGTCTCTCTTCTAAAAAGCACTAATAAATGCTATCCATTTTTGATAACCGAAATATTCACATAAGACTTAAAGGGTCCCAGTTCATTCTCCACGTGACACATAGCTGTGAGTACGACAGAGGCTCTGGAAACTGGGCTTCCAGAGTCAGAGGAGATTAAGGACCTGCGTGTGCCTCATGGAATTCCACTTGATGGAGGTAGGGGACCATGGATTTACACACAAAATACAAAGATCCTTGTAATGTCCAATGCTTATCAGAATTAACAGGTTACACATTACTGTAATCCCCAGTAAGGACAACCAGAAAAGAGAAATCATATTAAGTGAACACAGGTTTTATAAAACATGCATTGGGGTGCTCAGTAGATAAGATGCTTCCTGCCAGTTCCCAGCACATAGACCAGGCAATGTACTTGTAACTTCAGTTCCAAGACAAACACAGACATGACAGACAGACAGACAGACAGACAGACAAATAAGACAGATGGATAGGTAGGTAGATAAATGTAATTTCATAAAATAAAATAAAAAAACAAAAGCCCCAAACACAACCAACCAACCCAAACCACCCCCAATACAACACATCACAGTACAGTCATGAAGTGTGCCCGAACAGCTTCTGAACATATACCATGGGAACCACAGAGAAGTATAAACAGCCATGGAGGGCATGTCATTTAAATGTATGTGGAAGAAAAAAAATAATGAGAAATATTAAGACAAGAATGCCAAGAAGACCAAAGAGAGAAAGTGTAAAAGTAAGATGAGGGGCTGGAGAGATGGCTCAGTGGTTAAGAGCACTGGCTGCTCTTCCAAAGGAGCCAGGTTCAATTCCCAGCACCCACATGGAGGTTCACAATTGTCTATTACTTCAGTTCCAGGAGAATCCAATGCTCTCTTTTAGCCTACACAGGCACTAGGAATGCATGTAAGCGGTATACAGACATATATACAGGTGAAAAACTTATACACATTTAAAGAAAGTATGATGGCCCAGGGTGTCTGTTTGATGCCTGTCAGCTACCCAGCAACACCCTGTCTCAAGGACTGACCCCCCCCCCCCCCAGTAAGTTGCTTGAGTAATTTAATTAGAAGAGGCTATTAGGGGCTGGGGACTCAGAGGTGGAATGTTTGCCTTATGTGTTGGCTAGGTTCTGGGTCCAATCTCCAGCACAGAGGGGTGGTAGGCATTAGAAGTTCCATGGGCTTTCAGCAGGCAGATTTAAGTTGAGTGACAGAAGTAAAAAGTAAACGGGAGATGCAGGCACAGAAGGCAGAAGAAGACAAGCAACACTGAAATACTGAGTGTACCAAGGAGACGAGTTGTATCGCAGGCGGCTCATAATGAAGAGACTGGTCCAAATGGGCCTTACAGCAGGGCAAGAAGTAATGTAAGGGAAGAAATCGGAGGGCAAGAGACGACCGACAACTTTGTGAGCTGGCTTATTCCTTCCGCCTTGACATGAGATCTGAGAACTGAACTCAGGTTGGCAGCCTTTCGTCAGTGGGTAGTGGGCAGTGGGCAGTATGCACCATTACCTGCCTACTTTCATCAGTGGGCAGTAAGCATCATTACCTGCTGAGAGCCATCAGCTTTGGCAGCCCTATGTTTCCCATTTAATAAAACTCCCAATACATTCTCTAAATGCCTCCTTTCCACACAGACTGTCAGCAAGCTGACAAGATGGCCTCCTCCAGTCCTAATTATTTCTACAACTGGCTCAACATACTGACAGACCACAGATTTTGTTTTCAACTAAAACTTCCATAGTTTCCCTTACTTCTTTCTATAGGAGCTGCTAGAAATAACCTCTGACTTAACCTAAATCACGAGGCCAACACATGCGAGCAGACACAATGACAGGAAGTCAGAATAACAGGAATAAGCTGCTTCCTTTTTCTATCTGTCTTAGTTTCAGGCTGAGTGACTGCTGTAAGCTTGTCCCAACTGCCTGCGCTGGGACTGCCACTTCATAAGCAGAACCCCCTCTCTTCCTCCAAGGCATACCAGTCCCCCCTCCCCCCCAGCACACGGATCCCAGAGTTCACAGGGAGATGCCAGTCAAATGAGAAATTCACTGGCACCTGTAATCCCGCACACAATTCACAGCAAGACTGACACATCACAGAAAGCGGTCTACTGAACAGCTGACACCACATCATTGCTTTATGAGCCAGCTGATATATGAGGGTCCATGTTTTCAGGAATGAAAATCAATGCTTTATCACTTAGGAACACAGCTTCTTGTTCTAAATATCCGGTTTATGAACACTCATCGGTACCAATGGCCTTTGCCCTTCTCGTGGCTCTTTCCTGCCAGGGCACCCCACCTGCAGGTTCTTCCCTCTCACTAGTGCCGCTCCTCGGGTTACCCTCACCCCCATCCCCCACCCCTGTAGATGGTGTTAGGAGGTCCTACCATCTTCAGGGAACAAGCTGACGGGGAGAATGGAGAGACTTTGAGAGGTTTCCCCTACTAGACTACAACTTAGTATTTTTCCAGGTTATGGTTTTATGTTTCCACATATCACATTGTGGACAGTATTCCCTAGGACAAAGACCATTCCTTACCAGTCTGGAGGTTCTCCACTCTGATTCCATTGTAACTGTTGTAAAAATTTTTAATCCCAATCTGGGGTTTCTACCCACTTTCAATCATTCAGTTCCCAGATAAAAGACATACAACTTTTATTATTTACACTATAGCTTAAGCAGCACAAGAACCCGGCAGATGTCCACCGTCTACGCTATTAGAATCCACCTTCCTATCAGTAACCCTGAGTTTGTACTTACTATGTTTCTGGGCTGCTTTTAACTCGGGACCACGTTTTGGTGACTCACCTAACCTATCGCAGCTTCCTCTTCCTCCTCACCTTTTCTCTCCCTGGTGGTTCTCTGACCCCCTAGAAGGTTCTAGGCTCGAGAACCTAAACCCTGCCTATGTCTCTTCAGTGCTTATGGCCCACTGACGAAAGACTGATGAAAGGCTGCCGACCTGAGTTCAGTTCTCAGATCTCATGTCAAGGCGGAAGGAATAAGCAAGCTCACAAAGTTGTCCTGGCCTCCACACACACAGCGTGGCATGGTCACTCTCACCCAGTAATAAGTAAATATTCTTAAAAGGAAACACTATACATTTCTCCCAGGGGCTCAAGAGACGGCTCAGTGGTTCAGAGTACCCGCTGCTCTGTTGGCATCTTTATTCACCAATCAAAACTAACTTAGGGACAAGGACACATAGGGTCACTTGGGTATACATGAGGACTCTCTTGTCCTCGGGTGATCAGGTCTTGCCCCCCCCACACTTAGCATTACAATATATAGCAAAAGATCAAAACTCAAGAGTGATTTTCTTGAGCAGACCCTACTGTGAGATGCTAGGCTTTCTCTAGCACTTCTGTTGCTATGACGTCTGCCGCTAGCAACAGTCTTCCGTGCAGCTTTAGTCAGGAGGTTGAGGGAGGAGGAGGAGCACAAATATCAGATCATTTGGGCTACATAGTGAGACTGTCTCAAAAACTAAGGAAGTAAATACTGATGACATTTAAATACCTAATGTCATTGTGCAATAAGAAGTGAAAAATTAAAATTAAAATGAGAAGCTGGTTGGTAGTGGCATATGCCTTTAATCCCACCACCCAGGTGGCAGAAGCAGGCAGATCTCTGAGTTTGGGGCCAGCCTGACAGTGAGATCTTGTCTCAAAAAACAACAACAACAAGAACAACAACAACAACAAAAGGGCACAAAGAAGAGCTTAGTGGTGATGGACATGTGTCCTTGTGATTGGAAATGGTCCCATAGGATACATACATCACAACAGTCCAGAGCACACTGTGACCCCAGTACTCTGGCAGAGACAATGGAGCCTGAGCTCAAGGCCAGCTTGGGCTGAATGGCAAGACCGTCTCAAAATCAAAATATATGGAGGGGTTTGGGTGGGGGAGTTATAACAGACCATCTGTTATAAGCCACACAGTGAACCTTAATGTTTGCCAGCTGTTTCAAAAGTCACACATTTGCTTATCAGGGTAGGGATGAAGAGATTCTAAGGCAGCACTGCTGGTGACAACAGAGCGGTCCTCAGAAGAAAGACTTGTGTCTTCTTTGCAGAGTGTGCACAGTCTGCTTTATGAACATAATTCTGTCCTAAACCAATGAGCTTTTTAATGACAGAGAAGATTGTAATGGTTGGTAAAGCTGTAAGAAACCCTGTCTAGTATACCCTGTCTAGTATCTCATCCAGCCAAAAGCCATGCATAACATTTGTGTTTGTGTGTGTATGTGCTTGTGTGGCCGGGTGCACATGCATGCTGATGATGGTGGCAGATGTCTTCCTTGATTATCCTCCATCTCGTGTCGAGACAGATTCTATGTTGACACAGCTAAGTGTAGTTCTGTACCAGCAGAGGACATGTGGTGGAATGTAGAACATGCCTAGCACCAAGAGAAAAAGCAAAGCAGTGCTCTAAAGTTGACTGCTAGTCAACACTGTTCCCAGAGGTTTTTAATGGCTGCGTTTCCAGTCCCTTGGCCTTCTCTGCAGCAGGCTCAGAGCACCCGGCAAGCCATTTTCTAGATCTGCATGGAATTGCTTAACTGGGGCTTTCCTGCTGGATTGTGCAGCTCCACCCTGGGCTTCTGAGCAATGTGATTTTCCTTTTCTGTTGAGGGGATTTTTTATAGTGCCCTCAATCAGGAAAATAAGTTTACTTTTGACTTTCATGAAGACTGTTTTACCTTGGCACATGCTTTTAACATCAAAAATCACATTTATGTAAGGTTTAATTAGGACCAAAGACAGTATATATGTTCTCTTTAACAACTAAAGTTCACATACAGGAAGGCTGGCTATTACATTATAGAAACACTGCCTTTCATAGCCATATTGCAAACATGCTTTGGTTGCAACGGAACAGGGCAGGGCGGCTTGTATGGGCAGGAGAAGTACCCTACCTGGGACAACAGGAGGTGTGGTGCAATCTGGCACCAATTTCAGAGAAGGAATAAAGGTCTTTTACAATCCCAGCTGTACAGTCAGATCTACTTTACAAACTGTAGGACATTTACAATCTTTCCCTAAAGAAAAGAAAAACCTGCCAGTGTGGCCTGACAGTCACTGAGAAGCAACAGGTAGCCATATGGTTTTGTTCAGAGAACAAAAACTTAAATGGAAGCAGAAAAAGAGATTTTTCTTTCTCTTTGAAAGCAAACAGAAAAGACCATTCAAAGTTGTTTAAGACAAAGACCACATCTGGAATACAACTATACTCTCAGTACTTAGGAGACAGAAGCAGAAAGATCTCTTGGAGGCCTGATGTCCAGGACAGCCAGTGAGACCCTGTGTCAAAAAACAGGGGTGGGAGGGAATGGCCTGGAGAGATAAAGAGATGGCTCAGTGGTTAGCTGGGCACATGGATCTTACAGAGGACCCGAGTCTGGTTGCCAGCATCCACTTTAGACGGCTCACACCAACTGTATTCCAGCTGAGAGGGAGCCAGTGCTTCGGGCCTCCCAGAGAACCAGCACTCATTGCTATGTGCTCATGCACACAAGCACATAATTAAAAATTAACAAATCTTAAGAAAAACAAAACAGCAACAACAAAACCCCCCAAGGACCAAAGCTTTTCAACTCACTGAAGTATGAAATATGAACTAGCACAAAGAAAATCATTGTCAGTACAAAACTTCCAACAGGTATTTGTTGTTAAGAAAAATTGCTGCAAAGGGAGTAACATCTTGGTATTGCTATAGAACCAACCAACTAACCAACCAACCAGACACTACTCCACAAATTAAATGAGATTTCCTTTTAATGTAAATAACCTGGTAAGGGGCTGGAGAGATGGCTTAATAATAAGAGCAAGGTAGCTCAGCAGGCAGTAGTGGCCCACACGTTTAATCTCAGTGCTCAGGAGGCAGAGGCAGGCAGATCTCTGTGAGTTAGAGGCTAGCCTGGCATATAGAGTGAGTTCCAGGACATCCACAGATACACAGAAATACACTGTCTGGAAGGGAAAAAAGCATGGTCTATAACTCTAGTTTCAGGGAACCTGGTTCTTTCCTCTGGCTTCACAGGCACCAAGTATACAAAGTGCACATACAAACATGAAGGTAACACTCATACACATAAATACAAATAAATCTAAAAGCACAACAACAATGAATCTTGCTGCCCCCTGGGTCAATTCTAACCACAGCTGTGAACAACTGTCCCAGCAGATGTTTAAAGATGGTGTCTGTGGCAGAACTAAACTCGCTAGAGGCTGAGCTCAGCTCTATCACCCATAGGCCACACACAGGCCCAGTCTAATACTGGCCCAATGCTGAACGCCACTGGCTATCAAACAGAACCCTTAGAGCTCCTGTTTCTCTGAATCTGTTCAAATTCTCAGACCATAATAAAGAGAAGTAGCTGCATGCAGAAACCCACTAGGAAACACAAACAAGCAGCCGAGGCTGCCTGTGAGAGCAGAGAATAGTCCTTACTAACTCACTCCAAACACTTGGCCTGAAGTACTGCGGCAGTCTTAGGGCAATGCATCACCGCAGTCATTTTATTTGTTCGACAAATATTTGGTGCTAGGGATGTGGCTTAGTGATTGAACATGTATTCAGCATGGCCACAGCCCTGAGTTAATCAACAACAAAAATTACTACAACAAATATTTACCAAGTATCTACATCAGGCTCTGTCAGGTTTTATGGGAGAGTAAATGGCGAGTGACACATGCAGCAGGTGCCAGTCTGTGACCTTAGGCTAGAGAAACTTGTCAGAGCATGACTCAGGGCATGCTCTGCTTCTTTCCATCACAGCTATCATCTCTCCACCAGTTGTGAGGGGATGAAGGCAGATGGTGAGGGGAAGAAGACCCAGCAACAGCAGGTACCAGGAGGGTTCAGAATGGGCTCAAACCTTCCTTGGCACTTCTCTTCTCCTCATTATCAGATGAGGACAAGAAATGGGAAGGTGTCCTGAGGCAAATCAAGTCGGCCTTTCCAGTCAGCGGAATAAATAAATAAACTAATAAGCATAATAGGGCTGGAGAAATGGCTCAGTGGTTAAGAGTGCCGACTGCTCTTCTGAAGGTCATGAGTTCAAATCCTAGCAACCACATGATGGCTCACAACCATCCGAAATGAGATTTGATGCCCTCTTCTGGGTGAAAAGAAAAAGTGTCTGAAGACGGTTACAGTATACTTACAAATAATAAATAAATACATCCAAAAAAAGCATAATGAAGAAATAAACCAGCATTACTCTACACTTATCAACTATAGATATAGGTTTCAATGTTTTGTTTTACTTAATTGTACTTTTCAGGGATCCATTTGTCGTTGGCAGACTCAAATCTTACCTTCTTTGGTTATTGTCCTTTGCCTCTGGGGAGTATCATCTGTACAGATTCAACGGATTCTCTGAAAAGTCTTTTCTCATCCTATCTAAGTATGTGAAGACAGAAAGGAATCTCCCATACATGCATAAAGAGCTCCTACCTGAGCGGGGTTGATCGCCTCGGACTTCTTAGGCTCTATAGCGTTTCCATAGACTGCCTGTCCTACTAACACGTCTCTCTCATCCTTTGTATTTTAACAGGTTACAAATTAAGTAACAACAGATTTTTGTTTTTGAGACAGGGTTTCTTTGTGTAGCCTTGGCTGTCTTGGAACTGTGTAGACCAGGCTGGCCTTGAATTCTGAGATTCATCTACCTCTGGGATTAAAGGTGTGTGCCACCACCTGGCTGAACAAAAGTTTTTTAAATTGCGTTGGTAGCACAGGTAGTTTTATGGAAACTTTAACATCCTGGATATTAGACCCTGAACTTTGGTATATGAAAAAAAAAATTTAATTTTGAGGGCAGAAAGGCGTCATCATTCCTTTCCCTTTTGGTTTATTTAAGACAGGGTCTATACAGCTTTGGTTGACCTGTAAATTGCTCTATAGACCAAGATGGCCTCAAACTCAGTGAGATCTGTCTGCTTCTGCTTCTCAAGCACCAGAAGGTGTGTGCTACCATATTAAGCCTAAAATTATTGACATAAATTACACCAATATCCATGTAAAATAGAGAAATGACTCACAACATAGGATAAACAGTCTCTCTCTCTCTCTCTCTCTCTCTCTCTCTCTCTCTCTCTCTCTCTCCCCTCTCTCCCCCCATACCTTTAAAGCTTCTATAACAAGGTCTCTTGCTTCAAGTTCTCCTTCAAGGATGCTGAACAGCGTCAGGAGTTCAGGCTTGCTGAGCTTTTCCAGATTCATCCTGAAAGTCTTAAACAAAGGCAAAAAAAAAAATCAGTCTCCCAAAGGGGAGCCTGCTCGGAGTGAAGGACAAAGAGCGAAGCACATAGTGTGATACCCTTCAGACCTGCAATTCAAAACAACACCAGAGTTTCCCGATGTTAATCATAAACTGAGCAGGAAGAGAAAAATAAAATCCAATGTAAATTATTGATTCCATCACCAAGATCAATTATTCATCACCTTTTCCAGACTGGTTGCAACCTGGGTCTCTGCCTGCTAGAAACGGAGGTAGAATTGTTCTCCACTTGGCATCATCTCATTGGAGAATTACTGGGTCCCATAAGGATGCCCTAGGTTAACCACTGAAACCTGCACACAGGACATGCTAGCATCTCTCTTCACTTGGCTGAGTAAAGTTCAAGCAAAGGCAATGCTTGCTCAAAGTGTAGGAGTAGCAGAAACTTTAAATAGCTTCTGACAGAAAGTAGGGATCACAATGTTTACACATCCATCAGTGACACAGACTTAAACACAAGTACATGCAAATAAGCGTCAATCTTCATCTTTTAAAAAGGGTTTTTTAAAAGTGATCTTGCTGTGTGCAGGTTTGTGCATGAGGTCTGGGCCCATGGAGGCCTGGAGAGGGTACTGGATTCATCTGGGCTGGAGTTACAGTAGGCTGTGAACCATCACATGTAGGTGCATAGAACTGAATTTGGACACCCTGCAAGAGCATCAAGTGCTTTTAACCACCAAGCCATGTCTCCAGTCCCGTAGTCTCCTATGTGGTACAGGCTGGCCTAAAACTCACTCAGTAGTTTTGGTTCACCTTGAATTCTCAACCCTGCTACTTCAGGCTCCAGAGTGCCAGGGGTGAGTCAGTCTGCCCAGTTATAAATATGCTTCTAAGTAATATGTTAAACTATGTCATTCAAATATTTCAATTAGCTAGGCTACTACAAATTTAACTTCTTATGACCATTATTTTGTTTTCCTGAGATATGGTCTAAGTAGTGTAGCCTGGCCTAACCTCCTGTGTAGATGAGGCTGGCCTTAAGCTTCTAGTGAGCCTCAGCCTTTACTTCCCAAGGTCAGGGTTATGACATGTACTCCTTGTACACAGTGATGGTTTTCTTAAAGATATCTTCATTCAATTCTAGCACATACTGACATATTCACCTCCTCAATCATTCTCCTTTCTCTCCTCAACACCAGTCCCCTTCCTCTCCCAATCTAGCTTCTACTCCCATGCCACATGTGTATGTGGTCTTAGGTATCTATGGAAAAATCTACAAGTGAGAAAAATTGTAATTTTTATTTACTGTGCTTGATGTGATGATCTCTAGTTGTATCCATTTATTCTGCAAGTGGGATAAATTTATTTTTCTTTATGGATAACATGCCATTGTGCAGATACATCTTTTCTTGACCCTCTCATGTTAGCAGAAAGATCTCAGCTCATTATTATTTGGCTACTATGAATGAACTTGAGTCCTCTGGGTGTTTATCCAGGAGTGGTGTAGCAGGGGTCTAATTTTAGTTTTCTGAGAAAATGTTAATACCTACTTCCATGCCTGCCGAGTATATCTCAGTGCCCTGGACCACCTGAAGAGTATAACTCTTTTAGGCAATCTTTCTTAGGTTTGTCTCCTTTCCCCTGCCCACCCTCTTTCTTCTGTGTCTCCATACAGTTATGGCTGGGCTCGTATTTGCCCAATCTTCCTGCTTCTGCTCCTCGAGTTCTGGAACCACAGGTATGCACCGTCATCACACCTGGCTCAATTACTGTCTTAAAACCGCTTGACACGTGAGGCGAAATCGCAGCACATTGATCTGTCAGCTAAGGGTGTCAACTTTCTTTTCCATGTTTACTGGCCATCTGCCCTTCTTCATTTGAAAAGTGTGTGTTTCATAGCTCATTTATTGACGAGGTTGTTTTACTTTTTTGTCATTTTTACTTATTTTACATATGTTTATTTTTGTGTGCTGTATACATGCGCACACCTGTGTGCCATGGCATATGTATGGAGGTCAGAGAACAACCTGTGTGTGTGTGGTGGGGGGCGGTATTGGTTCTCATTCCATCATCTGGGTTACACTAACCCAGTTCAGGATGCCAGGCTTGAAAGGAAGCTCTCTTTTTGGACCCTCTGAGGTATCCCGGCAGCCCAGGTTTTTACACTCCCGTCATGTGTAACTGATAAAGTTTCCATCAGGTTCCGTGGCTGTCTCTTTCCTCAACTGTTTCCTTTGCTGTGCAAACTTTCGAATTTTATGCCAGCCCATCTGCCAGTTATTTCCTGAGCTAACTAGTCCTTTTCAGCAACATCCGTATCTTGAAATGTCCCCCTAATGGCTTCAGGTCTTACACTGAGGTCTTTGATTTCTGTACAGGACTGTCCAGTGTGCCTAACACCATTTGTTGAGGAGGATATCTTTTCTCCAACGTGGCATTAAGTGGCCATAGCTGTGTGGCATTATATCCGGGGCCTCTATTCTGTTCCACTGAGCCACATTTGAAGCTAGCGGCATGCTACTTTTGTATTGTTATTGTGTCTCTACAGTATAACTTCAGACCTGTAGTGTGGGTACACAGTGTGACTGTAGCTTCACTGGAGGCACTCGGACACCTCCAGCATTCCTCTTCTCACTAGGGTTGCTTGGGCTGTTCTGGATCTTCCGTGATTCTTTGTTTTAGGCTTGTTTTTCGTATTTATACAGTGAGGAATGTTACTGGAGTTTTGATGGGGATTTCACCGAGTCTGTAGATTGCTTTTGATGGGTATCATTTGCATTGTATCAACTCTGCTGACCCATGAACACAGAAGATCTTTCCATCTTCTAGAGTCTTCCTCAATTATTCTTCAGTGCTGGAGAGTACATGAACGCATCATGTTGTCTTCATTCTGAAGAAAAACTGTGACAGTTACAGTTGGGGAAGAAAAAGTAGAAGGCAAATAGTATTTGTACTCCCGTGGAAGCAAGGAGTACATTCACAGACGCACACTTCCATGTGTCATCAGAGCGGGTTCTAGCATGCAACCTGGACATCCTTTACCACACAGAAAAAAGTCCCTAATGTATGTAACTTTGGCTCTAACTGCTAACTTCCCCCTGAGTGAATTCCAGCCTCTGGTGGGTCTTAGAGTAGTATTAAAGATTATGTGCTATAAGTAACTGTGAAAAGAAAACAATCCCAATTAGAAGCCCCCAACAAACTTAATAAAGCTGCCTGTCATTCAAAGCTGTACTGGACACAACAAAGACCCCAGGCCTTGGCCGTCACAGCGAGGTCTGAATCTTCCTATCTGAGTGGCTGGGAGACTTCCTCTTCCAGACACGTTTCAGGAAGACTTTAGAAATCTTTACTTAGATATCCAGTGCTGTTTAAAGCCGAACTTCCTTCCTTGTTTGGTTGTGTTTTTTTTTTTTTTTTTTCTGAGACAGGGTCTTTCTCTGTGGTCCACACTAGACTAGACATGAACTTACAGCAATCTCCCTGCCTCAGCCTCTCGTGTGCTGACATCACATGCATACACCACCGCCCCTGGCTTAGTAACTTGAGAAATTTGTTTTACTTCTCTACTTGCTGCTCAGCGCAGGTGTGGCTATGAGGAGTGTGTGCCACGCACGGTGTGCCTGTGGAGGTTAGCGGTGTGTCTGTGGAGGTTAGCGGTGTGTCTGTGGAGGTTAGCGGTGTGTCTGTGGAGGTAAGCAGTGTGTCTGTGGAGGTTAGCGGTGTGTCTGTGGAGGTTAGTGGTGTGTCTGTGGAGGTTAGCGGTGTGCCTGTGGAGGTAAGCAGTGTGTCTGTGGAGGTTAGATGACATCTCCTTTAGCTAGGCTCCTGGGATCGCACTTAGGGTCATCGGGCCTGGACAACAAGTCATTTTATCCAACAAGCCAGCTCACAGGTCCTGATTTACTTATCAGTATGTATTTTAAGATTCTATCATTTATTTATGTGTGTATGTACTGTGAGTGTCTGTGCACATGAATACAGGTGCTCATAGAGGCCAGAAGAGAGTGAGGATCCCTGAAGAAGAGAGTGAGGATCCCTGAAGAAGAGAGTGAGGATCCCTGAAGAAGAGAGTGAGGATCCCTGAAGAAGAGAGTGAGGATCCCTGAAGAAGAGAGTGACGATCCCCGACCCTGGAGTTTCAGGGAGTTGTGAGTCACCCTACACGGATGTTGGGAACCAAATTCAGGTTCCATAAAAGAGCAACTAGAACTCTCTCTCTTTTTCTTTTTTGGGCGGTGTGTGTGTGTGTGTGTGTGTGTGTGTGTGTGTGTGTGTTCAAGACAGGGTTTCTCTATGTAGCCCTGGCTGTCCTGGAATGAGTTCTATACACCAGGCTGGCCTGGAACTCACAGAGATCCACCTGCCTCTGCCTCCTGCGTGTTGGTATTAAAGGCATGCGCCACCACACCAGGCTGTGGAACAAGCACTCTTAGTCACTGAGCTATCTCCCAGCTCCCTGCTTTAGTAACTACCAACTACTATTTTATTTCCTCAAGGAAGGCATTAGAAAGCTGCCCTCTGCAGTCAGGACCACACCCCAAGGCCACAGCAGCCGGAGTAAAGCACAGGGAGGAATTAACACCTGGTGCGCTGTGCTGGTTTCTTACTTTTACTTTCCCCACCAAGACCACAGGTAGAGGGGATTATGATGCTCTTCCTCTCTCTTCCCATGATGCTAAGCAGGATAATGGGCAGATGGGAAAGGCACTCCCCAAATTCCAATGGAGCAGAGTAAAGCAACTGGACATATAAACACTGAGGCAAGATGGCAGAAACAATGCTAAAAACGGCTATTCAATTACTTTCTTTTCTCCAATATTTTTAGAGTCTTCAAACATTTTTGTTTAGAGGTTCAAAGTATGACTAAAAGCAGCAGTGTCATTTCAGTAAAGCACAGAGCATTCCTGAGAGACAGACAGAATGCCAGTCCTCGACTGGATGGGAACAGCTAGATGGCCCTGAGGAATACACACTTAGTTACTCTGGCCCTTTGTTTCTTAACAGGTAAAATGAAACAAATTAGGTACCTTCCAAAGTTCCTCTTAGTTCCACTCTAAATAAGCATAAAGACTGGAGGTGAAGTCAGTAGACTGCCAGCCTAGAAGGGCTGGGTTTTACCACTACTATACAAATTTAATTATACCCAAATCAAGTCTCTGACCTGTTATGAAAAACAGACATCTCCATCAAAGAATAGAATTAGTATCATCTTCAGAGTCACTTACATTAGAAAGCAGTATAGCCTACACAAGAAAAAAATCCATTCTTTATCAATGATATGAAGAACAATACTCTTGGGCTGGAAAGACAGCTTGCTGGGTAAACTGCTTGTTGTGCAAGCATGAGGACCCAAGGTCAGATCCTCTGCACCCACATAAAAAAGTGAGGCATGGCAGCATGCACCTGCAGTCCCAATCAGGACTGGAGAGGGAAGAGATAGGCAGACAGATCCCTAGAGCCCACTGATCAGCTAATCTATCCAACTAGAGAGGACTAGGTTCAGTGAGACACCATGTCTCAAGAAATACGGCGAAGAACAATAGAGAGACATCCTTTGGCCTCTGTACATGTATGTATCATACATATCACACACATAAACACACACATACACACATCTTACCTGTACCTATAAAATCACTTCTACACACATATTTTAATACCCAGAACATTTTATTACTAATATAAATACATTTTACTTATTGCTTATAATGCCATACAAACAGTATACAGGAGGGGGAAAGCCACAGTTGTGTAACTCAAGACCCACATATTCTAGTAATCTTTCTTCATAGATATTAAAACTTAGCAATTCTTTACTATTCTATACATTTGAATGTATTCATGATGCCCACTGTAATACTTCTTACAATAAGACATATCCAAACTGCATTATGATTCAGCATGGCAGTGGTGGTGTAGAGGTGACACTAACCTGATAATTGGTGGCTGCACTTTGGTCCTCAGGTACGAAGTCTTAGAGGTTTCCTTCAGTTAAACTTTTAGAAAGCTGTCAGATACTTAAACTGTCGTCGGCATGGTGGGAAAGTGTCCAACACTGCAACACAAGAGAGATTCATTGTCTATGCGCCTATACTATGAGGAACATGGTGGGCCCCACCGGTGTCACCTAGGGCCACCGTTTCTAAAGCCTGATAGCTGTAGGCTGTTATTGACAAGAGGAAACCACCCGGTCCTTGGGCTGAAGCTGAATCCAAACATGTAGCACGGGGCTCTGACTTCCCTTCTGCAAGGGGTAATTAGTGAGAGTGAGAGCTACTGAAAAATTTATTTTCATTTTCTTTTAAGACAGAGCCTAGAATGGCTTTAAACTCAAATAGTGATCCTCCTACCTTAGAGTCCGAGATATGGAAATCTCTTCAGATGTCCAGTGCCATTTCAGCTTGTCAAGGGCCCTAGGCACGAACTTTCCCTCAATTGCCAAAAGCCTGTCTGCAGGAGACAACATGACTCACACACAACGCTACAATGCACCTCGGAACATCATCAGAACTAAAACGTTCTACCTGCCAAATCTGGGTAAGGAAACGTCTGATCTTACTCCCCAACAGCCACAAAGAAACAAATCAACGTGTGCTCATTTCCACTGTTTATAAGGAGGGCCAAACACCGCCAACTTCTATTTTCCCCATCATGTCTACACATTACACGTTGGCTTATAAACAAATGTTTTTGCTTATATTTTTCCAATAGTATTAAGCTACAATAAAAAAGAAATGAAAGAAAGACACACATACAATCCACAACATGAAAGACATGAAACTGACAAGAGAAAACGAGGAGGCGTGGGGAGAGAAGTGGGTGGGGGAAAGGGAGAGAGGAGGGCCTAGGGTGTGGGGAGGGGTGGGGGTGTGAGAGAGGAGGGCCTGGGGTGTGGAGGAGGGGTGGAGGTGTGAGAGAGGAGGGCCTGGGGTGTGGAGGGGTAGGGTGGGGGGGTCATACTCACAACACAATATACAAGTAGGAGAACTGGAAAGGATGAAATAACAAAAACAAAAGGAAAAAGGAAGTGGGGGCTTTAACTTTATTTCAATTCATTTATCAAGTCAATAGTTAAACTCTGAATCTCCCAATTTAGGAGAGGAAGTGTGGGTCCATCACAAAGTCAAGTGTAAACGACCAACAGCATGCAGGCCAACCGCGCGAAATGAGCAGCTCCAGCAATTCTGCCAGCGCTTGGGCAGGATTATACAACTCAAGGTTTTCAGGAAAAGGCTGCTCTTAACCCCCACTCATTATCAAAGCCATCACTGCCAGGTTTCAGGCACGCCACCCCACAGGGCAGGCAGGCTGTCAACTCCTGTTTTCTGAGTGAGCTGTTACTCGTCACTGACAGCATCCATTAAGTGACTCTGAAAGACAGGATCATTCCAACCAGATGCCCAGCTTGCTCTTTCCAGTAGAAACCTCCAAGACCCTGCTTGGCCCACAGTTTACACCCAGACACTTCCGTGTAAGGAATGCTACAGTCTATAAATTTGAAAGAAAAACCACTTGTGGACAAGTTGTCTGGGTATGTTCTCACTGCCGGCTGACAGTGCTTTAAACTTTGGAGGTTTCTTTTTTCCCCCCACTTTGTGTAGCCCTGGCACCCACTCTCAAGACCAGGATGGCACAGAACTCACAGAGATCTACCTGCCTCTGCCTCCCAAGTGCTGGGCTTACTACTGCCTGCTCAGTTTTCTTTAAAACAAGACATATAAACACATACAGTAAAATGTCACATATATTGCAATTCCCTGAGAAACTTAAGGCCACATAAAGGGTAAGTATGAGAGGAGACTTTTAGTCAAGCTCGCTAAGCACACTATTTAGTCAGTCCCAGCCCCCTCACCCCACTGTTCCATGTGACAGCAGGAGACTGTGAGCGTTCACTAAACACACATCTCCCTGTCCCCGCCTCCCTTCTCCCTCTCTTCTGTCTGTCTGTCTGTCTGTCTTTTGAGGCAGTTTTACTATGAAGTCTTTGCTGGCCTTAGTCTTGACCTCAGAGATATCCCACTGCCTCTGCCTTCTGAGTGCATGAAGTCCTCTTTTTTTTTTTTTTTCTTTCTGAGACAGGGTTTTGCTACGTAGCCCAGGCTGGCCTTTAATTTATCTCTCTGCTTCAGTCCCCCAAGTACTGATCCTTATAGGTGTAACCTACCATGCTTGGCCTAAACATGACAACAGTCAGAAGTTCCTCACCTTGTGCACACACCCACACAGCGCAGCCTTAACCGCCAGCCTTGCTGATTCTGCCTGGGATGTGTGCTGCTGTGCCCTGCTCAGTCTGTTCTCACCCTTCCCGCCTCTGACTAACACCCCGCTCCGCTCACTCGAGGCCGCACTGTGCAGCTTGCTTCTCCACAAAGCCTGTGCTCTGGAGCCGAAGTGATCCTGTAGGGCAACAGGCACAGCTGTGTTTTCACCACAGAGACAAGGTGGCAGGCAAAGAAAACACCCCAAACTGCTTCTCCAGCCATGTAAGCAAGAGGGCAGGGCAGGGCAGGGCAGGGCAGGGCAGGGCAGGCAGGGCAGGGCGGAGCCGCAGGTAGTGTTTGTGTCTAGTATCTGGGTGCAAGTGAAGGTTTACTTTCTAAGTAGTCAGTAATAAGGAACATGTGAAAAAAAAAAATCAACATTTTAGATGAATCTTAGTTCCTGACAGGGTAGCCTCAAAAACAAAAACAAAAATCCCACTTAAAAAGTCAAGTAAATTAAAAAAAAAATTCAGTCATTTTACTATGAGATCATGTTATTACACACTCAGATATTGAACTTAAGTAACTCATAGTTGGGCTACAACTGTCTCACAGGCCACTGAGTGAGGTCTTAGAATCAGTAATTAGATACGACCAGAGAGACAAACTGAATTTGCTCCAATCATGTAGCCTGGCATAAATCTGTATAAAACCAATATGGGTCATAACTTAAAACTCAGAGATAATGCACAAAATTAAGTATTTTGACATCTGTTCACAGAATAGTGCATTATCTTAAAAACCCAGTCTATACCTGGGCGTGGTGGTGCACACCTACTATCCCAGCGCTGGGAGGTGTGAGGCAGGAGGATAAAAAGCTCAAAGCTGGCCTGGTCATAAATACCTGGTGGCTTCAAAGCCTGCCTGGGCTATATGAGACCTTTACTAAAAACAGAAACAAAGCCCAGAAACCAAATCAAAGAAAGCCAGTGTGTGTGAGAGAAACAGGGGCCACTGTGCTTAAAGCCACCAAGGCGAGTGTGTGTGAGAGAAACAGAGACCACTGTGCCTAAAGCCACCAAGGCGAGTGTATGTGAGAGAAACAGGGACCACTGTGCTTAAAGCCACCAAGGCGAAATACGGAGGCACGTGCACTGTTTCTAGTGAATCCAGGGGCTCCTTCTTAGGTGGAAAGTACTAGACTATCTCAGAAGATTAAAAACTCTCCACCCTGGCACCCCTGGGCTCAGAGGCCAGCTTCACAGCACGGTAATACCCAGGGGGACTCTCTTCTTACTATTAATTCCTTTAAAAAGGCACAAAACACAATTTCATTTTATGCAATTTTAAAATATTAAGTAATATAAACTTAATTAGCAATACTTTAAATCAAGCTTTTCTCAGCTGAAGATACTATAAGGCTATTTACATTTCTAATTATAGAATCATATAACATATATTAATATGTTAATATTATAACATATATTAATATGTTAATGGGCTGAATGAACCCTTACCCCAAGCTCAGGTGGAATCTTAATTCCTAGAATTTCAGAATGTGGCTGACTCGGAAGACACACACAGAGCCCCCTTGCCTCTCCTTCTTTTTTGGCAGTATTGGTGATTGAACCCAGGGCCTTGAACTTGTTAGGCAAGTGCTCTACCCCTGAGCTAACTCCCAGCCCCAGAGACTCTTCAGAGGCAATTAAGTTAAAATGAGGTCATTGCACACCGTGCATAGAGTGAGAGACTTCGGTGGACTCAGTCATAAATGAGATGTCTATCAAACTTCTCCCCTCAAGGCTCAGGGATCTATGTGAGAGAGGAGGTGGGGAGGCCAGAGGTGGTAAGGGAGCGACTCCAAGGAAACAGGGTCATCCGGATCCAGCAGCACTGATAAGAACTGTCAGACTACGAGAGCACCCTCAAACCCTGCACCAGTTCAAACAAGGCAAGAGTCCAGCATGGAGAAAGGGAGGCAGGCCTAGGAGTGAGAGGTCACACTCCTCCACAAGGACTCTCTCCTAACCTTCTCAGCTATTAGCAACGGACACGGGTGGGACAAGGGAAACTGGGCTCCTCTAACCAAGTGCCCCTGGCTACATCACAGGGTAGGCCCAGTGCCCAGGAGAAGTCACCAATGCAAAATGGACTCCATGGTGTTTTTTTTTTTTTTTTTTTTCTTGAGTAATTTTTGTTCTGCTTTTCAGGGTTTTGATTCTTATTTTTCTGAGAGAATGAACCAGAAGTCGGATGGTAGGGTGGCGGGAAAGGGAAACAATATGATCAAAATACATGTATGAAAAATCTTAATTAAAAAATAGGTCACTACAATCCTTAATCCAATAAGACTGGTATCCTATGAGAGAAAATTAGAATACAGACTAGTCAGGGAAAGTGCAAGGCGAGAATCTACTCTGATCAGAACAGTGCTCTAAGCTTTTAGCCAACGATAACAATATGTGAAAAAATACATTCTTTTTATTTAAACCACTCAGACTGTGGAGCAAAATAAAACAATATACTAGCTACTTACTTTTCTTTTCTTTGTTTGTTTCCTATGTCCTGGTTGGCCTGCACCTTGCTGTGTAAAGTAGGCTGACTTCAAACTTACAACCTTCCTGCTCTGCTCCCAGGTGCTAATGTGTCCCTTGACCCTGCTTCCTAATCTTTTGGGGGAGGGGTGTTATTTATATGTTTTATGTACACAGATGCTATGTCTGCATGTATGTCAGCACACCAGAAGAGGGCATCAGATTTAAGCTGCCACGTGGGGCTCATAAATGTTGAGCCATCTCTCCAGCTCCACTTTCTACTCTTAAAGTACATCTGAACAACTAGATCTGAGCTTTCCCTACCATGTGAGGACTGACTGTAACACACCCTTCCTCACACAGCTTGCCCTACCATGTGAGGACTCACTGTAACGCCCCCTTCCTCACACAGCTTGCCCTTTTCTCCTAGCCATGCAATAAACAGCATTACAATAAAAACGACGCTTTGGAAATACGTTTTAGAGATTGTGCATTTCAGGACTCTGTGAATTATCCTGAAAGACGATCTGAATAATGCAGTTAGAGAGAAGTAACTTGGTGCTGAGAGAGCAAGACATTTATTTACCTAGCACTGAGGGTGCCTCTAGGGACCAGCTCTGCAGTTATGCTAAAACTCTTCAGGGTCAGCACCAAAACACTGGAGCACTCAATGCAAGGCAGACTCAAGGACCCCAGACCCTCAAGGCTTAGGCTTACTATAAAAATGCTTACTGAGAACACGGAAAACATCAATCACCAACATTCTACAGCATAACTTTCTAAGAATTCAGACAAGTAATGAAAAAAGATAAACATTTATTGAGCTAAACATGAATATATGACAGACATTTCAAGCGCGCTTGACGTACGTTATCACAATCTTGGGTGAGCGATCACCACCATCCAGGTTAAACATGGCAAAGCTGAGGCCCAGTGGCCGAGCAACTTGCTTAAAGTCGTGTAGCTAGAATGTGGAAGAAACCAAATTTGAACCCAGTAAATTTGACTCCAGAGGCTTCCTTGGAAACCACTGCTCGTGGGCCTCACTTTACCAGCCTTGGGCGATACAACAGCCTCAGAGACAACCTAGTTTGGCCTCTTTTACAGATGAGGGTTATATGAGCAGTTAGCAAGATCGAGGTCTAGCACTGACCACTGAAAATTTGTATTCCTTCTTTCCACCCACCCACCTATTTGTGAGTGTGTATGTGTGTGCATGTGTGCACACATGCCATGACTTTTGTATAGTGTTCATAAGACAACAGACCAGAGCTGGTTCTCTTTTATCAAGTGGTACCCAGGACTGAACACAGGTCATCAGGCTTGGCAGCAAATGTCCCTAACTGCCAAGCCATTCCTCTGGCTCCACCTCTGATTTTTAACCTAGTCTCACCTGCTCTTTCCAACACCACAGCAAGCTCTGGTTTGGTTTGGTCCTTAGGGTCGTCTGGGTATGAATCTGTTCATCTGTCTCTCTCATTCTCTCTCTTATATGCTGTCAGCAAGCTTTACACATGTACTGAAGAACAAGGGAAGCAGCCTCATGCCCATACACAAACAAGTATCTCACCCTCTGTCTAAGGGTACCAGGACAATGCTACTGAAAACAGCTCTGTTACCCAGGCATGGTGGTGCACATCTGTAATCCCTGCACTCAGGAGGCTGAGGCAAGAGGATTCCCACAAGAATTCAAGGCAAGCCAGGTCTACACAGTGAGACCCAACTTCAAAAACAAAACAAAAAGAAAACCATGTCTGTCTACCTGAGTATCTGACTACACCCTTTCACTGTTCTTACTGACATAAGACCACACCAGACGAACCACACAGTGTGAATGAAAATTAAGTAATAGTTTTTAAAAAAAATTTTTCATAGAAATTTTAAGAAATGACATATATCTTTAAACACCAGATTATCAGAAAGGTTGAGCTATTTTAGTACTTGCTAGTTAGTTTAAATGAAATTAGATTTCAGCCTATCACATTCGTCTGTCTTTCAATTTTACTCACAGAATCCCAGAAAACTCTGCTTTTTTGAAACAAAACCAGAGTAAGGGAACAATGGTTGTGTAGGTTGATTTTATCTTCAGTAAAACACTTCATGGGTCTCCATTCTTGAGGTTGACTGAATGGAAAAACCCTTCAACTGCTATACTGGATGAAGTCACTGGCTCCATGGGGACTGAAGAGACGAAATCCCAGTCTGCAGCATTAACCACAACAGTCAAGATTATCTGGGTCTTAAGTATGCTCACAGCCTTTTTCCTGAACTGCAAAAGCCTTCACATAAGCCTCTAAGGCAGTGGTTCTCCACCTTCCTAATACTGTGGCCCTTTAATACAATTCTTCATAATGGGCTGACCCGCAGCCACAAAATTACTACTTCGTAACTGTGGTTTTGGTAGTGTTATGAATTTTAATATAAATATCTGTGTTTTTCGGTCTTAGGCAACCCCATGAAAGGGTAGCTTGACCCTCAAATGGTTGAGACCCACAGACTGACCAGACTGACCAGTCAGCTCTCACTCTGCACCCCTGAGAAGCATCCACTTGAGCCCACCTCCAAGGACAGGGTGTTATTTGTTATTTTCTTTCCAATGGAGCATAATGGTCTATCATTCACATGTCTAATTTACAAGTCAAAATAAACATATTCCTTCCAGACCCCAACCCTGTAGGGTGATCTGATCCGAGAGGAGATGGCAGTGCCAGTTCCCCCAAAAGTCACTTTACAGGTATGTTCAACACATGTCCAAGCCAGTGATAGCTGTGCACTCCTCAGGAACAGAAAAGGACAATCTTCTGCCCAGGTCAGCCCTTTGTGCCTTCTGCAACAAAAATGAAAGGTAGTCTCTGCTTCTAGTGAAAAAAACTACAGCTTTTCATCAAGTTACAACTTTTAACTTGTAATAGTGTTGCTAAAAATACCACAGCTGATGCTGACATTAGACACGCAGCAGAAATGAACGCAGCTCTGGAGGAGCTCAGGAGCCGCTACCCCATGCTCGTCTATCAGTTTGTTCATTTACACACCTGCTTAGTGTTTCACAAGATTCGGAACTCCGTGGACAGCTATTCTGTCTGGTAGAAAGAGGAGGAGGAAGTGGGTGGGAGTTACTTATAGTAACTTGGAGACTGATTCCATTTAGGGGGTTAAATAGGGGAAATAATCCAAACTCAGCAGAGGTTTATAGATTCTGTGACGAGCGACAATGTGGTGAATAGAAACGGGGATGTCAGAACAGGAACTGGCTTTAGTGGGGAAATGATGACTTGGATATGCGACAGGCTGAGGGAGAACTAAGTCCCCTCCAAGAGGAACCTGTGGGAGGGAGGCAGCCAGTACGCTGCGGCGCAAGGCTTAGGACATGGAATCTTTAAAAAAATTATTTTGGTGTCTTCAATCTAAAGACATGGGGTAAGGCTGATGATATACAGGACCAGATCTGTACCCTCAAATACTAAGCCAGTTAAAAGAACAGAATATAGCTGGCCTGGTAGCACAGACTCATGATTCTAGCTACCTGGGAGTCTGAGGCAGGAGGATCTCAATTTCAAGGCTTGTCTGGACTACAGAATGAGTTCAAGCTTGGGCAATTATTTAGTGAGACCCAGTCTCAATTTTTAAGAAATGGAAGAAAAAAAGCACAGCATCCCTCACAGCCCACGCTCTCCTCCCACTTCCCCGTTGTTTTTCCTATATCCTTCTTTCCTTAGTATATGCAATCCCTATCGCTGCTTCCCCCTCTTTTCTGGTGTGTGTGTGTGTGTGTGTGTGTGCTCGCGCGAGTACGTGGAGGCCACAGGTCAGCAGCAGGTATCTCCTAAATCACTCTTTACCTCATTTTCTGAGACAGTCTGTCACTGACTCTGGAACTTCCTGGCTGGCACAGCTAGCAGGCCGGTCACATGCCCCAGGGCTCCTCTGGCTGCCCAGTGTGGAGCCCACAGGCCTGCAGCTGTGCTGGCTGTTTGTGAGGGTGCTGCAGAGCAAAACTCTGGTCTTCACACTTATGCAATCAAGCACCGACTAACTGAGCCAACTCCCCAGCCGCTTGTGCCTTGTTAAAGCAATATATCCTTGCTTCTCTTTCTCCCCCTTCCCCCGTCTCCTGGACTCCACACAAGGTCCCACGCATTTCAGTGCTCGCTAGGCTCAGAGGCAGGAGTTTTTGTGCTAATTTCCCTTTCTAGTTTCTACTAAATTTACTAAAAATTTACTACTAAATTTACTAAAAAATAATCTTTGTTGCTGAAACAGAATTCTTTTAACAGCAAAGACACATTGAGATGGAATGTGTCAATGCACTTGATACGCTGAGTTTGGATAGACTTTGCATTCTTTACTTCAAAGCTCCATGAAGTCCTGTCTTCAGTCCCCAACCCTTGCCATCCCCTACCTCCATTCTTTTTCTTTTTTTTTTTTTTTGGTTTTTCGAGACAGGGTTTCTCTGTATAGCCCTGGTTGTTCTGGAACTCACTTTGTAGACCAGGCTGGCCTCAAACTCAGAAATCCGCCTGCCTCTGCCTCCCGAGTGCTGGGATTAAAGACGTGCACCACCACGCCCGGCTCTCCCCACCTCCATTCTCAATTTCCCATCCCTATTTCTTTCCCATCCATTCTCACTTGGTCTTCAACTTATTCCTTTTAGATCAACAGGGAAGGTAGTAGTCTTCAAATGCTTTAAGTGAAAATTATTATAGAAAAGTTCTTAAATCTTATAAGCATACCACACACAAAACCATTCATAAAAGTTGCAGGACGGCAGCATCTGGAGTGGAACAACTGGTAACTTGAATCTCTTGCCTTCATTTTACACACACACACACACACACACACACACACACACACAATCTGAATGCACAGCTATATGCTCTCAAAAAAAATCATTGGCTCAGATGTGTTACATTATGACCTGCGCAACTCTGTTTTCCTCCATCTAGGGACCTAAGCCATTTAGATATATCTTATTTTATTAAGTGAATGAGTGTTTTGTCTACAGTGTCCATAAGTGCTGGTAGACATCAGAAGAAGATGTTGGATCCTCTGGAACTGGAGTGAAGGATGGTTCTGAGTTTCCATGTGGGTGTTGGGATTGAAGCTGGGTCCTCTGTAAGAGCACCAAGTGCTCTTAACAACTGAGTGTCTCTCTAGCCCAAACCATAGTTATTTACAGACAAATTTAAAGCAAAACCAACCAACAAACACTACTTCACTTTTGCTAAAGTAGACTTTAGTCTCTTTTCTTCTTCCTCTTTTTCATTTGAACTAGGGTAGTCTCAAAGGAGAGCCTCCTGCCTCACCTCCAGAGAGCAGAAAGGGGTGTGTACATTAATTTCCATAACTCACGTGCCAAGTGCTAATAACAACAATGTTCAAAATAGTATCTCTCAATGACCGTTTCCTAGGAGGCACCTTGCTTAGTAGACCTATACAAACATGCCTGCAGTAGGGTCACACAATTTTTAGAACCAGAAATCTCTTCTAAAGGGCTGAAACTGAAGGGCTCTGAACTAGAAACAGCCTCTCTTCACCTCATACCACTAAACATCAACCCAATGACAGTCTCTAAGAAACACCGCAGATAAGCTGAGAATTCAAACTCTTGTAAGAAAACCAAGAGGGAGCCCCACCAATGTGATTCAGATTTGGCACAGATCTGTAACAAACCAGGGGTATGGCACTCACCACGAGAGTCTGAATGACTACTGTGAAGGACCCATGAAGTCCTGTGTACTGTTAATACAACTAGGGAGTAAAAAAAAAAAAAAAAAGCACAAAAATTGGGGTTGGTGGTATGGCTCAGGTAGAAGGTTTAAAGTTCAAGCCCCATCCAGCACAGGATTAAGAGAAAAGCACAAAACAACCCCCCCCCCCAAACCTTAAAGGAGACCAGTTGTCTTAGTTTGGGATTCTATTGATACACTAAAACACAATCAAAAGCAACTTGGGAAGGAAAGGGTTACAACTCTCAGCTCACACTCCATCACTGATGGAAGTTGAGGCAGGAAATCTGGACTGAGAAAATGAGGCAGAAGCCATTGAGGATTAGGAACACAACTTACCGGCTTGCTCAGCCAGTTTATAGCACTCATGCCCCAAGCCTAGAGAGAGCACCGCCCAGAGTGGGCTGGGCACTCTCAATATCAATCATCAATCAAGAACATGCCCTACAGGCTTGCCCACAGGCCAATCCAGTGAGGGCATTTTTCTCAACTGAGTTTCCTTCTTTCCAGATAACTCTAGCTTGGGTGAAGTTGACATGAACTAGTCACACACTAGGGTCAAACCAAATACTCAGAAACTAAAATAAAAATTGACCAATAGTTCCTAACGTGTTCTCCAGAACTCATTCCATCCCCATTAAGTCAGATTCTTGCACATGTATATCTTTAAAATGACTATGATTGATCATGATTGTAAGTCTGGCTCAGAATTCATGACAGTAAAAAAAAAAATTATATACAGTACCTAACCAGAGACATTTTTTCACAGGAAAGTCAATATTTTAGCAACTTCAGATATTGCAATTTCCTAGTATGTCAGATAAGGGAAAATCAAATTACACAAAGACAAGAAGGCAGATGGTTTAAACTAACAAGATGTGCCTTATTTTACCAGTTTGTTATCTTAGTTTGACTCTTAGGTGAGAACTTTAAACTAAATTCAGTGTTCGTACTAGGCACTGTGGAAGCTACAAAGACTTTATGCAGTCTAAGAATAATTTAACGAAAGGCACTAAACACACACACACACACACACACACACACACACATTGTCTGTATACAATGCTTTTCTTCATCTAACATGACCAAAAATGACACTGAAAAGGTTTCTCCTAGAGTTGAACATCAGAGTACACACTGTAATCCCAACAGGAGGGGGAAAGCCACCCTGGGCTACATAATCTTCAGAAACATAGCCGGACACAGTGCTCCACTCTTGATTAAACAAAACAAACCCCTCCAGATCCAGAGGTATATCAAACAGGTCTTGTTTATTGTGCCAAACATCAATGAGATTATTCTGCTTTTCCTCTGTTTGTCCAGGTCCCTGGGTCTCCTGACGTCTCCTACCTTAGTTTATTTCCCTTCTCTACTCAGGTAATGAGATACATCTTTTCGGGCTTTCCTGTTTTACTTCTAGGGTCTTTTTTTTTTTTTTAAACCCCTGCTGCTATTTCTGGGATAATGTATCTCCCTCTTATGGCAATAAACTTTGTGTTTGCGGGAGAGACCCTGCATACAGTTTCTTCTTTGTGCTTCCTCTCACTACATATCTGGAAACAATCATGGAACAGATCCGCAGGCCCCTAGAGTGGCTCTGAAACCTAGGAACCTGACTACTCAAAACTAATTACCTTCAGGAAGTCTACTCAGGAAGGCTGCAGACAACAGCCTCTACAATCACCCTCTGTGATTGCAACTCCGCACCTCGCCTCTATCAGCTATAAATAACCAACAGGAAAATGAGCTTGAGATGAAAACTTAAAATGCTAAAAATATGGAAAAATTAATAGGTGGTACTGCTGGCCACAGATGATGACTGGAGATTCAATGACATTAATGTCAGGACAAAGTCATTTGTACTTTGCAATTGCTAAAATGCCAAAGACTTTAGTAGATCTTTACAGGGACTCTACAGAGACGTTAAAAATAGAATTCCCAAGGCCTTTATCTGCCCTTCTCTCTGAAACTGAAAACTACCTTTTATTTTAATGCTTTAAATTTTGGTTGATGATGCCGGTGTGATAGACACCACCACATTACATGTATATTTGTTTACTTTGAGGGTAAAATCCCACTATAAAAGAGGAGTGAGACAGTACTCAGAGGCCACAGGACCAGATTAATTATAAACCTAGCCAACTGAACCTGAATTTTGTTCAAATACTTCCTGTCTTTTGTTTCAACCTGCCACACACCTTCAAGGTTAACTGCAGTTTCCCTGAGCAACGGACCAGCCCACTCCAAATTGGGAGATGGGGATTCCTGCTGCAAAGGCATTTGCTGACTCCTCGGCACCATTTCATTTGAAAATATGGTATTATTCAGTGACTGTCAAACAATACACACCGCATTCCTACCCACACAAGGCCAGCTCTGCTGAAAGCTAACACACCCACCTTGCTATGAAATATGCGGGTGCTTCCCTACTAAGTTCTCAGAGAAGAAACCCGGGTAGAAAGCAAAATCGAAAGGCAACTCAAACCTTAAAAAGCCCCCTAAAAGCTGATTTCTCCCAAAAGAAACAGAAAAGGCGAGGAAGGTACAAAAGGGCGATGGGAAGAAGATAATGTAGGATTTAAGCCGGGGAGCTCTCAACACTCAGAAAGAGAATACAGGATCTGGGGAGGCTGTAGGAGCAATCACAGGCTGGGGGATGGGGAGAGCTAAAAGGGGGAAAGGCTGCTTTGGCTGTTGGAGCTGTCTGTCTGGGTTTCGTCTTTTTTCTCCCCCTCGCCCATCCCTCATAAGGAAAACGCTGGTTTGTGTGTGTGTTTAAATCTTATACAGAACCCTAGTTCTGAACCCACGCTTGCCATCAGGGACAAATGTGGGAAAGGATGTCTGAATTCGCGGGGGTCCAATATAGGGGTGGGGGCTGCAGCCTAGAAGACGGTACCCAACAGTACCACTCCGAGGCTAGGGCTGGGCAAAAGGCGACCTGGAGTGAGACAGGTCAGGAGGAGACCCCTGCTGAGGGGCGGAGGCTGGCGAGGGACAATGAACAATCGTAAAGACCCCGGAGGATGCCGCGACGCCTCCTCGGGGAATCCCGAGATCTGGAGGCGGCGGCCCCGCCCCCTAGGGGAACCATCCCTACCCCGACAGGGACTTCTGCTGAAAGTCACTCACGCTACGGGCCAGAAGGCTCTCTCGGAGACCCGGCCTCCCAGCACCGCAGAGCCCCGAGCCCGCGCTCCGTACCTGGCCTCGGCGCTCCGGGATCCTTCCCCGCCGCCGCCTCCGCCGCCCGCTCCCCATCCCCAGCCTCCCAGGACCCGCCCCTTACCCGCCGGCGGCGGTGACAGGCAGATACCATGGCCAATCACAGCCTTGTCCTTGCGGCTCTGAAACCAATCCTCGTCGCCTGAAGGCGGGGCTTCTCCAAAGTCATCCCGGCTCCTCCTAGGGCCCGCAAGATCCCTTTTGTTTGGGAGAGCCAGGCTGGGATTGAGCTGGCGTCACTTCCGGGAGGAAGTACCCTCCTCTGGTCCGCTGGAGTCTGGGCTCTCTCTGGTCTCCGCCCGGGTTCTGCAACTTTTCAGGACCCTGGGAACACCTTGTGGTGGCTTAATTGAGGGTTTATCTAAAATGTGAATGAAAGAAGTGAGTTTTAGCGTTTGTTTTAGAATTAGTTATTGAAAAACTAGTAACGTGTCTTCTTTGCTTCTCTCTCTCTCTCTCTCTCTCTCTCTCTCTCTCTCTCTCTCTCTCTCTCTCTCTCTCTCCTCTCTCTCCCTTCTGCACCGGCTTCTGGGTGTGGTGCTGGAAAGCAAGGGCGCAAGACCATCTTCTTTACCACATCACACTATGTACACAAAGGGAGACAAACAGGATAGCACCTGGTAGAGGAGAGCATAACCCCTACCGACCTGCCTGAATTTCAGGGCGAAGCCAAATAACTACAAACTTATGTCGTGTTTCCCCACGCTGTGCTTGCCATTCATGCATGTGGGGCGCTCTTTTATATGTTTGAGCCCCGTCATACCGTGGACCACGCGTTTGTAAGGAAACAGAACAGTAGGATGAGGGGAAATGGCTGTCCTCGTGAACACAGGAATGCAGATCTTAGTGATAGAAACGAGACCCGGAGGGAAGAGATTGCACTCTACCATAGCCTGCACTTCAGCTCCACAAGTGATTGAGCTGGATTAATAGCCACATTGCTTTAGAGAACTTGTAACAAGTACATATAAGAAGCCAAGTATTTAAGTGCACAAGTATATTACTCTGAATACAGTAGTCCTAATCTTCGCAATATTCAGCAAGAGAATATTAGGGACTTAAAAAACGTCCTCTACCCATGGTTCTCAACCTGTGGGTCACGACCCCTTAGCTAACCTTTACCTATAAAAATACCTACATTACAATCTAGAACAGCAAAATTACAGTTATGAAGTAGCAGCGAAATTATGGTTGGGGGGGGTCACCACAACATGAGGAACTGTATTAAAGGACAGTAGCATTAGAAAAGTTGAGAACCACTGCCCTAGGCAAACAGCCCTTGAGACAGGTACAGTTTACAGTCTGGGTAGAGAGATAACCAGCCCAAGTCATCACAGTTTAGGGGAAGTCAAACAGTATTTCTTGTCAACACAGCGCTTCGTTCACCCATATACTATCTGTGTCAGTGCTGTGTGAGAAGACTGTCTTACCCTGCAATGTGGATATCACTGTGAGAAATTACGATGAGAAGATGAAGTCAAAGAAACCAAGAGAACTGGAGGAAGGTTATAGAGTTAAGAACTGGAAAAGAAAAATGACAAGAATAACACCATATCTGTGCCACAGTCTGTGCTGACCAGCCACCAGTTCCCACCAGTTCCCACCAGTTCCCACCAGGGGAACCTGTTCAGAGGGAAGAGTGGTGATTAACATAGCAGCAGAGCAAAGCCAGCAACTCCATTGCAGGCTTGGAGTATGCGGAGATGCTACAGTACAGCCCCCGTGCTTGTGGAACAATGACCTAGAGCTCGAAGAGTTTCGCAAAGACAGCAGCATGCTCTGTATTCAGAAAGACAGCCTTGTTGGATAGGGTGTGCACACCTGTAAATCTCATTCTTTGGGAGATGGAGGCAGAGGAGAAGCAGGAATTCAAGTTCTTTCTTGGCCACACAGTGTGCTACAGACCACCAACGGACTATAGGAGACCTCTCAGAATAGGACACAATGTCCGAAGTGATTTAAAGGCACGGTATTAGGTATAGGAATAATACCACGGAGCCTGAAAAGAATCCATTTCCTCCTCCTTCCTTTGCTTTTTGCCTGTGGGTATGCACGGAGGAAGTGTCTCATTGCCAGACAATGAGGCAGATGTGGGACAACAGGCTATTTTTCTGCTGGATTCTGACTCACTCCAAGATTTGCTCCAATGAATCAGCTCGCCCAGCCTTCCTCTCCCTCCCTTTGTAGCTATTAATCCACCACCACCCATTCTACTCCAAAGCTGACCTAATGGAAACAGTACCATGTGACCCACATCCTTTACAGCACCCAGCAGCTCCCAACGCTCCGACGCTCCGGGTTCCTTTAAGCCCATTCCTGAGCCAGGGTAGAAAGGCTCAACTGGATGAGGTCATCCTTGCCTTGTAGGACTCAGAGTCCTGAGAATGTTTAGATGGCTTTCAACTTATCACCCCTGGGGTAGTGAACAGGCAGGGCTCTGAGCCTCAGATAACCTTCAGCCTTCAACAGCGTCTGTGAGTTCTGGAACCTTGGGATTTAATGTGGAAAACTTGTAAATAAGCTTAGGGTCCTCTGCACATAGAGGAAGAAAATAGGCTCACAACATCTTGAATAGGTAAACACGGTCCACCGTGTTCTGGGGTATTTGGTGTAATCAGCTTGTCCATTAATATTTATTAAATGGTTCCCGTGTTTCCGGCAGCGACTTCATGTCATTTAAGTACTAAAAGATTGCAGTTTGGGTCAATTTTTCCCCCTTTTTTTCCTCAATGGGCAAATGTTGTACGTAGATGTCCTAAGTGTTTGTTGCTGTCCTGGAAGGCCATGGTCGTGTAAAAGAGGTTAGACTGGAAACGAAGGCAACAAACCCGGGCCTGATCACTGCCCTGTCATAAACTGTTGTTAACAAATCACCACCGAGTGGGCGGCTTAGAACAACACAGCGTGTTCTCTCTGTCTGGAGGCCAGAGGTCTTCAAGCAGTTGTTGACAGGTTGTGTCCTTCTGGGGGCTGTGAAGACACCCATCCCATGACTGTCTCTTGATTTGTGGCTCCAGGCACTCCTTGGCACTTCTTGGCTTCTTGCATCACCCCAATGTCTGCCTCTATCGAGACCTGGCTGCCTTCCCTTTTGCCTCAGTATTTCTTTCTATATGCTCTCCTCTTTCATAAAGACACTAGACATATGGGACTTAGAGAGCACTGTGACCGTTTTCTTTTTCTGGAGTCTCTTTATATAGACCACGCTGGCCTGGAAATCACAAATAGGTGGATTTATAAGCATGTACCCTGTGCTTGGCTCATCTTCATCTTAACTCATGACGTTTACGAAGACCCTATTCCAAACCAGTCCACATTCTGAGGATTGGGGTGGACAGTAACATTTAGAGGACCAGCTCAGTACTAATCTAGTTGACAAGCTCCTCACTTAATCCTAATCCACTGTGGTAAATGGAACAAAAGAAATAGACAGATTCCTGAATATCATTGCAGGCTGTGATATATATACATACATATACATATATACATATATAATATATATGTGTGTGTCTTATATATATTATATGATATGTTATAATATATAATGGTTTATAGTGTATATTATACCAGTTGAATATTAAGTTGTGTCCCAGGTACTGTGGAGTTAACTTATATAAAGCATCTGTGTCTGTATCCTAGGAAGAATATTAATATTCCCATTTTTCCAGATTTGGAAATTGAGTACAAAGAGGCCCACAACTGAAGAATTGGGTCAAGTTTTTTTCTGAAACGGGAGAACGTTGTAGGTAGACATTTTAAGTGCTTGGGAGGCAATGATAGAGTAAAGGAGGTTAGACTGGATAAGTACAGAGCGCGCCCTCATAATTACTCTGTTACATCACCTCTCACCATGCTCAGTGGGTTAGGACAATAGGGAGCGCAGCAACATCTTTTTGGTTTGTGGGGCCAGCGAGATGGCTGGGTAAAGGCACCTGCTGCCAAGCCTGGCGACTGGAGCTCTGTTCTTGAACCCCATGTGGCAGAAGGACAGAGTGAACGTCTACAGACTGTCCATTAAGTTCTTTTTAAAAATTTTATGTGCATTTGTATTTTGTCCACACCTACATATGTGTGAGGGCACCAGATCCCCTGGAACTGGAGTTACACAGTTGTGAGCTGCCATGTGGTTGCTGGGAATTGAACCTGGGGCCTCTGGAAGAGCAGCCAGGACTCATCAACCATTGACTCATCTCTCCAGCCCATTATTATTTAACGTCTGCACTCAAGTCATGGCAATGCGAGCACACACACACAAATACATGAATAAGCATAATGAAATTTTTTTTTTTTTTTGATTTATGGGACTTGGCGAGACGGCTCAGTAGCTAAGAACACCGACTTCTCCAAAAGGTCAGGATTCCATTACTAGCACCCACATTTCAACTCACAGCATCAGTTCTGGGGTTCCAGCTCTACCCTCCTCTGGCTTCCCGGTACCCCAGGCATGCACGAAGTGCAAGGACATACATGAAAGTAAAATATTCATAGACATAAAAAAAAGTAAAATAAAATAAAAATATAAAGGTGATGTATGGAGTGCTTGGAGCCGAGTAGTTAGTTCTCTTGCAGTTGTGTGAGTGGTTTGAATTAATTTTAAAATGGGGAGGGGGGAGGGACAAGGGCCTGGGTTAGATTCCCAGCACCACATAAAAACAGAACAAGAGCAACAAGAGAAGAGCCAATAGGGCAGTGACTCTCGGTAACTCCAATTCCAGGAACTGGCACCAAAACTGCCGGCAAAACACTAATGCACTAACCACCACCACCACAACAATAAACAAAACGTTAAAGGACAACTGCCCAAAGTGTGGGCGGTTACCTGAACCTCAGTTTCCTTACTTTTAAAATGGGATGATCGCCTCTATCTCCAACCCCAGGCTGTGAATATCAGTAAGATGGCATACATTAAGGTAGCCCATCAATTTCCACGTGGGATTTTGTAAATCACGTGGAGACCTTTCTGAAGATCTTTCTCCCTGTGAGTTTCTGCTCTCCAACTAAACACCTGAGACTATTGTATTCTGGAGTAGTCTTTTAGCTGTGACCTAGGGCAACTGGCTGATGCTGGGCGAGCTAGATGAAGAAGCTGGAGGAACCGTGAAGGGTGCTGTGTCCTACCCACTCTCAAAGACCAGACGCCAGAGGCTCTCTTGTCCGGTGCCAAGCCGATGCCGAAGGGAAGGTGTTTCATTCTTGCTCCCTGCATTTCCTTCGCATTTTGTGCCTTTCTGAGTAACTCTTAATCTTTCTTGCTTGGACCTGAGCGGCCGGGGAAACAGGCGCATTCTTAGATTCTTGGGTGTGGCCCCCATCGCTTTCCTGAGCTTATTCCGCCCTCTAGTGTTGAGCGGTGAGTCCTGCAATTGTCTGCTTCTTTCCAGGCAGTCTCGTTGGTGCGTTGATAGCTTTTCCTTTTATGGGTGTAGGCAGAAAGCCCATCAGGTAGGGGATTCCAAAGACTGGCAGACAGCTCAAAAAGCCAAAGCCAGGAACAGATTGGTTTTTAGCGGAACGTGGCCAGTGTGGTTATGACGGACCCACAAAGTCCTTATCCTGGATTACAGTGAAGGTAGTTCTCAGAGGAGGAAGGGAAGAAACCTATTGAGTGCTTACTATCTATGAGACACTGAGCCAGACACTTTGCATATACACCGTGTAATCTTCACATGTATAATTCTCATAACCACCTGACAGGTAATTATTACTACTTTAGCTTTTCAAGAGAAGAAAGAAGCAAGTTCAGAGAGGCTGGCTGGCTGGCTCAAGGTGATACCCACATTGTACCAGTTACTAAGTGTCGACTTCACACCAGGTACAATGTGTTGGTTATCACCACAAGAAAGCTTTAAAGTCTATTTTGCTGATGAGGTAACAGATTTCAATACTTTTAAATAAAGAATAGCTAAGTAGCTTGCCTGGAGTCATGGAATGGGGTCTCCCAATCTTTTACTATAGCGCTGGTGGGTGATATAAGTGTGTCCCTAGCCTAGGCCAATGTGACTAGGAAAACTTTTGCATCACTTACTAAAGTCCTTTCTGAGGACCAGCTAATCAGGGTCATCTGTTTTCCTTGATGGTAGTGAGAAAGTCAGATGGAAGTCTAGGGGACCCCGAGAAGTCACACAATACTGCTGTCAGGAAAAGCAACCGTAGGGCTCTGATTCCCATCTCACTTGATTCATTCTGTCTGAAACCCACATGTTCCCCCAAGGCTGATGTGCCAGGCAGGATGCAGAATTCAAACCTCACAGGACCTGAAAGAAATGTTAGAGGGGAGATTCCTGGAAATCGATAAATGACAGGGTTCTGAAACCATCCAGTGAGGTTCCTAAGAATCCAAATTATTTTTAACTCCCCCTCTCACCCTCCAAACACTCATTCGTCACCGGGCTCTTGAGTTAATGCTTTGCGTCTCAGAGTGAGTCACATTTCCCTCTCTTCACCGTCGTCTTCAAAATCGTTAAACAGCTATCATCATCACACACTCTAAGCAAGGAGCTGCTGGTAAACTGCCACTGAGAGCTTTATCCTGTTTCTTTTGACAGTTTCACTACAGCCTTGGCTGACCAAGAACTTGCTCTATAGACCGGGCTAGCCTCAAACTCACAGAGAACAGCCTGCCTCTGTCTCCTGAGTACTGAGATTAGAGGCGTGCACCACTCCCATATATTATTTCTAAATGTAAATTCTGTACATTCAGACATGCGGGAAATGGCATTAGTTGACTATGATTTTGTTTTGTTTCTTGAGAAAGAGGCTTTCTCCACAGCCCTGACTGTATTGGAACTCACTATGTAGACCAGACTGGCCTCGAACTCAACAGATACCCACCTGCGTCTTCCTCCTGAGTGCTAGGATTAAAGCTGGATGACCACACATACACACACACACACACACACACACACACACACACACACACACACACATTTAACCAATCCCTCCTGCATTTTGTGAGTGTGTAGGAGAAAGGATAACCTCTGGCGACACCCTCTGGTACACTGTTTGCTTCCTTTGAAACTGGTCTTTTGCTGCCGTGGAACTAAACTGCTAGCTAGGCTAGACTGGCTGGGTGGTGGGTCCTGGGGAGCCTTCGCTCTCTCTCCTCAGCAGAGGAGTTATAAGCCACCATGCTGGACGCGGATCCTCATGCTGGCCAGGCAGGCACTTTACAATGCTGCTGTCTTCTCGGCTCACTCTTGCTTTTCTGCCTCTGCCTTTCTTCCTCCTCACATGCCTAAGCTAAATCCCTTTCTGTCCCTGCTGGGCTATGGCCTCACCGAGGGGTTAAAGATGGTCCAAAGGCTGGTCTTCCTCCACTTTCCTCTTTATTTTCCTCTTCTCCCACACACAGCCTGACATTAAGCAGAAAATAATTTCCACTCTAGGGCCGGAGACAGAGCTTCTGTTGGGCCAGGCTGCTCCATGGTTTTGATTTGATGAAGGCCAATTAGGCATTTCCTCTGGTCTGTTATTTCAGCTGAAGCACCACACAGTTGTCTGAATGGGTCCTTGTTGCTCACAAAAGGGGGACATATTTATAGGGGAAGTAATGGTCCTGTTATGGTTGTCGGCGGTACCGTCATTTCTAGGCAATTTCCTGGTAAGTGCCCTTTGGAGCAAGCACATTCTGGAAGCATCTACGCCCTCAGTTTCTGCTTCACTGCTCCTATTGGGGCCCATCTGTCCTGAACAAAGTGACCAGGATTGCTGTTTCTTTGGAAGGAGTTTGGATATTACATGCCCCCTTTTCTGTTGGCCACGGTGCACTCTGTTTTTCTTCTTTTCACTCTTGAAGGGAATATTTCATGCCTATTCCCATTACAGCAATAACCACCCCATCTCAGTTTGGGACCTGGAATACCCAGGACTTGAGTTAGACTTGTGTAACTCGCTGACCCCAAGAAGTTCTGTTTTCCTGCAGTTACGCGTTCCAAATAAAATAACTCAAGCCACTATCTTACACCATAATCGGGACTCATGCTTCCCAAATAAAATAACTGAAATCATTATCTTACATGGTGATCAGACCTCCTCCAGATGTAAGGGACAGCGAGCTCTGGCCAAACTGGCCCAAGGAAAAGAGGTTTTTATTGGCTGGTGCAATGGAAAAGCCTGTGAAATTTGACTTCAGATGTGGCTTGATCTAGCTTCCCAAAAATTTACCAAGGTCAAGTTTCTCTTTGTGTAGCCTGAGACTGTCTCCTGTGTGTGGGGTTCTATTCTCAGCCACACTTTCTTTCTCCACAGGTGATGGGCACTGTGGATCCCATTTTATGTATGACCCGCCACATTCAATGGGTAGGATCACCTACTCTTTCCCAGACTGAGGAAAATCTCACTGTGTCTGTGGCTGAACTTAGTCCCCGTGTTGTTGTTGTTTCTTCTTCTTCTTCTTCTTCTTCTTCTTCTTCTTCTTCTTCTTCTTCTTCTTCTTCTTCTTCTTCTTCTCCTTCTCCTTCTCCTTCTCCTTCTCCTTCTCCTTCTCCTCCTCTTCTTCTTCCTCTTCTTCCTCCTCTTCCTCCTCCTCTTCCTCTTCTTTCTCTTCTTCCTCTTCTTTGTTCCAGATAGGGTTTCACTATGTAGCCCAGGCTAGTATGGACTTTGTTATGTAGCCCAGGCTTATCTTTAATTCACAGTCACCTGCTTCCATTTCAGAAGTGCTCAGATTATAGGCAAGGCTTGTGCCAGCATTTATACATTCATGCTGGTGACTATGGCTGGGGGCTGGGCAGCCTTCATCATTTGGTGTGTGTCATAGGCTCCACCAGGAGATATAGTCCAGACTGGTGAAAAGATACCACCTCAAATAAAAATAAAGATAGCTATATAATAAAGATAAATATAATCACAACCATCCACCTATTGTCTATATTCCTATATACCTACCTATTGCCTGCCTATCATATACGTATCTATCATCTCTGTCTATCCATTGCTAGAAACAGCAAGAACGAAGGTTTAGGAAAGCAAATTGTGCCTGACACACATCTGAGTGTTTGTTTTCCATGTGTTCTCATGTCAGTCTGAGGTCCAGCTGCTTTCCAGCTGCCACCTAACCCCTCACCTTGTCTTGCTTCGGCCTCAGCCTGGGGTTTCTTTGCCGCTGGTCACTGTCATGCTATTTAGCTTCCCTGTCTCATCCTTTCTTGCCCAGAGACCCATTAATAAGACTTGTGCATAGCTGACTTTTACGGAGGATTTGGGGGCCTAAAATGGATGGGGGATGGGAGGCGCTGTGCTGCTGGCTTGTCTATTCCAGCTCCCCCCATCCTCTGTGAGTGGCTGTCATCATTACGGACCTGATTATCTAAAACAGTGTCTTAAAGACTAGAGGTTTTTAAAGTGGAGGATGTCTATCAGTTTCTTTTCCCTGGCAAGAGCGGCTAAAGGGAGCACGGGTAGATGCAGCTCGTAGTCAGAGGGTGCCGTGCACGGTGGTGGGGAAGGTATGACAGCAGGAGCATGGCACGGTGGTGTACTGGTGTTCAGCAGTGTGGTAGTTTGAAAGAAAATGGCCCCTTAGGCTCACAAGGCGTGGCACTGTTATTAGGAGTGGCTTTGTTGGAGGAGGTGTGTCACTAGCAGGTAGGCTTTGAGATCTCAGAAGTGTCCTTGTCACTTTCTCCTGTCTTTGGATCAAGATGTAGAACTCTCAGCTACCTCTCCAGCACCAAGTCTGCCTGCATGCCACTGTGCTTCCCATGGCGACCATAATGAACTAAACCTTAGAACTGTAAGCCAGATGCAATTCAATGCTTTCCTTTACAAGAGTCACTGTGGGTCATGGTGTCTCTTCACAGCAACAGAACCCTGACGAAGACAGGCCACCTTTCTCCTTTCTCCCAAACCCTTTTATTCAGTCCAGACCCCTAGCCTATGGGATGGTGCTATCTGCATTCAGGATGATCCTTCCTCATTTTAACACCTTTGGAAAGCGCCTTAAAACGCACGCCTGGACATATGTCTCCTAGGTGATTTCAAATCTAGACAAGATGCTAATGAAGGTCAATCATTACAGTCCTACCCTAAACACGCCACGTTCACCAGTATCATTCCACCCTAACCCTCAGAGGGGCATAGTCATCTCAATGCAAATGGATTTAGTACATTTATAAGGCCTCCCAAAATCTTAACATTTATAACTTGTTCAAAAAGTGTAGGCACAATGTTTTTGCAACCTACTTTTTTTTTTTCTTTAAAAAAAGATTTATTTATTTTATTTATATGAGTACACCATAGCTGTCTTCAGACACACCAGAAGAGGACGTCAGATCTCATTACAGATGCTTATAAGCCACTATGTGGTTGCTGGGACCTTTGGAAGAGCAGTTAGTGCTCTTAACCGCTGAGCCATCTCTCCAGCCCCCAACCCCCCACAACCAAGTTTTTTTTTTTTTAAGATTTATTTTATTTACTATATGTAAGTAGACTGTTGCTGTCTTCAGACACTCCAGAAGAGGGCGCCAGATCTCGTTACGGATGGTTGTGAGCCACCATATGGATGCTGGGATTTGAACTTATCACCTTCGGAAGAGCAGTCGGGTGCTCTTACCCACTGAGCCATCTCACCAGCCCCACAACCTACTTTTAATAAGGGTTCAATTTCTCCTCTAATCCAGCACATAGCAGAGATAGTGGAAGAAAAAAAGTTATTAGGATACAGGGGAAGTGGACCTGCTCAACAGTAGTTCTTTGGGGGTGAGCTCGATCTTCCTGGGTGGCAGTTCAGTCCCGTAGTAAACATCAAACACGACTTAGCAGCTGCAGACCAGTGCTCTAGGCAGGCAGACACCAGGCACGAACCAGCAGCTACAGGCCAGTCCTTTCAGCAAGCAGACACCAGGCAGCTGTAGTTCAATCCTGAAGAAACCACCAGGCTCACCAACCGGCCTAAGGTGAGGCCGCAGAAGTGGCAAGCAGGAACCTCATGAGCTGTTCTTGGGAGAGTTTCTCTCAATAGCAGCGTTACCACAAGTTCAGCTCAACAACATTATGTTAGGCAAACCAATAATTTGTGTCTTTTTTTTAAACAAATGGTAATTTTTTAAAGATTTATTTATTGTTATATGTAAGTACACTGTACCTATCTTCAGACACACCAGAAGAGGGCATCAGATCTCATTACGGATGGCTGTGAGCCACCATGTGGTTGCTGGGATTTGAACTCAGGACCTTCAAAAGAACAGTCGGTGCTCTTAACCGCTGAACCATCTCGCCAGCCCCACATTTGTGTCTTTAATGAAGAATAGTGGGACAGAACAAACCAAACCAGAGCTCAGTGCCTGTGAGCTTGCCCAAACCAGAGCTCAGTGCCTGTGAGCTCGTCCAAACCAGAGCTCAGTGCCTGTGAGCTCACCCAAACCAGAGCTCAGTGCCTGAGAGCTCGCCCAAACCAGAGCTCAGTGCCTGTGAGCTCGCCCACTGTCTGTGGGGTCATATTTATACTCCATCACAAGTTCGTTCATGTGTCTGCTATATCAAAACATCATTCCTCCTGTGTCTGTTTCAGGAAAACAGTCTTCCATGTGTTTGCTTTAAGCAAGACATCCTGCCACCTGTGTGCCCCAGCAAAATATTATTTGACATAAGTAACTTTCCAAAAGAACTAGAAGTTTCCACTTCAAAAAAGCCTCCAACTCAGTCTCTTCTGGGGTTGAAGGCAATCTCACTACTGTAAGCTCCCTTTAAATAAAAACCAAACCAAAATGAATGATGTACCTCAAATGATAGCATAGAAATAAATATTATTTATAATACTTATAATAGATATTCTCATTCCAAAAAGGAAAGAGTAGAGACACTGTAAGGAATTTATATGACAAGACCAAAATCAGACAGTGCCAAAAACTAAATCTAACAGCTCTGTTTGGCATTTGGTTCCCATGATGGAATCACTTGGGCTCTAATGGCCTTGATTATCTTACCCTTCCAGCTTTGCCACCTGTAATACTTGAAACCTCTCTCTTAGGCCTGTTCTACTCCATGTCTGAAGTTTCCTTGTCAGTCACCTCACGGTCCAGGCATTCTGGGGTCTTCACCACAACTTCTGTTTCGTTGTCATAGCGTCAGAGCATCCTTGCAGAGAATCTGGTCAGCCGCACATTGCCTGGACTCAGCAATTCTCCGAGACCCTGGTTTGTTGTGTGCCTTTACCGACCAGCGGGAATAAGATGCTAGACAAACTAGGTTTCTTTTCAGGACGGTTTACTCAGGAAACGTAAGGTGGCAAATGGCAATGCAGAATGGCCATGCATGCAGTTACAGAGTGAAAATGGTGAATGGCAGAATGGGGCCGAGAAGAGTGGAGTAGCAGAGTGGAGTGGTAGAATGGAATGGGGGCCCCGAGCCCACCCAGGAGCAGCTACTTAAACCCTGTCCTGGCCAATCACTGAACTGCCCCGTGGTTCTCGCTCATACATCAGGTGGTCTCGGGCACAAGGTCAAACAACAGCTGACACAGCCTAATGCCAATTAAGAGTTGTTTATGCCAGTACAACTGAGGCGGTCTGTGCCGTCTTTAAGAAGCGGTTGAATGGCTCCCTACACTGGTTTAAGCTCTCACAATCCCCTAACCATTGCACATTGCATGCCTGCAAAACCACACGGACAATGCTGGTGAGTTGGGCCGCCAGCTCATGATAAAGTCTGTAGTGTCGTAGCCTCGGTGCTTTGCAGGTGCCTTGGTGTCTAACCCTGAGCAAACACTTCCCTAGGTGGTGGTGGTTTTTGAAGTAGGGTGTCCCTTCATTGGCATCCTCAGTGCAGGCTCTCGCCTTTGGCGTGAACTGTATATATATATATATATATATATATATATATATATATATATATATATATATATATATATATATATATATATATATATTAACAAGGGTTGTGGCTTTCCTTTCTCATTATTCTGGTGAACAGATGGAGAGGTCTCTTAACTTCCCCCACAGAAGCTTTGTCTGCAACTATCAACTTGCTCATGTATTTTTCCTCAACAAATTGTACATTTTTCGTTTTTGACTTTTATGTCTTTATTTTTATGTGTATGGGTGTTTAGCCTATGTGTATGTCTGCGTACTACATGTGGGTCTGTTACCATTGGCAACCAGGAGAGGGCACCAGATCCCGAAGGCTGGAGTTACAGATGGCTGTGAGCTGCCACCTGGGTGCTGGGAATGGAACCTGGGTCCTTCAGAAGGCCTACCAGCTCTCCTAACCACTGGGCCATCTCTCTAGCCCACACACTGCACACTGCTTCGTAACCTGACTTTTGGCTACTGTGTGGGTTCTTTTTTCTTCCGTCCTTTTCCACCCCCTTGGCACTTGTTTACTTCTTCCCTTGAAGCCCCCTAGCACTAGGTAGGAGAGATGAAAGGATAGAGGGGAAAGGGGTGATTCCTGCTGATGGGGGGCATCACGTTCCTTGGGGCAAGTTTGGTCTTTGTCATTAGGATATCTACTTTCTGTTTTTTGTCTCTTTGCGCACAACTGCTTGACAAACTGCAACCAACATCATCAAACTACCAACCAGCCAATCAGCAGCCTCTTCTATAGGGGTTCAAGCATTTACATATCCTCTGAAAAGTCCCCAGAATTCCCCAGAAAAGTAGAAACTGTCTGCAGCTGACACAACCACAGCCCTGCTAGAGCAGGAGGCAAACCATTGTCAGTGGCTGTGGACAACCTGAAGAAGCAACCCCATGCCCCACACTGGGTTAAAATGGAAGCATATTCTTATATGATTTCTGTGTTTTTAAAGAAACCGAAATTCTCACTGCACTTCCCCCTTCCTGTTTTAAGCCATAAATTGTGCTGTTCTTATATTCCTGTGTGTGTGTGTGTGTGTGTGTGTGTGTGTGTTTTAAAGAAACCCAGATTCTCACTGTACTTTCCCTCTATTCCTGCTCTCTCTGATTATATATCTTACTAAGAGGTGTTAGCAATGACCATGCCCGTGGCTGGATGCTATGCTGTCTTAAGTTTCCTCCACCAAACAGCTTAGTCCATTATCTTTCAATTGAGCCTGATACAAGTTTTCAGAACATGAACTGAAAGCAGCCAGCCCTTCTCTCCCAGTATATAACACAAGGTAGCCTTCGGTCCAGTTCCTCATAGTCTTTCTTCCCCTCTGAAACCTTGTAAGTGCCGTCTTTGCTGTCTGCCTTCCTGTGGGCATTCTGGTCTCCCCAGTGCCAACCATAGCAGCTCACTAACTCCTGCTGACTGCATCCTAGAGTGTCTCTAGGACACAATCCCAAACTTCCCCACGCTACTGTTGTAAACCACTTCTGAAGGCCTATGAACCACATGGCCAGACTTGTCACAGCAACAGCCCCACCCTACAGCACTGATTTCCTGCGTTAGTTACTTTTCTCAAGGGTAGCTTGAAATACCTGAGAAACAACGTAAGGGGGGAAGGGCATTTAAGAAATTTTAAAGTTTTTATGTGTTTTTTTACATGTATGTATGTATGTATGTATGTATAACACATGGATGCTTGGTACCCGTGGAGGTCAGAAGAGGGCTTCAGAGACCCTGGAATTGGAGTTATCGGCAGTTGTGAGGTACGGTGTGGCTGCTGGGAATCAAACCCAGGTCTTCTGGGACAGCAGCCAATGCTCCTAAGCACTGAGCCATCTCTCCAGCTCCCTTTTCTTCTTTTATATATATTCAGCATGGGTTCCCCAGCCCACACTATGGCACTGCCCACATCTTAGGTATATATTCCTTTCTTAGTTAAGCCCTCTGAGAAATATTCTCAGACACACCCAGAGACGGTACCAAATCCAGAGAGGTTGACAGTGCAGATTAACCATCAGACCTACCACAGTGCGAGAACACTGAACTATGTTCAATGCCTCAGTTCAAATCCTGGTTCAGACACTGACTGTCTGGGTGGCCTTGCACAAGCTCCTAAAGACATCTCTATCCCTTGGTTTTGTTATTTTAAAAAGTATTTCTTGGCCGGGCGTGGTGGCGCACGCCTTTAATCCCAGCACTCGGGAGGCAGAGGCAGGCGGATTTCTGAGTTCGAGGCCAGCCTGGTCTACAAAGTGAGTTCCAGGACAGCCAGGGCTGTACAGAGAAATCCTATCTCAAAAACAAACAAACAAACAAACAAAAAAAAAACAACCAGTATTTCTTACCTCATGGGATTGCTTTGGACGTTAAGTAGGTTTGTCCTTACAAGCTTGGAATAAAGTAACTGCTGTATGAATAAAATAGCTTATTTTACCTGGTGACCAACATGAATACTTCTGAGGGTGGAAGGATGCTGTTAACAATATGGCAGGAGAACAGGTGTCAGCCAGGCTGCCCTTGGAACAGAGGGGCATTTGGTCATACACATATAAAGGATCGTTAGGTAAATAAGTGTCTTCATATGTATTGGTCTTAGTACCTATTTTCCTTGAGCGATTAGCAGTAAATTCTTCCAACCGTAAAAACCTGTGTACTTATTGTTAGGGATAACAGAAGAAGAAAGAAAGAACTGGGCAGGAAAGTCTGGTGGATTGGAGTAGCGGGGCCAAACAGGAACAGAAATGTAGACACACACTTAGGTGCTGGGTGGAGGGAAAGCAGGAAGTCTTCCCACATCCCACAGAGGCAGGACGGCCTGTGTGTTTGACAGTGGAAGGCAGGGGCAGCTTCTGCATGGTTGGATTTCTCGAGGTTCAGGCTCCCTGAGGCCTCACCTGGAAAGAATTCCAGGCGAATTCTGTGCTGATCCTGTTTGCCATGCTGTTGCTGTCTGCTTCCTGGGTTTGCTGCTTTCCCTCAAACTGTTCAGAACCATGCGGTTCCATTTGCTTCCCCAACAGGGAGTGGTTTTTCATTACTTTCAAATAGTTGCTTTTATGAGCCAGGATAAACACCTGGTGGGCAGAAGTTTTATCACATGGTCACTCCAATTTGAATTCCATTATTTCTCCTCTTTACCTGGAGAGGGAGAAAATATACCTTCTAAACACAGTTTTCCTTTTTTTCTGGCTTCCAAGAGAGATGCACCATCAGATAACAGCACATCTGCAGCTGGACATATCTGCCTGAAATACCCACTCCTCCCAGGTATGGTGGTAGCCATGTTGCCAGAAGGGAAGGAAGGGAGAAAGACACTTATGTGCCATTCAGAAATGTGCATCAACTTCATTCTCACCCTTTCTCCGGGAAACAGCTGAAGGTGGGAGGGGGGAGGAGAAAGAAACAAGAGAACGAGATGGAAAGAAAATTCAGTCCAATTCAGGATTGAAGCCTAGCATCTAGCCAGAGCACAGCTTGGTAACACTATGTGCTGTGTGGTGGATTCACCTCCATTGCACATAAAAATACATGCATTATTGAGACAGGAGAGAAGATTCAGTGGTTAAACACAGTAACTTCTCTTCCAGAGGACATAGGCTTGGTTTCCAGTACTCAACTGTCTGTCACTCCAGCTCCAGGGCACCTCCGTAGGTTCCAGGCTTTCACGTAGTGTATATATATATATATATATATATATATATATATATATATATATATATACACACACACACACACACAACAACTTTCCATGATTTTTAGTTGACATGTTGTTGTTTTTGTTGTTTCCATGAATATAAGGGATGTAGTTTTAGCATCTATTTTAATCTTTATCTAATAATTCTACCCCTTGCATCCATTTTAAACCAGCTTTCATTGCTCTTTCTATTATGAATTAATTTCACATTTTCCTGTTTATTTCTGTGCACTAGAATTCTTGTGTCTTAGTCACTGTTCCATTGCTGTGAGAAGACACATGACCAAGGCATCTTATGAAAGAAAGCATTTAACAGGGCATTTCCTTGTAGTTTCAGGAGACTAGTCCAGTATCTTTACTGCAGGGAGCATGGTGTCACAAAGGCAGGCCTGGCTCTGAGCAGTAGCTGAGAGCTTATGTCCTGATCTGCAGTTAGGAGGCAGAAAGAGAGACTCTGGGTCTGGTGTGGGCCTTGGAAACCCGTCTCCAGGGACACACCTTCTCCAATGACTCCATGCCTCTGAATCCTTTCTAAATAGTCTACCAGCTGGGAAACAGACATTCAAATAGATGAGCCTACAGAGCCATCCTCCTTGAAACCACATCTTGGGTGAATTCCAAATACTGTGTATTTTTGTCTTGTGTCAGATATTTTGTATTTTTATAAATTCTCTATAAATGGGCTTTGATCTGTGATATAATTAGGCTTCTGGAAACTACTTGATCTTTTGGATTTCCTTTGTTTAAGTATAACTAATTTCTGGACTCTGGCTACCATTGCTCGACCACTAAGGTGATCCCAGCTAAGGAAAAACAATTACTTGTGGGTTATGAGGTTTTCCACTAAGGCCAGTAGGTTGCTAGGCTCACCCTGGGGACTTCCTCCTCTATTTCTTTCGAATATAATTTTATTCTAACTTTGAGTGCTTTTGAAACAAATCAAAAGACTCTCCCCTAGGAATTTAGCTAGGAGTTATAAATATTGTTAAAAGTGTTGTGATAGATCTTAATTGTAAGCACTTTAATTTTGTTTCAATTAAAATATTATTATATCACTTTCCTCTTCCCTTTTCTCCCTCCAGGCCCTCCCATGTCTTCCCTCCTACTCTTCCTTAATCCTTCTCAAATTTATAGCCTCTTTTTCTTTAATTGCTATTGTTACATGCACACACACAGATTGTGTGTGTGTGTGTGTGTGTATATATATATATATATATCTATCTATCTATCTATATATATATCTGTATATCCTGCTGCTTCCATTTATTATTGCACACACACACACACACACACACACACACACACACACTCACACACACACATTGACCACTTGGTATTGGATAGCCAATTAAGAAGCTCCTATCTGGAGAAACTCACTTCCTGCTCACGGCATCCCTTAGCTCCCAGAGGTTCTCCCTCTAGGTAGAGGGCTTGGCTAGATTCCCTCATTCTGTGTCTGTTGATACTGCCCTTGTTTAGGCAGCTACATAGTTGAGCATTCTCTATCACTTCTAGGAGACACAGCAGATTTCATGGTCCCCTGGCTCTTACAATCTTTCCATGCCTTCCTCTTCCTCAGTGTTCCTTGACTCTTAGGTGTGGATGGTGTGATGTAGCTTTAGCTTTTTGGGGTTCGGCACCCCATGTCTAGTCATTCTCTGAATTTTGACCAGTTGTGTTTTTAAATAATGGTCTCCATCTGTTGCAGAGAAGCCTCTTTGCTAAGGGGTGAGAGGCACACTTACTAGGCAATGCTGGTTCATGAGTAGGTCTGGAGGTGATTAGGCCCTGTTGACATAGAGATTGTCTCTGAGCAGCTTGCTGCAAGGAAGGCTGTGAAGTACAGCCTCCTCCCGCCACAGGAGCCATCAAAGTGGCAGCACCTCCTCAGGCTCAGCCTGTGGTGCTGAGGTACCCTCGGGAGTTGCCACAGTGACCTCTCCAGCTTCCCTGAGGAGCCAGAGCCAAGGCCTGGAAGGTCTTCCTGTCCTAACCCATGGACCGGATGCAGGGCAAAGGGAGTGAGAAAGCAAAAGCCACCTAGTCCTGAGCTCTCCACAGAAACCCGGCAACTCCTGAGCTCCCAAAGCCCAGGACTTGAAATCCCATCAATCCTCACCCTGAAAAACTCCACCCCCTAAGAGATCCTATACAAGACCCACCTACTGTTCCATTTACTGCTGCTTTTACTGGGAGCAGAGGCAGCCTTCCCTCCCAATAAATCTCACATGTGAGATTTGCTGTGCAGTGTGACTTTGTGGAGGTGTAACCCTTCTGTAGGGGAAGCCTTTCCCTTCAGAGCTCCAACACTCACAGAGAAAAATTAGATCCATCATTTTTCTTTTCTTTTCTTTTTAAAGATTTATTTAATGTATATGAGTACACTGTAGCAATTTTTAGGACCTGTGCTCACTCTGGTTGGGCCCGCTCAGTTCCTGGTTGCTCCAGGCCCAAAGATTTATTTATTATTATACATAAGTGCATTATGGCTGCCTTCAGACGCACCAGAAGAGGGTATCAGATCTCATTACGGGTGGTTGTGAGCTACCATGTGGTTGCTGGGATTTGAACTCAGGACCTTTGGAAGAGCAGTCAGTTCTCGTACCCAGTGAGCCATCTCACCGGCCAAGATCTATAATTTTTCTGCGAAAGTATTATTTCTGCATGCAAGTATGTGGCAGGTATGTATGTGCTCAGCATTCACAGAAGTCATCTGATCCTCTGGAGCTGAGTGCTGGGGATGGAACCTGGCTCTCCTGCACGAGCAACATGCACTCTTAACGGCTGAGCTGGGTTTCCAGCACTGGACAGTAAAAACTTTTTAATATATATATTTTTTCTTCAAATGAGAAATACCGTTGGAGGCCAGTTGTTTTGACCCTGTGTTTGGCAGCTGACAGACTCTTCCCTTCAGCCTGCCTGCTATGAGTGAGAAGTAGCAGCCAGCTGACTGTTTTGAACATCCTACTCTAGCTGCAAAGGATCGCCGCAGTGGTGACTCCGGCTTTGAGAACCCTCTCTCATCAGGAGCACTCAAGGCAATTTGCACCAGCATCAGTAGACCCCATTCCAAACAAGACAATCAGGTGACCCTATTCACCAGACAGCTCATCTCAGCTCAGGACAGGAGGGGGAAGCATGGTCTCAGCCCTGCAGCAAAAGCCGGGGATTGGCGAAATGTAAGGCTTCTGATTGGTTCTCAAGTTTAGTATCTGTGTGTGCTGCTGAAGCGAGCACTCTGGTTGGTTCCCAATCAAGGCTCATGACTGATCCGTACGTAAGGTTTGTGATTGATAGAGTTGGAAACTGGGGCAGTGAGTGACGAAATTATAGTCTGTGAACCAGCAAGCCAATGCAGCTTCTACACGTCCCATCTGAGTCTAGGAGGCTTCTCTCCCGGGCACTACCCATCCTCCCATGCCCATAACATCATCAGTGACTCTCCCATGTCCTACCATCATGCTGGATTATTAGGTCCCAGAAAAGACTTCTTCTGAATGGTCTTCTGCCTACCTATGGGCAAAACAGGCCGAGCATGAAGAGCAGACAAAAACAGCAGTGGAGGCCTCCGAAGAACTGTAGAGTTGTCAGGGGCTAGCGGGCTTGATAAGAAATGCTCAAAAGTATCACACCAAAGAGGAAGCTATAAGAGTTCCAGAGAGCTGGCGAGAGCAAAGTGCTGGGATGCCTAAAGCCTTGAGCTGCAGCAGTCTCTGAACACCATAAAACTACGAAGGACCTTGGAATTACTGAGGAGGTAAGAGATGATGGAGAGGCCGAAAGTACGAAAGACGAGGGAAGGAGTCTAGGCTTATGAGCCATTGCCAGGTGCCTGAAGAGTTTGAGAGAGCTGCTGAGGGTTAAAGAGCTGGGAGTCCGTATACCTAAAGCTCAGGGCTCTACCGACTGCTGTCAAATGTTGGTACTGTAAGCCTTGAGCACCTGGAGCAGTAAGCCTCCAGCTTAGAAAGCAGGGAGCGTAAACCTCTCATCCTCGAGGCTTAGAGCCGTAAGCCTCTGGATTTGGAAGCTTAGCTGTGAGACTCTGGAACTCGGGCCCTTCAACATCTAGGGAGCTGCTCCTTGGCTATCATTGATAGCTATCATTGATAGCTATCTCGACAGCTTCTTGATGCAGACCTTCCCCAGATTCCTGGATAGCTCTTTCTTTCCCTCTCTGAATTCTGACTTGGCCTGTATGGTATCTTGAATGAAGAGATATTTGGCGATCCCCTTTCTTAGGTAAACACTTGGAAACTTGCTCCTGCTACCGCCCAAGAAAGCTGCGGGGTCCACCTCTGCTGCGTGTCGCTTAGGATCCACATCTGAGCTGCTTGCCGCTAACATCTGAAAACCTGCTTCATACATTTTATCTGGAGTTTTAGCTGCTTCAAGTGCGAGTGTGTGTACATCTAGTCCCTGTTATTCCATTTTGGTCAGGATTAGAAGTCCTGGTGGCAATATAAATAATATTTAAGTTTAAAAATTCCAATTATTCATTTATAGTAAAAAACAAAACAAGTGATTTTGACATTTGACTTTGTTTCGTGCTGTCTTGGCAGCAGATTCCTTAGGAGTTTCTATGAGCATGATCATGCTGTGAGGGTAGGAAGTTCAGTTCTTGCTGTCTCTTTGGGTCTCTGCTAGCCTTTCTGTCTCTTTCACTCCTTCCTGCCCTAGGAACTCGACACAGTGTTGAAGAGAAGTGTAAAGAAAGGACTTTCTTGCCTTGTTCTTGCTGTTAGAATGGAGAGTATTCAGTACCTAACAATTGTGTGGGATGTGACCACTAGGCTTTCTGTAGGTCCTTAATTGAGTCAAGAAATTCTTCTCTATCCTGTTTGTGGAGAGCCTTACCCTGAACAGTCATTAATTTTAAAAAAGCTGTTGAGATAATCATATGATTTGTCTCTTTTATTCTCTTGATGTAGCAAACTATGGTGATTATTTGACTAAATATTGTGCTCTTGAGAAACTCTTGAATTATGGTAAATTCTTTCAAAAATCCTTTTGTATATATTACTTCCAGTTATTAGTGTTTTATTAGGGATATTGTATTGATATTTTGGGAGGTGCTAATCCAGTCTTACCTTCTTGTTCATTAGGCTTTACTGGCAGTTTACCACTACTAACAGACTATGCCTGTATAGAGTTTGTTTTTTTTAACTTTATTTACTTTATATATGAGTACATCATTGCTGTCTTCAGACACACCAGAAGAGGGCATTGGATCCCATTCCAGATGGTTGTGAGCCAGCATGTGGTTGCTGGGAATTGAACTCAGGACCTCTGGAAGAGCAGCCAGTGCTCTTAACTGCTGAGCCATCTCTCCAGCTGCCTACTAACAGACTGAATTACCTCTTCTTCTGCAGTGAGAGGTAGTATTCATTAATGAAGCTGTTTGTCTTAGGGATTTTCTTGTAGGAAATTTTTATTTTGAGGGGCTGGGGAATTGAACAAAAGGCTTGGTATCTTAAGTATGTGCTTAACCTAGTTTTGTATAAAAGATTAAAAAAAAATCAAATCAATATACTTGGTGAGTAAAGGGCTCCTTGTGTTTTCTATCTTTCCTGTGTCAGCTTTGGTAATTTGTCTTTTAAGGAATCTGTATACTAAACATTATTTTAAGATCTACTGGGTCTTCATTTCTGATACATACACACACACACACACGATTTATTTATTTGATGTATAGAATGATGATATAGAATGATGAAGACACTGTAGCTGTCTTCAGACACACCAGAAGAGGGCATCAGATCCCATTTCAGATGGTTGTGAGCCACCACGTGGTTGCTGGGAGTTGAACTCAGGACCTTTGGAGGAGCAGTCAGTGCTCTTAACCGCTGAGCCATCTCTCCAGCCCCATTCCTGTTATTTCTAACTTGTATCTTCCTCCATTAAAAAATAACTTATCTAGCTGTGGGTCTCTTAGTTTTTTCCTCTTCGCTAAATGAATCCTACCGTCTTAATGCCATAAGCGTGGTTGTTGGCTTTGTGTTTATGGTGGGTGGATCGGCGCTGGAGGCTGTGGCTCTGGGGTTGTTTAGGTCTGATCTGTGTAGCTCATTCTGGACTCAGGCTTTGTGGAGAAGCAGCTACATGGCCTTTTGCTTTCTGCTGCTGAAGGATGGGTTGCAAGGTGGCTAGAAGTTTGCAGTTGTCTTATAGCTTCTTTTTGGGACTGATCACATTGTCACTTCTTTTTCATACGTCGCCTGCTAGCCGATACAAGTCCCATATGGAGGTCAAATGTCAGTGAGGGCGGTGTCCATAATGAACCATGTCAAAAGGAGGAGAATTTTGAGCAAAACATATAGTTTCTCATGACGAATGCCACAGAATCCAAAGAAAGACTATAGTTGTTCTCAATGCAAAACCTTTCAAAATTATCAAATGACAGCCTTATTCATAATAGCCAGAAACTGGAAAGAACCCAGATGTCCCTCAACAGAGGAATGGATACAAAAAATTTGGTATATATACACAATGGAGTACTACTCAGCTATTAAAAACAATAAATATATGAAATTCTTAGGCAAATGGATGGATCTGGAGGCCATCATCCTGAGTGAAGTAACCCATTCACAAAAGAACTCACATAACATGTACTCACTGATATGTGGATATTAGCCCAGAAACCTAGACTACCCAAGATACAATTTACTAAACACATGATACT